>JAJPUD010000926.1:68481-166428 GCA_023553655.1 Myrmecobius fasciatus
TCTCTCTCTCTCTCTCTCTCTCTCTCTCTCTCTCTCTCTCTCTCTCTATCTCTCTCTCTATCTCTCTCTCTCTCTCTCTCTCTCACACACACACACACACACACACACACACACACACACACTCGCAAAAGAAAAGAAAAAGAAAAAAGAAAAGGTATAAAAGTACATCTCTTCCTCTTACTGTTTTGGAAAGTGTCCACAATCTAATTGTTGAAGTAGAAGGAAGAGAAGGTCTGTATGCTCAGCGTGGGTGGCGACTGCTGGTGTGCAGTCTGCCAGCCAGCTCACAGATGGGTTCTTGCTTTTATTCCTGCCGAAAGCCTCTCCTTGACAAGCATGCTTTTTATGACAAAACCTGGGTAATGAATTTTGAGTCAAGAGTTTAAGGGATTGGCGTATACTCCAATGTGTATCCCTTACCAAAGACCCAAGGCTCTATCTAGGGGTGTTAATACTAACAAAGACTTTCCTAAAATGTACTAACCTAGATTTCCATGATGGGAAGGAGAGAACTATCTGATTTATATGTAAAATGGAGTTACAAATCATGTCTTAAAGAAAGTTATATCACTTTTTCACATAGATTCTGCTGATATTTTAGTTTTAGTTTTTGTTATTTTAGTAGTTCCTAATTTGATGGATTCTATTCGTAGAAAGCACATTAAAACCAGAGGATTAGTCAGTAACTGCATGTGTATATTTATTTCTAATGTGTTTTAAAACTCAGTCTCACTATTAGCATAAGTTAAGGCAGTCTTCAAGCTAAATGTTCCAAGACTGTTAGAAAGAACACATTCATAAAGGTATATGTGTGATTCTAATATTCAATTAGCATAGTTCAAAAATCTGTAAAGAGGCAGTGCAATCCCCATCATCAAAGAATTCTGGGTGTATATAGATGAATACTTGTGAAGGATGTTGTAGAAAAGATAGTTTTTCAGGTTTATGTTGATCACCTAACTTCATCCTAATAGTGGTAATTTATTGATTGGGTTACAAGTGTAACATTACTGTAATAGGACCAGCATTTCCCTAGCAATTTTATTCCTCCCACCAACAACAAGAGGAGGCTTTATTTACCTAAGACAAAGCTGACCCTGGTGCCTAATTGACCTCATCTTCCTTGCCAGTTTTCTGGTCATCTAGGTACATAAAATGTCCTAGCTACATGAAAGGTGTTCCTCTCAGCCTTGGGTTTGCCTGAGACCTCATGAATCACCATATTCTGAAGATTTACTGATCAGATATTTGTCCAGATTGTGACAAGGAAGTTTTGTCCAGAGAAACCAAGTGCCACTAAATCTTTGTTGTATATTATAAATAGAGCAAAGTTAGTTATAGTTTAGGGTAAAGTATAGTGATACTTATAGTTAGGACAAGTAAACATCTCTTTGTAAATGTATGATGACTTGTAAGTACATCATTTCATTCCATTATGGGTAAAACATAATAAATATGTTGGTCCTATCTACCTCTAAATCTTTGATTCTATGAACTTTAAAATAATAAAGGAAAGGGGGAAGAGGATTTTTGACTTCAAATTACCTTTTATACATTAGACATTAAATATTTTTTTTAATTGAGGGAAAGGCAAAAAGAAATGGCTACCTGAATTGTGATAGCACTGGAAAGGGACATGATGGGGCTGCTGTAAGAACAATTAATCATTAAGACAACTAATTAAGTTTGAAAAGCAATGGAGATAAGACAGTAAATAAAACTGAAAAAACCACCACGTTTTTAAAATCCTTTTATTTAAAATAAATAGAAGAACAGTGGTTTGTGGAAGAAGATAAGTTCTATTTGGAAATTTTAAATGCTTACAGTACATTGGAGAATGATAAATTTTGCTGTAGGCATTTGTCCGTATATATGGGATGGGAGCGTAGAAGAAATATCAGAGATATTGGAGTCCTCAGTATAGAGGAGATTGTTGAGATCAAGGGAGTAAATAACATTTTCTTAATGAGATTGTTTTCAATTAGAGAGAGAGATAGGAGGCAAATTGTGATAATATACATCTGAATAGTCAAAAGGTTGTGATTTTTCTAGGGAAGTAGAAAGGAGACCTATAAGCAAAGAGTAACAATAGATCATTACTCTTTTTCCCTTCCAATTTGTCAGGGATATCTTAGAGAATTCACATTTCAAATGAGATTAGGTAACCTCTAATATTATGATTCTATTATGTTTATATTTCTGTAGCCACACTCTGGTCTATTGCTGAAAAAAAATGAAAAAAAAAAAAGAAAATCGTTATCTTTAGTCATTCACTTATTCTCTCTTTTCTTGTAATAAGCAGCTAAATAACATAGGGGATAGAGTGCTGGCTCTAAACTCAGAAAGATGTCAGACATTTATTATCTATGTGACCCTAAGCAACTCATTTCACTTTTGCCTGCCTCAGTTTCTTCAACTGTAAAATGGGAATAATATATATAGATAGATAAAATGCAGACACAGAGAAATAGATATATGTCCTTGTATGTCTACATATATGTATATATATATATATATATATATGTAAAGAGATGATAATATGCATATATGTATAGATACAGATATATACATGTATATAAACATGTCTATGTGTATCTTTATCTCTATGGCTACTCATATTCATATCTATATCAATATTTATATAGAGATAAATTCTGTCATCAAATGAATATATTTATATAAATATAATCTAGGTCAATTTCTATATCTACATTTGTATAAAAACACAGATATACATAGATATATAGATATGCAAACTAATAGTATTTATAAATCAATATTTCATATATCTATAAATACAATGATAGATATAAACATTTTATATGTATTTATATTATGCCTATTTATCTCTATAGCTACAAATAGAGATAAATATAAATGAATTGGCATAGATATGTAAATTGAGATATATTTATTTATGCATATATATACATTATCTATGTCTTTGTCTATCTATATCAAATAAATGTCTACCATTACCAAATATACATCTATATCTATATAGAAATAGGTGTAAGGATAGATGTAGGTGTAGATGCAGGTATAGATAGATGATGGATAGAGACAGAGATAGAATTAGATTAGTGGTACAGCACATAGAGTGTTTGGTCTAGCATAAGGAAGACTCATCTTCCTGAATTTACATCGGAGTTCAGACACTTAGTGGTTGTGTGATCCTGGGAAAGATAATTAGCCCTGTTTGTCTCAGTTCCCTCATCTGTAAAATAAACAGAGAAGGAAATGGAGCAAACCACTCCAATGTCTTTGCCAAGAAAACCCCAAATGGAATCATGAAAAGTAAAATTCAATAGAAAAATGACTGAATAACAATAGAGATAAGGACACCACAAATGACAGTATTTTGGACCTGTGCTATCAAAATACCATCATTTTATTCTCCTTTTTGCCTCTAAAGTTATCAGCAGTGTAGTTTTCATTTACTACTTTCATTCTCACCCCACCCACTTAAATTTCATATAATTTAGCTTATGTCCTAATCAAATTGTTCTTGGAGTAGTTGGATTCAGAAAAGGAAGACAGTAGAAAAAAAATAGGCCTTTTCTCTTTCCACACTAGTAAGAAGAGTAATGATTCACATTTTAAGTACATATTTAGAAAGTGCTTTCTTTACTATAATCCTGAGAGACAGGTCTTTCAAATACTTCCTTTTTGATGATGAAATATAGCTTCAAAATAAATATAAAATAAAGCTTCAAAAGGTTAAGCGATTTTTCCCAATGTCACCCTGCATATAGGAGAGCAGAATTTAAATACATACCTTTAAAATCAAATATACTTTATTTATCCTACACCACACTCCTTCCCATAACTTTCATTACAATATACTTATTTTCTTTCATTTTAATTCATCATTTAATGATATTGACCTCCTTTTTTAGTTTCTCCTTTTTTAGTGTCATCTATTTTTTCTGTTGCTAGTCTGATCTCATTTCTTTGTCTTCATTGATGATACCTGTCTTTTTCTCTCAGTAAAAGACTTCTTTAAAGCTCAATTTTCCTTTCTATCCTCTTTCTAATATTTCTTGACCATTCTCATAGTTTCTAATATTACCTACCTTTATGTGAATAGCCTCCAAGTGGATTTAGTCTTCAACTTCCTCCTGACATACAGTTATGCAGCTTACCAAATTTGTAGATGACAAAAATCTAAGAGGAATAGTTATTATGGTCAGAAGCAGAATTTGAATCCCCAAATATAGGATATTCCAACTGTTTTAAAGTTATTTTAAGCTTTATTAGCTTAAATACCTTACCATTGCTCCTGTTCTATCTCCAATCTGAAACACCAGAGAACATGACTAAGATGCACCAAACTTATTCACTTCTATACTCCCTTGGATCCCATGTCTTTATCTTCACCCAGAACATTTTCATCCTGCTGCTAAGCAAGTACCCTCCATTTACTCCTCCCCCTTTATGATCTCTTTTATCTCTTCCTCTGAGAATTGTAATTAAATCAAACCTATCTCTGAAATGAGTGTATCAATATTTTACTTTATTGTTCTGCAAATCTTATTTAGTGATTTCATAGACTAAAATGCATATCTCCTATCAGTTTCCTTCCAATTTCCTACCTCCATGCAAGAGTGTATGTCTCTTCTATTAGAATTTAAACTTTGGGGCAGTTAGATGGTACAGCTGGTAGAGTAATAGTCCTCAAATTAGGAGGATCTGAGTTCAAATCCCAGACACTTAACACTTCCTAGCTGTGTGACCTTGTGTAAGTCACTTAATCAATTGCCTAAGCCAAAAAAAAAAAAAAAAAAAAGCATTTCCAATTCACAGATGTACTCATTTGGTTAGTATCACCAGGGCTTAGCATAATCCATAAGTGGTAATATATTTTTATTTGTTAAAAATACATTAATTGGTTGAAATAATAGTTTTTTGTTTTCCCTGTCACATCTTTCCTTACATAAATCCATGCTTCATTTAATTGCCAAGATGATTTTCTGACTATATTACTCACTTGCACAGTAAATTTCTTTTTTTTTAAATTTTTCAATAGTATTTTGTTTTTCCAATTACATGTAAAGGTAACTTTCAACATTTATTTTCATAAGATTTTGAGTGCCAAATTTTTTTCTCCTTCCCTCTCTTACCTCCATCCTTACCAAGACAATAAGCAATCTGATATAGGTCATACATGTACAAACATTTTAACATGTTTCCATATTAATCATGTTATAAAAAGAAAAATCAGAACAAAAGGGGGGAAATGAGAAATAAAACACAAGCAAACCATCAAATAAAAAGGTAAAAATACTATTCTTCGATCCACATTCATTCTCCATAGTTCTGCCTTTGAATGCATACAGTATTTTCCATCCAAAGTCTATTGGAATTGTCTTGGATAACTGCATTGCTGAGAATAGCTAATTATCTCTTAGTTGATCACCACATAAAGTTGCTATTACTATGTACAATGTTCTTTTGGTTCTGTTCACTTCACTCAGCATCAGTCCATACAAGTCTTTCCAGGCTTTTCTGAAATCACTTGCTCTTACATTCATATACCATAACTTATTCAGCCATTCTTCAACTGATAGGCATCTATTTAATTTCAATTTCCTTGCCACCACAAAAAAAAACCTGCTACAAATATGTTTGCATATGTAGGTACTTTCCCTCTTTTATTATTTCTTTGGAATACAGACCCAGGAGATACACTGCTGAATCAAAAGGTATATACAGTTTTATAGCCCTTTAAGCATAGTTCCAAATTTCTCTCTAGAATGGCTGGATCAGTTCACAACTCCACCAACAATGCAAAAGCTGCACAGTAAATTTCACTGGCTCCTTATTACTTCCAGGATTATATAGAAAGATCTTTGCTTGGCTTTTAAATTTCTTCAAAAGGTCGCTTCTTCCTACCTTTGAAGTCTTCTTTTTACTTCATCATATAATCTATAAAGCAACTAACCTTTTTTGCTGCTCCTCCAAAATGACCATACCATCTCCCAAATTTCAATGGTTATCCCTTATGTCTACACTATTTTCTCTCTGGTCCCCTCTTCTATCTAACTTCCCTGGCTCTCTTCATTTCAAATTCTCTTTTCCGAAAATTTCTTTCTTGGTCTCTTCAGTGGTAGTGTTGTCTCTCTGAGAATGCTTAGTTTATTCTGTATGTACTTTGTTTATATACAGGATACATTCCCCCATTAAAATGTAAACTCGCTGAAGGAAGAGATTATATTTACCTTTGTATCCAATGGATTTATTACCTTTGATTAACCCAGATTAAATTCTTTTTTTTTTTTTTTTTTTTTTGCAAAACATATGCATGGGTAATTCTTCAACATTAACCCCTACAAAACTTTCTGTTACAAATTTCCCCCCCTATTCCCTACCCCTCCACTAGATGGCAGGATATCTACCACAAGTTAATTATGTTACAATACTTGACAGATCGAATATATGTATACATATTTACACACATCATTTTTGTGCAAGAAAAATCGTATCTACAAGAAAGAAAAATCAGAGAAAGGAAACACAATGCAAACAAACATCAATAGAGATCATGAAAATGTTATGCTGTGGTCCACATTTCACATCCCTCTCTCTGAGAGTATATGGCTTTCTTCACTGAACAATTGGAACTGGTTTGAAACATTTCATTGTTGAAGAGAGCCGTGTTCATCAGAATTGATCATCATATAGTGTTGTTGCCGTGTATAATGATCTCCTGGTTCTGCTCATTTCACTCAGCATCAGTTCATGCAAGTCTCTCCAGGCCTCTCTGAAATCGTCCTGCTGGTCGTTTCTCACAGAACAATAATATTCCATAACATTCATATACCATAATTTGTTCAGCCATTCTTCAATTGATGTGCATCCATTCAGTTTCCAGTTTTTAGCCACTACAAAAAGGGCTGCCACTAACATTCTTGCACATGTGGGGCCCTTTCCTTCCTTTATGATTTCTTTGGGATATAAGCCCAATAGAAACACTGCTGGGTCAAAGGGTATGCACAGTTTGATAACTTTTTGAGCATAGCTCCAAATTGCTCTCCAGAATGGTTGGATCCATTCACAGTTCCACCAACAATGCATCAGTGTCCCAGCCTTCCCACATCCCCTCCAACATTCATCATTATCTTTTCCTGTAATTTTAGCCAATCTAACAGGTGTGTAGTGGTACCTCAGAGTTGTCTTAATTTGCATTTCTCTGATCAATAGTGATTTGGAGCACCTTTTCATATGACTAGAAATAGTTTTAATTTCATCATCTGAAAATTGTCTGTTCATATCCTTTGACCATTTGTCAATTGGAGAAGGACTTGAATTCTTATAAATATGAGACAATTCTCTATATATTTTAGAGATGAGATCTTTATCAGAACCCTTAAATGTAAAGATGATTTCCCAATTTATTGCTTCCCTCCTAATCTTGACTGCATTGGTTTTGTTTGTACAAAAATTTTTTAACTTAATATAGTCAAAATTATCTGTCCCAGATTAAATTCTTAATAAATGCTTGTTGATTTAACAAAACCTACAAAATGAAATTTAATGCAAAAAATTGAAAAGTAAAAAAAAAATTAAAACATACTTATGAGCAAATAATGGTGGGGTGGCATGTAGGGAAAGGTTCATATTTTTATGGATTTTGCTGTCAATTCCACATCACAATGAGGCAGAGGAGGTCTTCCTAAATCTTCCTAAAATACCCTAGTTGCATCCATTATTCTCTAAAAAACGTCAATGCCTTTTTATAGCCTAAAGAACAAAAAGTCCACATTCCTTAATTTGGATATTCGGGACAAAGCAAAGAGTTTAGTTTTATTTAAGACTCTCCTTTACTCAGAACTGAACTTCCCAACTCTAAATTATATTAGCCTATTCTTTGTCTGTGAACAAGCCATGTCTAATCAGTTTCCAAAATCCTTCATAATGTTGCCCGAGCAATCTTTCTAACGTTCAGGTATTTCCCCTGGTCAAAAAATACTCCTTGTTTCCTTGCTGTTTCCTGAATACAAATTTGCATTCAAGAGCCTTTAAAGCCTGGCTCCAATCTCTCTTTTTATACTTTTTTCATAGTATTTCCTTCATTGTATCTGTTTCACACCAACTGACTATTAAACATTTCTGGATCTCTTGCTGTTCTCTGATGGCTTCATTCTTTTCTTTTTGCCTGAAATGTATGCTCCCTACCTCATTACTTCTTCAGTTAATTTCTTCAGTTTTAAGGTCAAACTTAGTTGCCACCTATTATATAAATTCTCCCACTTAAAAGTAATTCTTCCCCTTTGAACTTTTAATGCCATTCTGGCTTATCCATGTCCTTAATCATTGATTTGTCTTCAGTCTTACTTGTGAATATAGTCTTTTCAAACATTGTCACCACACTAGAATAAGCCCTCATTACCTCACATCTGGACTATTGTAGCAGTCTTCTAAATGACTTCTTTTTGCACGTTTATAAAAGTAATCTTCCTAAGCTTAGATATGACTTTAATAAACTCCAATAGCACTTATTTCTTCTCTGATAAAATATAAAATCCTATTTTGGGTGTTCAAAACCCTTCACAAAATGGCTCTTTTCTACATTTCCAGTTTATTTTTTTTTACATCTTTCTCCCTTCCAGATATTCCTAAATTCTATGACTGGATGCTTTGCTCTTCTTCACTCAGTTTCACATCTTTCATTTTCACTAGATATCCCCCATGTCTGAAATCATCTCCCTCATCATCATTACCTCTTAGATTCCTTATCTTCCTCCAAGTCTCAGCAAAAATCACACTTTCTACAAGAAGCCTCCAATTTATCCTTCATGCACTGTGTATGTATGTAGTTGTTTAAACATTTTTCTCCTCTTATTAGATTTGGGTTTTTTGAGGGGAAGAGCTCTTTTTGCCTTTATAACCCTCCACAGTGCCTGGCACACAATAGGCACTTAATAAATGCTTTTTGGCTAGACTTGTATACATATCTCATCTTCCTACAAAACTTTAAACCTCTTGATGACAGGTACTGTTTTTCATATTTTCCCCTAGCATGTAGATAGTTATATGTTATATAGATATACATCTAAATTATAAATATGGATAGAAATAGAGATAGGTAGATATAGATAAAGCATCAGATCTGTCTGTAATTAGGAAAAACTGAGTTCAATTCTGATTTGAAATTACCTATCCATCCTCTACCTCAATTTCCTAAAAATGGGGATATTGTTGTGGAAATAAAATATTTTAAATGGAGTCACCATTAAGAACTTTGCAAACCAAGAATGTTTGTGGCAGCCCTTTTTGTAGTGGCTAGAAACTAGAAACTGAATGGATGCCCATCAATTGGAGAGTGGCTGAATAAATTATGGTATATGAACGTTATGGAATATTATTGTTCTGTAAGAAACGACCAGCAGGATGATTTCAGAGAGGCCTGGAGAGACTTGCATGAACTGATGCTGAGTGAAACAAGAAGAATCAGGAGATCAATATACACAGCAACAACAATATTATATGATCAATTCTGATGGATATGGCTCTCTTCAACAATGAAATGTCCCAAACCAGTTCCAATTGTTCAGTGAAGAAAGCCATATACACCCAGAGAGAGGGATATGAAATGTGGACCACAGCATAACATTTTCATGGTCTCTATCAATGTTTGCTTGCATTAGGTTTCCTTTTTAAGATATTTTTTGTTCATGTAGATACGATTGTTCTTGTACAGCAAGATAAGTATGGAAATATGTATACATATATTCGACTTGTCAAGTATTTTAATATAATTAACATGTAGTGGACTTCCTGCCATCTAGGGGAGGGGAGGGGACTAGGGGGAAAATTTGTAACGGAAAGCTTTGTAAGGATCAATGTTGAGGAACTACCCATACATATGTTATGCAAATAAAAAGCTTTAATAAAAAAGAAAAAAAGAACTTTGCAAACCTCAAAGAGCTATATAAATTACTGTCACTATTATTTTAAGCCTTGTGCACAAATAGTCACATAGATCTGTGATCTTATCAATATGGAGGTATCCCCTTCACTGATATAGGATACAATCCATTCATCTTTATCTATCCTATGTAACTCTGTTCTATATTCTAACATAAATGTGCTATGTGGGATATCACTCATTATGATCTAAGCCTCCTCTGATTTATCCTATGGATACCAATGGAGTTTTCCTTGGTTATCCCTCCCTCTAGACACATAACCAGACTATTTTCTTTTATGCTCAGACATTTCATAAATAATGTCCTTTATTAGGATTCATCTTCCTAATTCCTTGCCTGCAATTTATTTTAGACCAGTAACATTCAGTATTGTATATAACATATATTTGATAAATATTTGTTAAATTATTCAGTTATTCTGAATACTCATTTATTCTGTCATCTATGAGCAATGGCACATAAATAAAATGTCCATTTTTACTGTTTTCTCACTCCCATTTTCTCTATAGACTTCTATAGGCTTAATAGTTTGAATCATTTCCATTTCATTTGAGAATGCTTTCCTGATTATCTCAACTCACAGAGATCTCTTCTTTCTTTTTCCTGCTATTGTAAATATAACCTATGCCACCCATTTTGTATTTAATATATGCTATAGTAAATTATACTGCATTGTTTATACATGTGTATATATACATTTTCATACATATATGTACATACATATATTTATATACACACATATGTGACTTGTCTCATTAATGAGATCCTAATCCCCTGGAAGACAAATAAATGTCTCATGATGTCTTTTCATACTTTCTGAGTATAACATAGAATCTAACACATTAAAATACTAAATAAATACTGCATGATAATGGCTAATACATGAACATAAAAGAAGAAAAGGATTTTGTGTCATTATCTTTATAGAACAAAATGAGAATTTCTATGTAATTAGATTCTACAAATATCCTCAGGTTATTTCTCTTATACCATATATTGCAACAAGAATACCTAATAGTGACAACCCAGCAAAAAAACAATTCCAACCATAACTTGCCATCAACATAGTCTAGAGCTTTGGTTAAACTAAATCTTTTACATATTCTTGCTAATAAATGCTCCTAAATATTTTTAGTTTTTCCAAAGTCACTAAGGCTTAGAGAGGCTATTTGTCATAAGTCAAGCAGGATTCAACAAGGCATGACTTCCAGAAGAGTTCAGCTGCCTGAAATTGTCTACAAATGGAAAGAGAGTATTGCTTGCAGTAACCCAGCCTGCTGTCAACAAGCAAGTCTATGACCAGCCTAGTAAATGTTTTATTGATTTAATATTAAATTAACTACCCTAGCATAAGGAGTGCATTATGTTTAATGGCATTCTGATATTTGTAATTGTAGTTTGCTATAATGCACCTGTAAAATTAGTATTTCATAATATTCCACAAAAAGCTATAAAATCTAATTATTTTTATGTGGAGTTTTGAAAAAGCTTGACATGGGCAGTGGTACATGGATTTGAAATGCATCAAAGAGCATGATTCCTTATAACCACCAATGGAGAAGTGTGCTTCCCCTCTCTCTAATATACTCATAATATTTAGTTGATAAAATTTTTTTCTTAAGACATTCATGAATGGTTCATATGTTATAATCCGTAACAATATGATTCAATCAATGTAAGTAAATAAGTTTCCCTTTCAAGTACTTTCTTTATTAAGAAACTGAAGTTTTTAACATGAAAAAATCTTTTTGGGGTGATACATTATATCATCTCACACTGAGAGCTAAACATATGTTAAAAGAACAGTGTGAAAATAATGTAGTTTATGCACCAGCATTGCTTGCAAAGGATGAAGTGCAGAAAGTCTTTGAAAAGTCATTGTAAGACTCCAAATTAAATCATCATATATATTTGTTTGTAATTTCAGTGAAACTATAGGACTATTTAAAGACAATAGTGGCATATACATTTGAAAGCATGGGTCAGGAATAATAAATGAGAAAGGATAAAATATGTAAGCTACACAAAAGCTTTATGCTTCCACATCATGAATACTGTTTTCAAAATAATGTGTAAGCACTTTTTAATGATATGTATCAAATAACAAAGCAAAATCAATGAAAGTGATCATTTTTGTAGCAGTGAAATAACTTCTCACAAAGTTGGGCATTTACACTTTGGCTCCATTAGGAGGGTCATATACATTTTTGCCCATACTGATATATGTGTTTGTGTGTGTATGTGTGAGTGTGTATATGTGTGTACATGTTTGCAAATATATATATATATATATATATATGAAATATGTATATATATATATATGAGAAGGCATTTCCTTCTTCTTTGCACAAGTAGGGAACTGTGGTTATGGAATATTATGTATATAATGTGAGATTTTAAAAATAAAAACTGGTGAGTTCTACTAAACTGTCATGTTCCCTTCCTTTTCATTTTTTGTTATAAAAGTTGATTCCCTAGAAAGGAAAAGGGAAGCATTTAGAAAATACAAATTACAGAAAAATAAAAAATATCAATAAAAATAAATAGTGAACATTATCAGAGAATTTTAGTTGGTTTGCTGGTTCCCATAATAGAAAAGACTAGTATCAAAAAGGATTCACAATTGAACCAGCAAGAACTGCCTATTAATTAGATTTAATTTTGTCTCTATTTTTATCTCCAACTCATTTGAATATGTCCCTTCAGACCCTGCTAGATTCCATATCCCAGTAGCTATCATGTCTATCTGCTCAGGAAAGCAAGAATGTGCATTTATTCAAGTGAACCTGAATGGGAACTCACATATCTGGATCCCTCATCTGCTTTTTCTTTTACTAAGTATAGGTGACCAAAGAGTAATCTTGAGAGATGAACATTTGCAGCCATGGCAACTGCCTACCTTGTGAACTCCAGAGATCAAGTAATTGGATTGAATTTTAGCTGAATAGTAGTAGGTGCTTCTACAAATCTACACATGAGTATATGACTACTACTGTGAAAATGAGACTTGTATATCTGGTTGACTAGAAAATATAGATCTCTAATTGCTGGAAATTCTAGCTTGGACATTCCAAATCTGAGGTCCATTTGTATATTAAACAGTCTCAAAAATCTCCCAGGAGTTTTTGCCTCTTCAGAGAACACAATATAGGCAATGGATTATAGTTCATGTTTTCTTATGTATTTGCCAAAGCACACTTAATTTTTATTTTTGTTTTCTTATGCATTTCTTTTACGATGGAGAAAATAAATTGTCATCAGATATTCATTACTTAATGAGCAACTTCTCTAGAAGGGATTCTGTTCATCTTCTTAGATCTTCAGATCATCTCTGAACACATTTAGATGACTAAATGTGAGTCATTCCTCAGTTATTTTTTTTTCATTTTGTGTCTTTAGTCTTTGGGGTAGAGAAATAATGAGCAAAAAAGTAAGGAGTCTTTTTAAAACTTGACTCCCTTCTTTCTTCCTTCTTTCTAGATGTCAGGCTACTCCATGACTGAACCCAAATCTTCATGAAGCCAGAATTTTACTAGGAATGGTTCCTCTGCCCAATAGATAATTTAGTTTGCTGGCAGGAAAACATTCATTATTGATGTGGGATTCATATTGAACTCAGCAGTCTATAGCCAAGCCATCATCTTCTTATAACAAAGATAATTATTTGTATAAAACTAGAAAAAAAAGAAAGATGAGAAAAATGTAGCATACAATTAAAATAATTGATCTGGATTTATTTAAGCAAGATATTAATGAGAAAAAAGGCAAAGGCTGAATAAATATTATCAATTACAATGCCACTGTAGATGTTAAAGAGATATGTCAATTATCATAGACGACAAGAAAAGCATTAAAAAGTGTCAGATAATAATTCACTTATTTGCAAAAAGGAAAGAAATCAATCATATGCAATGTAAATTTAGAATATAAACTCATTGATTAAATCTTAAGATGCTAGAAATTTGTAGAGGTATCACAAAAGAGAGATAGTGGAATTTTAAAGCATTTGGAAGAAAACATGGAGAAAGACTCAAGTAAAGTTAGAACAAGACAATTACCTACATCATAAAGGAGTGGGAGGATCAAATAAATGATATTTATAAGGTACTAAGCACAGTGCTTAGCACATAGTAGGTATTTAACATGCTTGTCCTTTCTCAGATCTTTTAAAAATCAAATGGAAGAAAATTAACAAAATGAAGAAAGATGGAAAACATCAGTAGTTATTTTTATAACAAATTGATTTTGTTATCAAAATCAATAGAGAGTAAACATTTAGACACTAGTATCACTGCACTGTATGTGTTTACATAGGAAATAGAAACACCACTTACAAGAACAAAAACCCAGAAATCTGGACTGGAGGTAAAATAAGAAGCTTAATAGGTGAGATCTGGGCTGGTAGTAAAATAAGCATAAAGGCAATAAGAGATTGATGCATCTTTGCATGCATCAAAGATGTTTTCAATGAAGGTATAAATAACTAGTAATCACTCATGAGGAAATATTCCATAGTGGATGAGGTTTTTGTCATTATACAAAAGACTGAAAGATATAGATAATCCAAGATTCAATTGAGGTAGGTATATTTGTTGATCATTTTAAAAATCATTTTGAATATGTAAATCAAAAATGTTATTAAAAGCTCTCTTCCAGCAAGTTGTCTCCCATCTGTAGGGCAAGATTGTTCAAAATCCATTGAAATATAAAACTATAATAGAGAAAACTGTCCATTGACATAAATATTAAGTGAAGAATAAATATATGCTTGTCAACACTGTTCAGTACTATCACAGAGGAAATTCAGAGCTAAGAAAAAAATGAAGAGGGATAATGAGATCTTTCAAATGCTCTTGTTTACAGAAAATGTTGTGTTCATTCAATGTAGCCTCAGAACATTACGAAACATTTTGTAAGAGAATTCCATTCAAAAGAGTTTGTCCATTTTTACAAGTCAAATGGATGAAGAATGTCAACTGTCCAGATTATGACATGCAATTGAATAAGATAGTCTATATTATTTATTTATCAGTATGTAAATCTGTAAGAGACAGTACTATTAGACAACAAGCTAGTCACAGAATTAAACAGGAGACAGGGAGATTGCTTTCACGAAATTATTTTTTAAAAACCACCACTTTAATGACCTCAGATATCTCCAAAATTGTTTCTAAAGAATTGAGAGTCAATATCCAAAAATATCCAAGATGTCATTGCAAATGGTTTTTTGGGCCCACTTTCTCTCACTCATTCTGCTATCTGCTGTCTCTTTCTGTACTATATCAAACACATTATGACAAGAAGTGTATTTCTGGTCTTTCCCCTCCTCTTCAAACTCTTCCTGGACCTCCACTCTCCACAGCTGCCACCTTTCCTTATTTTGAGCATCAGCTCTAGTCTGATTCAGGCTCTTCATTTCAACCTGCATTGAGTGTGACATGGAATCTCTTAGTGTTCCCTACCCTCAGGACACATTTAAAAGGAAAACAAATGAAAATTTTATTCATTGAACCCACCTTTGAATTATTTAGGCTTGACATTTTTGTTTTGTTTTGTTTTGTGTGTGTGTGAGTGTGTGTGTGTGTGTGTGTGTGTTTATGAAAAAAACAGCCATTGGTTTCCAACAATGAGTTTACACCGGGGTGCAATAAAGTGTCCTTTAAAAAAATAGTAAAATCAGATGTTATTCCTAGATAAGAAAGAAGGAAGTTCAAAATAAAAATCTATCATTTAACATGTGTAGTAAGAAAAGTACTGAACTAGGAGTCAAGGTGTAGGACTAGAGTGTTTGAATTACCTCTAGCTAAATAATCTTAGACAAGCCAGTTAATTTTGATCTCAGTTATGTTTGTTTAATCAACAGATCATTAATCTAGAGTTATAAACAAATTAAAACATCATTCATTCTAGCCATTTCATTTTTTTAAATTTATTAAAATTTTTTCTCTTATATTAATGTTCTTATAATTCTCCTTTTAAGTCAGGATTAATTGTTAAAGATGTTTCTATAATAATGATATGATTCATACTTGCTCCTATTCAGAAGTTATCTCTGCTAAGATCTGAAATTCACCCATTTCTCCTTCTCTCACACAGGCATACACATTCTTCCCTTTATAAATAAAAAAGGGCTGTTGTTATCCTGAGACTTTTGATCACTTATTCTACTTTGAATAGATTCATAAAACTCAAACACTTCAAGTACTAATGTTTCACAGGCCAAAGAGGCTATACTGGGAGTGAGAATAGATTACTTACTTAATTATTACTGAAATGGTTTCAAGGAATGGGAGTCCAAATGACCTATTGAATGACCTTTAGCTAGAATGAAATGGATGAAATTAATGAAATCAGAATCTGATATTAAAAGCACTATATCAATTAATGAGAGAATATTTAAAACAAGTAGGACTGTTCAGTACATATAAGAAAAGACTGAGAAAACAATAATGATTTTAACAAACAAATCTGGACTTAACAAATACTGACATAATAGATCATAGCAGAAAGAGCACAGAAAAGATAGTTAAAGCCCTGACACTAGATTCTGTATCTGGTATTTACTATCTGTTTTACCTTGGACAAATAAATGAACAATGCCAATTTCTTCCTCTAGGAAAAATGTGGCTGATATTGCTGTATTTGCTCAGTTATTTCAGTTGTGTTCAACTCATTGTGACTTCATTTTGGGGGAGATACTAAAGTGGCTTGCTATTTCCTTCTCTAGTTCATATCACAGATGAGGAAACTGAGGCAAACAGTTTTAAGTGATTTGCTCAGAGTCACATAGCTGATAAGTGTCAGGAGTTGAATTCAGGAAGATAAGCCTTCCTAACTCCAGGTTTACCACTCTATTATTTACACGTAATCTGAAATCATACAGAACAATATAAATACAAGTTTTGAGTATTATTATTATTATCCAAAAGTAACAGGTATAGAACCATAGATTATACCTGGAAGGGATCTTAAAAGGCCTCATTTTATGGAAAAGGAAATTAAGGCCAAGGAAGTTAAATAGAATATAAGCTTCTTAAGGTCAGAGACTATTTTTGATTTTCTTTGTATATTCAGAAAATGAGTACAGTGTCTGGCAGATATTAAAAACTTAATAAAGGTTTGTTGATTGATCAAATGACTTGATTGATATTACCTTGATAGTTAGCACCAAAGATAGGATTCGAATTCAGGTCCCCAGACTCCAAGGTGATTTTTCCACTGCACCATGCTGCTTCTATAAATTTAACTATAAGCAGGAAATTATTAAAACAACATGCATAGTATTTTCCCAACTCCAGTATTATAAAGAGATTAAAATCTGATTATCATAAAGAGGTTAAATGAAAATTTGATTTTATTACAGCCTAAGAGATAGTATAATGTTTAATGGAAAAGACATTCAACAGCTTAATACCTAAATATTCATAGAAAGGGAGTGTTTATGATACAATTTTGAAAGCACAAAGATTGTAATTTCAAAATTATCTTTTGTAGGACCTATTGGAAATCTCTCCTCCATTTGGATTCTATATAAAATAATTTCCATAGGAGTGGTAAATACTATTGGTAAACATATGTCTTGGGCCTAGATTTTGTTTACTACTTATAATCTGTTATTAAACAATTTTACTCCTGTGCTTGCATTCATCAAAGAATGTTTGTGATCTGAATAAATATTTGTATCTCATTGGAAGGGAGTTTTTAAGACTATATTTTGTTCTACTAAGTCAAACTTTAAGAGGAGAAAAGCCAGTAAGGCTACATTTTGCTCAATTCAATCAACCTTTAAGAGGAGGAAAAAGCCAGTAAGTCCATGGCAAGACAGTCTTCTCTGTACTTCTCAGTTAATTGTATGACTGAAAATTTCATCTGATGTAGAAAATCATTCCCTCTCTTTCTTTATATTTTTATTAAAACTGTCCCCAGTATTATCTCATTTTATAGAGATGGTAAAGTAGGTATAAATTAGTAGATATTTTATTTTGTGAATATGTTTAATACTTATATCCACTATATACTAATACTATCTACCATGTACAAAGACCAAAAAAAAAAAAAAAAAAAAAAAATTCCTCTCCTCAAGGAACTTACATTCTATTGGGGGGAGGAGGTGAGTATAAGTATATATTACATGTAAAATCATACACATTAATTTCTTTTTTTAACTTTAATTTTTTGAAGGGTTCTAAATTCTTTTCCTCCATGAGCCTTGTCCCTAGCCATTGAGAAGGCAAGCAATTGGATACTCGTTATACAAGTGAGGTCATACAAAGCATATTTCCTAATTTGTCATGTTGTAAAAAATAAAAAATTGAAAAAAAAATGCTTCAGCTTCAATTTAAATTCAAAGTTCATCAATTCTGTCCCTGGAGGTGGGTGAGTCTTTTGGAATTGTGAATTTTATTATCAGAGCAGTTTTTCACAGCAATTCATCATTATAATATTATTGTTACTGTATATAATGTTCTCCTCATTCTGCTCACTTCCTTCTGCGTCAGTTCATATAAGACTTCCCAAATTTTCTTGAAACATTATTCCTTTTCATTTCTTACAGTACATTAGTATTCCATAATAATCATACCAGAAGTTATCCAGTGATACTATGGGTATCTCCTCAATTTCCAATTCTTTGCAATCACTAAAAAAGCTAATAGAAAAATACAGAACCAAGATGCAGAGATGAGCCAGGAGGTTGTCTGAGCTCTCCTCAGTTTCCCTAAAAAACAATGTTCAATCAATCCTCTTTAACAGATTCTGGAGGGGCCAAACCCACAAAAAGATGGAGTAAAACAATTTTCCAGTTTAAGATAACTTAGAAGGAAAAAATCTGTTTCACTTGTGTAAAGTTGGGGGGGGGGGTAGTAAGCACAGATAGAGTCTGGGCAAGCTGGCAGGAGTCTAACACAGATCAGCAACTCAAGCCCCTTAGTCCTACCTCAATAGACTAGTAGCACATAAACCCTCCAACCATAGTGCAGAAGGTAAATTGCCAGCCCTGCCCCAGTACAACAGAAAAAACTAATTTACCACAGTGGACAAATTGCCAAAACCTGAGGCCCTGGCACAGAAAATCAGTGACTAGGCCCTCTGGCCTGCAGCATAAGAAGTTTAGAATAGTTTCCCCGTGACCTAGAAGCTCAACTTTTTAAAACTTTTTTTAAAAATAAGTACAAAATAGAAAGGTACTATGGTAATAAGATCAAAATACAAAATTAGAAGAGGACAACAATGTCAAAATCCTACAAAATGCCTCAAAGGAGAATGAGAATTGGTCTTAAGCCCAAAAAGTCCTTTTTAAAAGAGTTCAAAAAGGATTTTTAAAGTCAAGCAAGAGAGGTTAAAACAAAAAAAAATGAGAAAAAAATGAAAATTATGCAAGGTAATTATGAAAAAGTCAATAGTTTGGAAAAGGAAGCACAAAAATTCACTAAAGAAAATAACCCTCCCCCCCCAAAAAAGCAAAAATCCGTTAAGGAAACAATTCCTTAAAAAGTAGAATTGGCTAACTGGAAACTAATGATTCTATCTAGTCAAGAATCAGACTAACAAAATCAAAAGAATGAAAAAAATAGAATAAAATGTAAAATATATAATTGGAAAACAACTAACCTAGAAAATAGATTCAAGACATAATTTAAGAATTATTGGACTCCCTGGAATCCATGATAATATATATATATATATAATTTGGACATCATGCTTCAAGAAATTATCAACAAAAACTGCACTAGAATTCTAACCTCCTGAAAGAGATCTCAAAATGTAAACTTTAAGGAATATGGTAGCTGATTTCCAGAATTAATAGGTCAATGAGAAAATGCTACAAGCAGCCAGAAAGAAACGATTCAAATATTAAGGGACTAATCAGAATTACACAGGATTTAGCAGCTTCTACCTTAAAGGATAGAGAGCTTGGAATGTTATATGCCAGAGGGCAAAGGAGCTTGGATTACAACCAAGAACCAACTACTTAACAATATTAACATAATATTTTAGGGGAAAAGATGAAAATTCAATGAAATAGAGAACTTTCAAACTTTCCTCATGAAAATAACAGTTGAAGAGCAAATCTGATTTTTAAATACAAGACTCAAGAGAAACATAAAAAGATAAATAAGGAAAAAGAAACAAATGTGATTCAAGAAGATTATATTGTTTCTATCCCTACATGGAAAGCAAAAACTTGTAATTCTTAAGAACTATGTTTATATTAGGGCAGTTAGAAAGAGTATAGATATGGGTATAACAACTTTAATATGATGATATGAAAAAATGTTAAAGGGTTAAAAAAGGATTATATTAGGAAAAGAGGAAAGGGGGAAGCAAAATAGGGTAAATTGCATTTCATGAAGAGGTGTAAAAACCAAATACAATAAAAGGAAAGTAGATGGGGGGTGAGCATTGTTTGAAACTTATTCTCATCAGAGTTGCTTCAAAGGGGAAATAACATACACACTCACTTATGTATAGAAATCTATCTTATTCTATAGGCTAATAGGAGGAAAAGAGGAAATAAAAAGACTGAAAGAAGAGTGAACAGAAGTGGGAGGGGGAAGGGAAAAATGGGGGGAGGGGTTGATGGAAGGTCAAGTTGAGAGAATCCATAGTCAGAAGCACTGGAGAGGAGGGACAGAGTGAATGGAGAGAGAAAAGTATAAGCAGGAAGAAAATAGGATGGAGGGAAATACACAGTAATTATTCATAACTGTGAATGTGAATTGGATGAACATTCTTATAAAACAAAAGTAAATAGCAGATTGGATTAAAAAACAGAATCCTATGTGTTGTTTACAAGAAATGTGTTTGAAGCAGAGACACACACAGAGTAAAGGTAAAAGGTAAAAGTAGAATATATTATGCTTCAACTGAAGTAAAAAAAAATGTCTAGCAATACTGATCTCAAAGGAAAAAGCAAAAATAAATCTAATTAAAAGAGATCAGAAAGGAAATTATATCTTTCAAAAGGGTACCATAGACAATAAAGTAATATCAACTTCCTAGGAAAGTTAAGTGAGATATAGAAAGAAATAAAAAGTAAAATTATACTAGTGGAGGATCTAAGCCTCCTCCTCTCAGAACTAGATAAATCTAACCACAAACTAAACAAGGAAAAAGTTAAGGAGGAGAATGGAATTTTAGAAAAGTTGGATAGATAGACTTCTGGAGAAAACTGGGGATAGAAAGGAATATGTCTTTTTCTCAGGGCTATGTGGTACTTACACAAAAACTGACCATGTATTAGGATATTAAAAATCTCATAATCAAATGCAGAAAGGCAATAATATTAAATGCATCTTTTTCATAATGCAATAAAAATTATGTGTCATAAAGGACCATGGAAAGATAGATTAAAATTTGTTGGAAACAAAATAATGTAATTCTAAAGACTGAATGGATCAAACCAGAGAAACGATAATTTCATTAAAGACAATAATAATAAGACAACATGCCAAATCTTATGAGATGCAGCCAAAGCAGATATTAGGGGAAATTATTTCTAAATGGTTACATATATAAAATAAAGAAGAGACGCACACAAATATAAATAAAATATAAGAACAGGCATGCCACTAAAAAAGCTAGAAAAAGGCCACAATTAAATTCCAAATTGGAAATTCTGAAAATCAAAGGGGAGTTTAATAAAACTGAAAGTAAAAAAACTATTGAACTAATGAATAAAGCAAAGAGCTAATTTTATGGGAAAACCAATAAAATTAAAAAACCTTTGGTTATTTTTATTACAAAAAAAGAAAAAAACCAATTATCTGTATGAAATATGAAAAGAGTGAATTCATCGCCAATGAAGAAGAAAATAAAGCAATAACAAGAGCTATTTTTTTGCCTTGTTGTATGCCAATAAATCTGACTATCTGAGTGAAATGGATCAATCTTTACAAAAGTATAAATTGTTCAGATTAACAGAAGAGGAAATAATACATTTAATCTTATTTTACAAAAAGAAAGTGAACAGGCATCAAGGAACTCTAAGAAAACTCCAGGGACAGATGGATTTACAAATGAATTCTGCCAAACAAAAAGAACAATTAATTTCAATACTATATAAACTGTTTGTAAAAATAGGCAGAATTGTAATCCTACCAAATTGATTCTATGA
The DNA here is from genome assembly GCA_023553655.1 of Myrmecobius fasciatus. Taxonomy (NCBI): domain Eukaryota; kingdom Metazoa; phylum Chordata; class Mammalia; order Dasyuromorphia; family Myrmecobiidae; genus Myrmecobius; species Myrmecobius fasciatus. Next base: position 90,529 of record JAJPUD010000926.1, read on the forward strand.
TACCTTATGGTATCAGTACCAGGAAAAACCAAAACAGAAAAAAAAATTATAGACCAATTCCCCTACTGAATATAAATGCAAATTTTAAAATAAAATATTAGCAAAGAGATTATAGCAATATGTTACCAGGATAATACCCTATGACCATATGGAATTTATACCAGTAATACAGGGTTGGTTCAATATTGGGAAAATTATCAGCATAATTAACCATATCAATTACAACATTACAAGTAACAGAATTTGCATGATCATCTCAACAGAAGGGAAAAAAAAAGCTTTTGACAAAATATAGCACCCATTCCTACTAAAAATCACTAGACAACCTAGAAATGAATGGAGTTTGCCTTCAAATGACAAGAAGTCATTTAAAAACTAAAACCATCATCAAGCATTTATATGTAATGAGGATAAACTAGAAGTATTCCTAATAAGATCAAGAGTGAAATAAGAATTCCCATTATTATCACTATTATTCAGTATAGTATTAGAAATATTAGTTGTAGCAATAAGAGAAGAAAGGGAAATTGAAAGAATTTAAAGTTGTCAATGAGGAAAGAAAACTATCACTCTTCCTGATGATATGATGCTATACTTAGAGAACCCTAGAGAATCAACTAAAAGCCCCTTGAAACAACTGACAACTTTAGCAAAGTTGAAAGATATAAAATAATTTCACATAAATCAGATATATATATATATATGTATATGTGTATATAGCTAATAAAGTTCAGCAACAAGAGATAGAAAGAGAAATTTCATTAAAAAACTATAGATAAAATAAAATATTTGGGAGTCTACCTACCAAGACAAACACAGGAACTATATGAATACAATCATCAGACATTTTCCACAGGAATAAAGTGAGATCTAGAGCAACTGAATTGCTCCTGGACAGGCAGAGCTAATATATAAATGACAATTTTATTTAAATTTACTTATTCAGTGCCATACCATTCAAAGTACCAAAAGTTATTTTGTAGAGCTAGAAAAAAAAATAATAAAATCAATCTGGAAAAAGAAAAAGAAAAATCTAAGGAACTGGGTCATCTAGGTGTTGCAGTGGATAAAGCACCAGCCCTGAAGTCAGAAAGACCTGAGTTCAAATTTGATCTCAGACACTTAATACTTCCTAGTTGTGTGGCCCTGGGCAAGTCATTTAACCCCAGTTGTCTCAGTGGAAAAAAGAATACCTAGGGAATTAATGAAAAATGCAAAGGATTATAGCCTAGTCATACCAGATCTAAAATTAGATTATAAAGTAGCCATTTGGTACTGGCTAATGGAATAGTGGATCAGCAGAATAGGTTAGATACAAAAGACACAGCAGTAAATTATTATAGTAATTTACTATTCGACTAATTTCCAGTTTCTGGGACAAGAAGTTAACTATATGACAAAAACTGCTGGGAAAACTGGAAAATAGTATGGCAGAAAATAGACACAAACTAACATCTCACATCCAAGATAAGATCAAACTGGATACATAATTTAAAGATAAAGGATGATACCATAAGCAAATTTGGAGAGCAAGGAATAGTTTACCTATCAGATTTACTGGAAAAGGAAGAATTCATGACCAAACAAAGGAGAGAGAACATTATGAAATACAAAATGCATAATTTTGATTACATTAAATTAAAAAGGCTTTGCACAAACAAGACCAATGCAACCAAGATTAAGAAAATAAGCAGAGGGGCAGTTAGGTGATACAGTGGATAGAGCACCAGCACTGAAGTCAGGAGGACCTGAGTTCAAATCTTGCCTCAGACACTTAACACGTCCTAGCTGTGTGACCCTGGACAAGTCACTTAAACCCAATTGCCTCAGAAAAAAAATTAAGCACAAAGATAGAATGAACAATTTTACCCACTATTTCTGATAAAGGCCTCAATTATAAAATATATAGAGAATTGAATCAAATTTGTAAGAATACAAGTAATTTCCCAATTGGTAAATGGTCAAGGGATATAAACGGATAATTTTCAAATAAAAAAATTAAAGCTATTTATAGTCATATAAAAATTCTCTAAATCATAATTGATTAGAGAAATGCTAATTAAAACAACTCTAATGTACTACCTTACACTTACCAGGTTAGTTAGTATGACAGACAAGGAAAATGATAAATGTTTGAGAAAATGTGGAAAAATTGGAACACTAATACATTGTTGTTGAAGTTGTCAACTGATCTAACCATGCAACTGTGACCAAGGGACTATAAAACTTTGGAGACTTTTTGATCTAGCAATACCACTACTAGATCTATATCTCAAAGAGATCATTTTAAAAAAGGGAAGATCCACATGTTCAAAAATAGTTTTAGCAATTTCGTGGTATTAAAGAATTGTAAATTGTTAGGGATGCCCCTCAACTGAGGAATGGCTAAACAAGGTTTGGGATATTGGTGGAATGGAATTACTATTATTCTATAAGAAATTATGAGCACATAGATTTAAGAAAAACTTGGAAAGACTTACATGAACTGATGTTAAGTGAAGTGAAAAGAAGCAGAACATTGTACACAGTAACAACAAAATTGTGCAATGATTAACTATGATAAACTTAGCTCTTCTCTGTAATACAATGATTCAATAATTCCAAAAGACTCAATAGAAAATGCTATCCAAATCCAGAGAAAGAACTATCATGTGTGAATACTGATTGAAGCATAGTTTTTTTGTTGTCTTTCTGTTGTTTTATTTTTCCTTCTTGTTCTGATTCTTCTTTCACCACATGGCTAATATGAAAATATGTTCAACATTGTTGTTTACCTATAACCTATATCCAATCACTTTCTCCCTTTGGGAAGGGGGATGAAAGGGAAGGAGGGAGAAAAATTGCAGTTCAAAATCTTACAAAACTGAATATTGAAAAGTATTTCAACATGTAATTGGAAAAAAATACTATTAAGTGCAAAAATCAACATAAATAAATAGGCTGCTATAAATATTTTTACATATTGCTCCTTTCCCTTTTTCTTTCATATCTTTGGGATGTACACATATATACCTACTGGGTATAGATCTAGTATTGCTGGGTCAAAGGGTATACACAAGATAGATGCACTTTAGTTCTTTGGGTTTAATTCTAAATTGTTTTTTATAATGTGTTGATCAGTGACTCCACCAGCAGAGTATTAGTATATCTATTTTTCCATATCCTCTCTAGCATTTATCATTTTTCTTTTCTTTCATCTTATCTAATCTGATACATATGATGATGATGATAATGATAATAATAATCTATGTACCTCAGATATGTTTAAATTTTCATTTCTCTAATTATTAATGATTTGGAATGTTTTTTCATATGACTATTGATTAGCTTAGTAGTTATTAATGTTCTCTTGATCATTGTTTCTTGGTAAAACATTGTCATTGATTTTTCCCCAAGTCATTCAGTATATCCTCCTCTTTAAAATGCCTTCAAAATTATACCCTCAGTGTTTTTAAACCTCTACAACATCTATGTATTATCTGTCTCCCTGTATTCTGGACCACTACATATAATAATAATTCATTATTAAAACCTATTCTTTAGTACCACAATATAATAATAATGGTAATAATAATATTTAAATACATTAAGTAATGTTATTTAATAGGCCTGGCAGATAATAAGTGCTTAATAAATGTTTTGCTTAATTTGCTATAATATTTTAATTATCATATTCATTTTCTTTCCTCTGGTAAAGTAATTGTAATGAAGGTATGAAAACATATCAAAGCAAAGATCTAAGTTATTATTTTGATGATAATGATGAAGACTTCATTAAAAAGGTACCAGTTATTTCCATTTTTCTCAAAACACAGAAGAAAAAACAAAAAGACATGAGCTTGTTTTGTGGCAAAGAAATAGGGAAAAAATCTGGAAACTGATAAAAATGGAAAGTTGTAGAAACCTTTCCCCATATAATATAAATACACTTAAGTCAATAAATCCTTTCCTTAAACTCTCTGGGTTCCCAACTCCTTACACAGTGTTTAACACTAGTAAACATTCACAAACGCTTGTGAAATTTACCTGCATTAAATTAACTCTTGACTAATAAGAACAGAAAAGAGTCTCTTCTGGGTGAGATAATTTAGCATGTGAAAAACAGAGGATCTTTAAGCACTAATATATTACCAAGCTACAGCTACTTCTTTCTTTTTTCTCCAGGTATTCAGTAATATTTTTGAGAAGTAGGGAGTTCATGGTGCCTTCAGGGTTCTGCAGACTACTAATAAGAAGTGGGAAATGATCCAATTGGCGTTCAAACCTGTCATTATTGTTGCCGTTGTTGTTAATATTATTATTAATGTTATTACTACCTCACATTTATATAGTGTGCTGAGATTTACAAAGCATTTTCCCCACAGCACTGCCAAACAGATAATACAATTATTATTATTCTCTTTTTACATATGAGGAAACCAAACTTGCTATTTGGTTATGTAACATGTCCAAAGTGTGAGAGTCAGAAATAAAGCAAAGGCATCCTTGATCCAAATACAGTTATTTGTACTTAAAACACCGTATAGGTACCTCATCCTATGCTACTTCATGAAAGCCAGGATGTTATACTGCACTCTTCCCCTAAGAGTTTTCTGTTACCTTTAAGGGGGTTTAGAATGTTTAGATTTTCTGCCAGTGGTCCTAGTCACAACTGATGGTATTCCTCCAAGTATAGTTGGTTGTCCCCCACACTCTAGTTCCACACTAAATCATTGGTAGTCACATTAGTTTTTACAAGTAAATATTTAATTCAGAGGTTATAATCACAAATATTAAATTTTATACTTCCTCCCAAAAAAAGTATAATTCTCCTGTCTTTGTAGCACTTCAGTCTCTGGGGAGGGGAAGGATGTTAGTTTCATAACATAGCTCATTTTCCATAGAGTACAATCCCAATTCTATGTCCAAAAATCCTCTCAGGCTCAAGCCTGTCTTCTCTAGGCTTCCATGCTGGGTGGACTGTCTAGTTGTATCATCCCACGTGCAGTTTTGACTACCAGGTCACGATGGCTCAAACTCTTGGGTCCTAATGAGAATAAAGATAGATCCATTTCTTACAGATGGGATAAAAGAGAAGGTACCAGGGAAAAGAATGTCCTTCTACCAGCTCGTGGCATATTCATTGTGGTTGAGCTAGGATCTCAACCTTCTGGATATAGCTGATAAGAGAATAGTAGAAAGAGGATGACAAAAGAATGAAATCAAATAGTCTTTCTAGTTTTAAAGATGCAGGCAGCCAATAAGGGTTTTCCCCTATCCAAACGGTAGGGAATGAAGACAATCTGGAAATGCTCCAAAGATCCCTCTGATATGCACTTCCATTAAATGAACTTGGCATGCTAAAACCCACTTGAATTACACATTTTCACTTGTTTCAAATTTGCCATCCCTGACAAATAGGCAAAGGTACATTTTTAAACAGTTCAAACTAGATTCAGAATAGTTCTCTATGGTCTCTGAGGAGGCAAAAGCAAAGCACTTTAATTTGCTTTCCTGGGGCTATATAATAAAGTCTCTAAACAACCAGTGTTACATTATCATAGGCAATATGACCTATGCATAGGAAAATCAGAGTTATTTCCAAATACAAATTTTTTGAAGATACACATAATGAAGATCATTTCACAGAGTTTCCTAAATTAAAAAAAAATTAAATATTTTACAAAACTTGTAAAATCTCTGCTTTCTTGTTGTTTAGTAACTTTTCATTATGTCTGACTCTGTGACCACATTTGGGGTTTTCTTGGCAAAGATCCTGAAGTGATTTGCCATTTCCTTCTTCAGCTCATTTTACAGATGAAGAAACTGAGACAAATAGGGTTAAATCACCTGCCCAGGGTCTCACAGCTAGTAAGTTTCTGAGATTAAATCTGAACTAAGATCTTCCTGACTACAAGCCAAATGCCCTATCCACTGAACCATCAATCATCCTTATTAGCCTTATAATTTTTTTCTCAGTTCACAGGCAGAAGAGAGAGCAAAAATAAAGTTGGCTTCTATCTAGAACAGAAACCTGATCCACTCTGAGATTCCTAATCCTCAAATAACTTTCTCTAGAGGAATTGGGGTCATGTCAGCTAGGTTCTGATATATACTCTAAAGGCTCCTCAATTATGACTCCATTAGTCAAATTGAGCATACCTATTCAAGCCTACTATCATCTATATTACATATATATATGTACATATATACATATACATATATAATCATCTTGTCTGTACCTAAGGAATAGTTTTCATATGTAGTTACCTTATTCTTCTGCTTTGTTTTTCCACTGAAAGAATAAGTGCTAATTTTAAAAAAAATTTCTTTATTAAAGATTTTTATTTTTCAAAACATATGCATGGATAAATCTTCAACATTAACTCTTGCAGAACCTTGTGTTCCAATTTTTCTCCCCCTTCTCCCACCCTACCCCATATGGCAAGTAGTCCAATATATGTTATACGTGGTAGAAATATGTTAAATCCAATATATGCATATCTTGCTGCACAAGAAAAATCAAATCAAACCAGAAAAAAATGTGAAAGAAAATAAAATGAAAGCAAACAACAACAAAAAGAGTGAAAATGCTATGTTGTGAACCACATTCAGTTCCCACAGTCCTTTCTCTGGGTGTAGATGGCTCTCTTTATCACAAGACGATTAGAACTGGTCTGAATCATCTCATTGTTGAAGAGAGCCACATCCTGCTTAATATTTATACTTTACTCAGTCATCAGTATCTAAAATACATACCCACATATACACACATGCATATATATACCCAATATAATTATATACACAAATATAGATATGCATATATGTATATACATACATATATTATAAGCAATTTAATTATCTTATTTATTAAGCATATTTCTTTTCCTTACTTTCCAGTTTCTGCTGAAGATATTATAATCTTTCTAATCAACAAAGCATAAAATTCCCCTCATCCTGGCTATTCTCTTTCTTATATAACACCCTTGCCAAATCCTAACCATTGTAAAGTCTCCCTGATGATCTTTGCAATATCTTGACATCTATCTCTTTCTTTGTGCCACTCATTTCCACTATCATAGTTCAGACTTCCTATTATCTCTCTCCTAGGCTACAGTATTGTTGTTATCATTTTTGTTCAGCTATTTCAGTTTGTATCCAACTCCTCATGACCCCCATTTGGGGTTTTCTGGGCAGATCCTAGAGTGATGTGCCATTTCCTTCTCCAGTTCATTTTATAGAAGAGGAAAATGAGGCAACAGGGTTAAAAGACTTGCCCAGGCTTACATAATTAGAATCTGAGGCCAAGTTTGAACTCAGTTCTTCCTGATTCCAGGCTTGGTACTACATTCATCTAGCTTCCCAGTCTTCACTATCAGCCATTTAATTTATCTACATGCCTCAAATTTTTCCTTTCTGCAATTCATCCTCACATCATTGCTACTGACATTTTCTGATGACGAGTAACCTCCCTGTTTAAAATATATATATATTCAGTGATTCCCTTTGCCTAGTGAAAAAAAATACAAATGCTTTTCCTTCCTTCTCTCTGTAATTCTGTTTCCTTTTTCATCCTTGAATGCCCTTATGATATTTTCATCCTTACTGTTTAGTATTTTTTCTGTCATGTTCAACTCCTTGTGATCCCATTTGAGATTTTCTTAGCAGAGATACTAAAATAGTTTGCCACTTCTTTTCCAGTTAATTTTACAAATGGGGAAACTAAGGCAGAGTTAAGTGACCCCACCCCTTTCTAGGGTCATCAGGGCAAGTGTTTGAGGCTAGATTTGAACTTGCAATGTTGAGTTTTCCTGATTCAGCCCCAGTGTTCTTTTTTTTTTACTGTAGTAAGTTTATTTATTTTTATTATACATTGCTTTATGAATTATTTTGGGAGAGAAAAATCAGAGCAAAAGGGAAAAACCACGGGAGAGATGAAAAAATAGAAAAAGTAAGTGAACATAGCATGTGCCCCAACCCCAGTGTTCTAAACATTGTACCACCTAGCTGCCCTTTGCACCAGCTATGATTTTACTTGAATCCATATCTTGCCAGTCTTCAGTTTTTTTTACTGATTTTTATCCTCCTGAATTTCTTTCTGCTTTGTGAAATGAAATTACTAAATCATCATTCTTCATCTTAAGATTTTTTAAATGGGTTTATAGTTTAACCTGGTATTGTCTTTGGCAGTCATCTCTTCATTTAGCAAATTGAAAGTTTAATGACTAAGGCGATTTTTTTTACCCTTTTGGTCCCCTTATTTCAGCAATTAATTTTAATTGAATTAACTTCTGGAGGAAATTATTATAGCTGGTAATAATGTCATTTTTCTTTTCCATTTCCCACTTGTTTTTCATTTTGAATACAAAGTTTAAAAATCCTTATCAATTGTATGTCATATCATTATTTGCATTATTTCTCTTCCTTTTTGTATAATATAGTGAACTTAGCTCTGAAGAGAACTTGATCTCATTTGTCCATACAGAGTACTCAAGATTAACTGTTTCTAACATAATAACTTTCCAATAAGGACATTGTGATTTTGATATACTTCACCCTAATCAGAACACAACTGTAGTATTTTTTTTGTTCAGTATAGCCCATTTTTTAAAAGACATTGACTAAACTGAAGCATGTTCAGAGCAATGCAACCACAATAATGGAGTTCATGCTTTATGAGACTCAGAGAACAAACTAGAATACAAGGCATCATGCAAGAGGTAGCAGCTGAACTAACCCTTGAAACAAGATTCTAAGGGGCAATGTGGATATATACCAGGCATGGTAGAAATCTTTTGCAAATGCACAGAGATGACTAAAGAACATTGAGTTGGCTAGAGTGCAGCGAGAACATGAGGGTTTATGAAGGGGAATAAGGTAAAATGAATCAAAAAGGTAAGAGGAAGCCAGATTGTGGAGTGATTTAAATGCCAGGGTAAGAAGTTTGTATTTTGTTCTCGATTCAATAGGGAGCCACGGAACATAGTTTTGATCATGCCAAGTGTCAAAGTATTTTGACCACTAAGTAGATCCTGTGACTTGGAATGTATTCTTAGTCATAAAAGAATATATCATCAATCATTCCATATATGTAGTTTCTAAAAGAAAAAAAAATACTGGGTAGAAATTGCAAAGAAGTCAAGTCAGACTTGATGTTAGGAACAAATTCCTAACTCCTGTTTCATTGTGTCTGATTCTTTGAATCCTATCTAGGGTTTTCTTGGCAAACATCTCAAGTACTCAGCATATTGTTGGCATGTTTAGGATGCATGATTGCCTTAGAAAACTACCTCTTAACAGTCGTGAGTTCAAGTGATTCACCAGCCTTAGCATCTTCAGTAGCAAGGATTATAAGTAAATGCCAACATGCTCAGCTTCATTTTTAATTTTAGCTCCATTTGTTTTAATATACATTTTCTTTTTAAATTTCCTTTCCTGGGATACTGTTCCATGGCTTCAGGTTAAGAATTTGCTTCTTATTTTTAACCTCATACCTTCAACACCAACCTCATCCTTGTCTCTGAAATGTCTTAAATGTTATGGCCATTGTATCCAGTAATTGTGTTTACATCATCTCTGAAAAAGGCACATAGTTAAAAGAAAAAATAGCCAAAACAGCTCGGTGTTTTAGCTTATTGTTTGAATATCTGAAGACATTGCATCTGGAAAGAATTCCATTAATATGTGGCTAGCACCCATACATCAGTTCCAATAGCTTCCAAGTAAACAGAGGGAAATTGGCATTGCTATCTTGGGGCAAGGAGCAAAGGAACATCTTGGTACAGACTAATCCAAGAAGAAAACATTAACCCAGATGTGAACAAGACAATGAATGAATTGTTCCTCAGAACTTTTCGACTCTTCACGTTGTGAGCTACAATTATAATCACTGATACATTCAAGCATTCACAAAAGATTTAAACCTGAAAATTACATACCATGGCATAGTAAACAATCATATCTCCTTATCTCTGGGCCATATATCCATCCCAATTAAACTTAATCACTTAAGCAAATTAAAATGTTCTTAAGAAGCAACCTTGAAAATCAGGAGGTCTCTGAAAAATGTACTCAACATACTCAAAACACAAAATAACAGGCATTTATCTATAAGAGTGAACTAATCACAAGGGTTACATAACCTTGCTTTCACTTTTAATCAGAGAAGCAATCTTTCTTCTAATATAGCAAATATAATTTGCAAGTTTGCCAGAAAGGATCCAGCTTACTGTTTTGAGCCTCTGACTTCAGAGGATTTTGTAGGACTATAGCTTTTTTTGCTTTTCCCAAGGAATATAAGGAATTGCATCAGTATTTTTTGCAAGATGACTGTGACACCTGATTTAACCTATTAAATAGATGAAATAGTGCTTTTGTAGTAATTGATACTCTTATTATCCTATCTTTGCCCTTTTAGGCTTTCCTTAATATTAAAATAGATTTGTGATGTTATTGATGGTGATTTCAAACTTCCCATTCTATATGATCTTTGTTCATATCCTTTCATAAATTTATCACTGTGGGGCCATTCACTTTCAAATTCTTTCTTGACACTGAAAGAATGAAAGGCCACCACATAGTTTTTCATTAATATATAGTTACCCTTTCCAAATCACCAATGCATCTTTGGGGGATCATGCATTCCTTTGATAAGAACCATTATATTGCTTCTCCTTTCTATTCGTTTCCTTGTTTTAATAAGGGAATCAAAATCCCACTCTTCTTTATCCATTGCCCTTTGCATAATCTTCAATGACAGTTTCTCTGTATATCCCTTTAATTTTTTAGAGAACATTCACTTCAACAGTGTCAATGTGTCATCATACAATTCTTATTGGTGTATCATTAGAATATCACAGATTTAAATAACTGATACATCTTCTAAAGCAAAGCTTCTTAAAATGTGGGCCACATAACTGAGCCTGGGGAGATGCAAAATTCTGATTTATTATCAATAAATGTTTGATTTGTCTAGATTTTTTATATACTCGTATATTGTAAAAAGCTTCTCAGGCAAAAATGTGTCATAAGCAGAACAAGTTTTAGAAGATCTGCTCTAAAACAAGAGTTCTCCATGAACAGATTTCAAGGTATAGAGGAATTTTAAAGAGAAAAACATTGCATCTTTATTTTAATAATTGGATTTTTTGTAATACTATTTTATTTTGTGCATTAAAACAATAACAGCAACATTATTCTAGGAAAGACTTCACAGGCTTCAACAGATTGCCAAATGTGTCCTTTTCACTATACACACATACACAGACACACAAACTCCTGTTCTGAAGAATATCTGCACTATTTGAAATAGCTAAGAAAGAAATTAAAGGGAGAAAGTGCCTTTTGAATAGAAGCTGGCTTTGTTTGGAAGAAAAGGAAAGAAAAGGATTGTTCCAAATTTTCCTCAGAAATCTAAAAGAGGCTTAAGAAAATTTCTTTATTACCCTCCCAGTATTCTCATGGATTCGCATCAACTGCAGTATGTAATGAAATCTGAAAATCAAGATTCAAATTTAATTTAATCAAAGAGGGGTTAATTAATAAGTAAAGATAACATGATTTTGATAGTCTTTTCCTCAAAATACTAACTGTTGGGGCAGCCAGGTGGTGCAGTGGCTAGAGCACCAGCCTTTAAGTCAGGAGGACCTGACTTCAAATCTGGTCTCAGATATTTTCTAGCTGTGTGACCCTGGGCAAGTCACTTAACCCCAATTGCTTCAGCAAAAAGCAAAAAAAAAAAAAAAAATGCTAACTGTTAAATTCAATCCACTTATTTTCAGCAAGAGTTTATTATGCACCTACTAAAAGGAAATACATTGCTGGAAACACAAATACAAAAACAAAACTGTTTTTTCCTCCAAGGAATTTAGTGTCCTATTTGAAGAATCCAGAAATTCACAGATAAAACAAATATATAATATATAGAAATAACCATAAAGTAATTTTCATGTATGTACTACCAACTAGAGAGGACCAGGAAATGACTCACGTAAAAGAAAGTGGAACCTGAGTTGAGATTTGAAGGAACCTAAAGATTCCCATAGGGCCAGTGAGAAGTGAGAATATTCTAGTTTAGGTGTCAGGTTATGCAAAGTCATCCAAAAGAAAGATGAATTATTGTGTAAGGGAGATAAGTGTTCTATTTTGTCATTACATTATTGTGATTGTCTAGAAAGAGCTGTTCAATTATATGAAATAAATTAATCAATCAACAAGCATTTATTAAGCATTCATGGTTAGGTAGCACAATGGCTACAGCCAGGCCTGAGTTTAAATTAGAACTCAAATATTTTCTACTTGTGTGACTCTAGGTAAGCCACTTAATACTGTTTCCCTCAGTATCCTCACGTATAAAATGAGTTGAAGGAGGATTGCAAATTATTCTAGAATCTTTTTCAAGTAAACCCCAAATGGGGTCCTAAAGAGTTAGACATGATTAAATAACTGAACAATAAGTTTTGGCATTATCCTATATTTGAGGATACAAAAAAGAAATTAAAAAACAAAACAAAACAAAACAAAAAGTAGTCCTTGATCTCAAGGAGTTTATATTCTAGTGAGGAAGCAACATATAAATAAATAAAAGATATATATGAACTTGATTTAAGTAAACTTCAGAGGAAAAAGATTTGATGACTTTTATCATAGGTACAAGTTACAATCCCAAGACCAAACATACATATGTAGTTTATGACCATACATAAACACAATGTTTACATCTTTATTCCACTTAATTCTTATCCTAAACCATTGTTTTCATTTTAGATTGTTTGTTAAAAAAATTAAAATACAATTACTAATCTGACAGTATGTACAGAATGTAGATTTAGGACAAATGAATAAAGTAAAGAGAAGAGGGTTTAGATTTATAGTAAGGAGAAGAAGTTGCTCTGATATAGAAGTGACTTGCCTCAAAGGAATGGGCTACCTCACAAGATAGAACATTTGCCTACTTAATGGAAATTTGCAATTATGATTTCTTGCTGAGTTTGCTGTAAAAGAGATTATAGTTTATGTGCCACTTGGAATAGATGGCCATTAAGGCCTTTCCAACTCTTAAGACTGTAAAACACTCACTCCGTTTCTGTCAAAAAATAAAAAAAAAGAAATAAAAACATATCAAAATAAAAATATAAATGAATAACATTATGTTGCTGCTAAATTATAATTATCATTTTAATGGAATGTTTTGGTGCATTAGGTCAAAGATAATCAAAGGGAAACGACCCCAATTCTATTTCTATTTTTACATAAAAGAGCCCAAAAAGAGAGGAGGGAGTTTTGAAGACTTGAAACAATTTTTCTACAAATTATACTTTAGGAAAGAAAAAAAGGCCTCCAGCCTCCAACCAAGAGCCTTCTCCTTCAATGGGTAATCCACTAAGTATTTGATGGGAAATTCAATCAGTATGTTTCTAATTCATTTACACTCAATTCATCAAAATGTTATTTTTAAGAGTTATTTCGTGTCCAAGTATTCCTTTTTTTTCTTCTGGAACCTTTTTTATGCCTTTCTTCTTAAGAGAGATTACCACATATTTGACAGATAAAAACAAAATTGAACCATCGGGGATCTGAAGAGGATTTGTAGCAAGTCTATAGTCAATTAAAAAGCATTTATTGAGTATTTTATCACATGTCAATACTCTTTCTAACTTCTGTAAGGATGGGTGTTATTTCTAAAAATTAAATAAAATGTTTTGTTAGTTTGTAAATACTATGTTAATAATTCATTTGTTTTCATTGTCCTTATGTGAATGATGAATTTGGGAAAGATGCAATTTCAGACAATATCACTCAGAATTTTTAAGTGAATGTGCAATTTTCCTCCCAATAAATAATGAATAATGATATTTCTATTTCCATGATACCTTACTTAAAGAGATTGATTTACACTCACAAAAATGATCAATTTACCAGATCTTGTTTTCTTTTTGTTTTAGAAACATATGTTGTTGATGATATGAACATATCAGCTAACATTTTTCAGATATTTTTTCCACTTCATCACATCAGGACTGAAGAACTGGCCAACTTACAGACTATAAGGAAACCTATCAATAACAGTATTTCAAGGGCAATAAGAAAACCATTTAGAATTTAAAGTTGAATTAAAACTACATAGAAGAATGGTAGTCAAGCAATGAAGTGTCAATAATCCCTTGATTTCTTGAGAGTTCACCATAAAGTATTTTAGAATGAGTCATGATATTCCTAAGATCTGTAAAAAAAATTGATGTTTTCTTTATGCAAATAGTAACAATTATTTTTTTAATCAAAATTCTTGCTTTTGTTGTTCAAGTACACAAATAAATCATGATCTCCTAGATCTGGATGTTCCCTGAAATTATATATGTGACCTTTTATTAATGTTCTTATATTTCATAATTAAAAGGAACCTCAGAGGTCATCCAGTTCAATCCTTACCATATACTTTCTGAAAATCCACATGAAAATATCCAGTAATGCATAACTTGTTCCTGAGGCAATCAATTCCATGTGTAATGGGCCATAACTTGGACCATATCTAATGATTAGAAAAGCTTTCCACATATTGATCAGAAATATGTCTCCTTATTCCTAAATTCTCCTTAAGCAACATATATATTATTATTAACTACTAGATCTTATTGCTAGCCACTAACCTGATCATATAGCATGAAGGATTAGACTCTGGGAATTGGTTGCTTACTCTAGTGGTTATAGAATTCCACTATGAAGGCCTTGAGTCCGAGAAAAGTACAATCTTCCCTTTGTTTCTCAGTGAACAACCTTTCATCCTTCAGCTCTGCCTTTCCTTGGTGACTGTGCATCTCATTTGTATAAGGAATATGGTGAATTTTGTAAAACCTAATCAGCAGAGCTCCTATACTATTATAAGCCTTTCTTTCTCTTTAAAGCTGCTGAATTTGACTAAGCCTTTGTCACTTGACCTCAGCCTAATGGAATTGATGCCCATAAAAATTTTTGTTTTGTTTTGTTAAAGAAATTTACATACCAAAATTCTGAATTGTATGTGCTTCTCCTAGAACAAGACAGCTCTACTCCCAAATCTAATCATAGGCTGCTTTGTGACAGGGGTTCTGGGAAAGGAACAGTTCAACTCAAGCTATCTGTTACAGTCAGTTATTAAAGATTCAGAGGCTTTGGACCCAGGATTCATAGTATGTGGTATGAATTCAGAATTTGCTGCAGATTGAAGGCCTTACTTCAGGAGTTTTAATATTCAGTGGACTATCATCAGCAGGGATTTTTAATTGCTTTTCACTATAACAAGTTTATTGTTCGGGAGTAGGGCAAATTGACACAATGACAGGCCTAGATAGTGAAAAACCTGCTACCACCATCTGGCTTGGTATTTTTAGCCTTGATACTTTCAATTCAATTTTCACCTACCTGAAAAGTACATAACATCCTTGTCATCGTCTTAATTCTTGATCTTATCCATCACACCTCTCCCTTGCTGTTGGGCTTGATCACTTGCATACTTTTTTTTTCACTCTCCATGGAACTTTCAAATCTCCATTATATGCTAGAGTGAAAAGCAAGGAGAAAAAAAGCATGCTATCTAAGATATCATTCTGAAATCCATATACTTACACTTGCCCAGTTTATGATTGGACTTTACTTTCACTTTGGCTAAATGGCTTCCAATATTTCATATTCTTGTAAAATCTCTTACTCCCTTTTTTTTGCTAGCTTAAAATCTGGCAATTCCCTCTTGAATATTTACTGAAAAACTATAATAAAAATACAAATATAAACACCTCCCCTTCAACAATTAGGGGCACATTATCTATATATTAACCTTAGTCCCTGAAGAAAGTAGGCTCAGTTTTGAAGAATTTGCTACAAATTATTTGCCTGGCAATTTCATTTTTTGCATACAGCATGGCCAGTTAAGATTAACCTTCATATGAAAGATGTGGAATTTTGTATGTTGGGACAATTCATTGTTGGGCTAGATTCTAGGCTGTGCTGACAAACTAGTTTCAACTGATAAACTCTGACTTGAACTCAGCATCTATGGACCCTGGTGCTCTCCCACCATTTCTTTTTTTTTAATTTTATTAAAGCTTTTTATTCAATCTCCCACCATTTCAAAACTAAAAAAGTCATAGCCAAATCACATCTAATATTTCTTCTTCTAAAACAGGAAAGATTAGGCACAATGGGAACAGAAGAAAGGTCATAAATTCATTCATGGCTTCATCCCAATATCAGTGAAATGAGTAGGCCATTGGTACAACCTCCCAGTAACAAAAAGGTCTTTCCCTTCACAAAAAAAAATAGTGTATTTATCCTTCTCACTGGGCATTAGGTAAGAAAAAAGGATTGGGTGACCCCCAAAACAAGTTTTTGTATATTCTTCTAGTTCTGATTCAACAACCAATCAAATGTCTGTTTCTTTATCAAGTTGTAAGAGGAACAGAACCAGTAATACCTATGTGTGATTTAAAGGGGAGACAAGAACCTTATTTACATGAAGGAACCCATGTGTTATGACAGTATGCTTTTAGGATAGGGCTTTCATTGTGCCAGCCCACCCTTACACAAGTAAGTTGCACAATTCTCTGATTCACATCACAGTAAGTCCATGTATACACATTTTCAAATGTTTATGCAGTCAAATATGAAACCAAATTCCCAAAGTAACTTGTCAATATTTCAAAATCAGGCAATGTATCTAATGCTTTCTATTGAAGGACATCATTAAGAACATTGACTCTGAAATTAAACTACTTGAGTTATAACCTTGTATTTTCTATTTCTTAACTATCTAAATTTCAGGAAATCATTGAGCTTTTCTGTTGTCTAGTACTCTTATATGTAGGAAAGCAGGCAACATCTGTATTACTTATCTTTCAAATCCTACCTCACACACAGCCTGACTGTGTGACTTTGAATAAGTCCTTTAACTCCTCAGTGTTCTAGAAGGAGCCTATTTTCTTTGTAGACATTTCCTATACCCTATACATTCTCTAAGCCTCTCCATATTAAGATTCAACTCAGGGCTTAGTTATCTGATGTAGTTTTTCAGATCCTAGTCATTTCAGTTGCTGTGGGCCTCCTGATACTACATTTAATCACCCCAAATATAATAGGGTCATTGGGTGACAATTGTCCCTATTCCATATCATTAAATCTTTTTTTTTTTTTTTTTTTTTTTTTTTTTTGCTGAAGAGTTTTGGTCAACATTCATAAATGTATGCTCCCAGAAAAAAAAAAAACATATTGATTACCTCCAGTTTATCCTGTATTTGTCTCTACTATTAGACTGTGAGCTCATAGAACACAGGGAATATTTTTGCCTTTTTTTGTATCTCTAGTGTTTAGCACAATGTCTGGATCATGGTAGATACTTAAATGCTTGTTGATTGATGACCACTAGTAAACGAGGTGGTTGATCACCTTCTACTACGAGGTTACTCAACAAATATTCCCCAGCAAAATATATTCAGTGTACAACTAATTCTTACTCAGTGTAGATTGTGAACATTTCCAGCTTTTACAATACACCACACTTAACGTTCAACTAGGGGTCTATAGAGAGGGCAATATGGGAATTGTCCTAAGCTTCTCTTTGATTTCTTCAAGAAGACTTGTGCTTTTCTTAACCTCACACATTCATTGGCATTTGTTCAGCAAATATTCCATTTTTTCTTTTTGAATTAAAAATAAAAGTCCCCTAGGGAAATTATGCAATGGGAAATAGCCACTTCAAGAAACTTGGCTCACACATTTTATTGATTATGGTAAATCTAATTATTACAGTAAAGTCTGAGTTAACCCAAAATCTTATCCCTTACATGCTCAAATGATATATGTTTCTTCCTATTGGGAACTTACCTGCCTGATTAGATACTTTAAAAAATAAACAAATCTAGGAAACAGACCATACTAATTTTTCTACAATTATCTAGATAAATATCCCCAGGGCTTGATAGCTATGTTTCTGAACGGCCCTATTCTAATGGAAGCTATAAAGGATAACACCTGCCAAATGTAATTCAAACAAATTTGAGATTAAAACTAAGCCATATGAGAAAGGTTACAAAGGGTTTAGACTTTGGTCACCTTCCTCAGTCATGCCACAGTGATGATGAAATACATTGGAATGAGTATTGGATTCATATTCAGAGGACTTGGATTCAAATACAACTCTGCCAACTACTGAACTGTGTGGCATTGGGCAAATTGCTTAATTTCTCTGGGTCTCAGGAATTAGACAAAAAGTAATCCAAGATGCCTTCCAATATTGAATTTAAGATATAAAGATTCAATACAATGGGGAAAGTGAAAGATTTACTCAAGAAGAAAGGAAACCAATATAGTTTATGTGACTATTATGTGAGAGGCATTCTGTTAAGTGCTTTCCAAATATTCTCTCATTTTATCCTCACAAAATCCTGGAAGGCAGATGCTATTATGATTTTGATGAAGGAAACTGAAACAAGCAGAAATTTAAGCAATTTACCCAGGATCACACATTTGCTAAGTGTCCATGATTTAAACTCATTTTCCTAACTCCAGGTCCAATGCTCTACCCACTTTGCAATCTAGCCGCATCAATTTTAGTCAAAGGACTTGGATTTGAATTACTTCTCTTCCACTTAGCAGCATAGTCTTACCCTTTTATTACTACAATTTCATCATCTATAAAGTAGAGAAGTTAGATTAGGTGGACTACAAAGAACTTTCCAATTCCAACGCTACACTAAAATGAGTTAACTAGGCTAGAATACTGGGTGATTTTATATTGCTGTCATTTGAAATGGTTTCTGAAGCTTAGTTCTGCAGTTGAACCTAGTTTCAATTTACCTTTTGCCAAAAAAAATTAATAATTATGATATGAAGGTTAAAAAGGGTAACAATATCATTTTCAAGGGTCATTATTAAGTCCCTGTCTGGTCAATGACTTCTCAATCAAACCTAACAACAGCAATTGAAAATTTATATGACCATTTGTATCAATAAGATAAAATGGAACTCTGTCTAGACAAGGAGATAGAGCATCCCTAACTCTTCCACTAATTAACCAGATATTATTGAGTCAATAGACTCAGTTTTTTCATTAGTAGAATTTGGGTGATAATATTTGTACTACCTACCACACATTCATTTTGTCAGGAAAGTGTTTTGCAAACTATAAAACATTACATAAATATAAGTTAATATTATTATTAGTTAAGGTCAAATATCTAGTAAGGGGTGGGTAACATATAAGGAGACATGTATCCATTGCCTGATGGATAACAAACTAACCTGATTATTATTATTGTAACTGTAACTTATTGTTAACTGGATCTAGAGTATTGGTTTCTACAACTGAAATTATGTCACCTCATGAATAAAGGTACTGAGATAGTCTTTGGGAATCCTCCTACTGGTATCTGTAAATTGGCTAGATGTGGATGATTTAATAAAATTCTCATGGTATAAAGAGAAAAATAATAGGTCTCATAATTTGTGTGATTTGCCATGGTGCACTTCTGCTGAACAAACTTGTTCATCTTCAAATACTATTTCTCTTTTCCACTCCAGTCTCTCTAGAGTTCCTTTTGAAGCTACTTGGAGGTCTGGATGATGGGGAAAAATGACGCTACAAAAAGCAATCCATTAAATCTGTGACTATGTAGAAGTGTATATTCATGTTGCTAAATTTCAAGACTTCAAGTGACTTAATGACCACATTAAGACGGATATCCTATTGTTCTGTAAAACCCCAATTAAAGAGACAGATTGAGGCCTACTGCCTCAGGTCCTTGGCACCAAATTTCAATTCCATTCTGAATGTAAGCTATTTTCCATTTGGAAGCTGCTGTTGTATTTCAATATTAATTGTTCTGTTTTCAGAATGAAAATAATCAACAACTCTTCTGGTGGCATCTTGGTGGGTGGGTGCTCTCCATTCATTTATCTGGCTTTTCTTTGGATTATTGAATTTCTCTTTATGGCAGGAAACTAGGAAGTGAGGATTTTTTAAAATAGTGGTTTTTTTTAATTGTCTCCCTTCATCCCCCAACCACACCAGAGTGAATGGGAAAGAATACTAGATTAAAACATGGAAAAAATCTGTGTTATTTTCTACATGTAACTAGTTGTATTGTGATTTTTAATTAATCATTTAACTAAGCTGTGTTCTCTTCATCTATAAAATAGGTATCATAATTATCCCACTTGGCTGGCACCTTTCATGTGAATGATGTGAATCAAGAGATATCAAAGTATGTTGAAAATGCAAATAAAGCTATATTTCCAGCTGCTTTATTTTTAGGTCAATTTTCCTAAGATTTTCATTATAAGAAAACTGAGGTACTATTTATTTAAGTTCAACAAACATTTTTAAGTGGCTACTATTTACATTAGTCACTTTTTTGAGCACTGAGGATACAAAGGCAAAGAAGAAATAGTTTCTTCCATCAAGGAGTTAGACTGTTTATACCAAAAAGTATTAAGTTTATACAAAGTAATTTCAGAAAGTTAATAACTATGGAGTGAAATGGATGTAAAGAAAAATCTCCTGAGGAAATGGCATCTGAGATGTGCTTTGAAAGAAATTAGGGATTCTAAGAGATAGAAAGGAGGAAAAAAGAATCCTGTTAATGCCAAAGGGGGAAAGTTGTAGAAAAGTACAGAGGGTGGAAATGTTGAATACAGGAAACAATAAGGAGGAAACTTTTACAAGAGTATGAAGGCAAGTAATATGGAAAGCCTGAAAAGATTTTAAGAGGAAGCCAAATTAGAAAGGGCTATAAAATATTTAAAAGGTGAAGGTTTACATTTTATCTTGCAGGCAATAGGAAACCATCAAAGTTTTTGAATAATGGCATAATATTTTAATCTTTGTTTTTGGAATATCAATTTTGAAGTTATTGTAGAGGATAAATATGGTAAGGAACAGAATGGAGAAAAAAGACCAAATAGACTGATATAGTTGTCTAAGTAAGGAATGGTAAAGAACTAAATTGGAAGAGAGGCTGGGTAAATGAAGAGAGGAAGCCAGATTCTAGAAATATTGTGCAAGTAGGATTGAAATAACAAGTAGATGTGGAGGTTGAGAGAAGATAAGAGTCCAGCAATACAGTAAAGTTTCAAACCTGTATAACTGAAAATAGTACCATCAATAGAATTGGGAAAGTTTGGATGTAATTGAGTTTGGTGGAAACATACAGCAAATGATTGGTAATGTGGAGCTGTGATGTATACACATAGACCCATATGTGCACATGTATGTGTGCATGTGCATATACATATTTGTAGATGTATGCATATACATGCATTTCTACATGCATACATAAATATGCTCTCTACATAGAATAATGATTGAATCAATAGGATTAAATAATATTAGAGAGTATATAAAGAGAAAACAGAAGAGAGCCAATGAGAGAGCTTTGATGAATGATGATTTAATAATATAAACTAGAAAGGAGTAGTCATTAGAGAGGAGAAAGGCTATGAAAAGAAAGACTGCCCAAGAGCTACTAAGGAGTTGTCAACTCTGTCAAAGGCTACAGATTGGTCAAGAAATCTGAGAACTGAAAAATTAAGTGATTACTGCTAATCCTAGAGAGAACAGTTTTAGTCCTAGAGTATTAACTAGGAAGGAGGAAATTAGACAACTCTTTCTAGAATTTTGGTTTAAAAAAAAATGTAGGATAATGGCCTAAGAAATTACAGAATCAAATGATGGTTTCTAATGCTGTTTCAGTCTTGGGAATAGTTTGTAGGAAGTAGAAGAAACTAGAGGACATGCAAAGATTAAAGAGAAAATGTAACAGGAATGATTGAGATGGCAAGATCCTTGAGAAGACAGGGAAGATGGAATGAAGAACACAAGCAGTGGGGTTATCCTTTAATAGGAAAATGACCATTTCTTTAGCATAACCAAGAATAAGAGAAAAGAAATGGAATGACTATATTAGCAATAGTAATAATAATAATAATAAAGGTTCTGAAGTGAGGAGTAGCTTAAGAAAAAGCAACTCTAGGAATGGCCTTTACTTTACCAATAAAATAAGTAGACAAGATCTGATGAAAAGGAATAGGGAGGAAGTGGCAAGGTTTCCAATTTAATGGTCTTGCTTAATCTTTATTTTAAATAAGTGAGCCCATGTTTTAAGCTTGGAAATTTTTCTGTTAAATTGTGATTTTCTTGTGATAGTATTTTCATGTTGAAATTTTGCTTAGATTATGACACAGTCCACCGTTAAGATTCAATACCCATCCTATTGCTCTTTGAATATGTTTTGCTTAAATCTTTTTAATGTCAATCTTTCTTCAAATCTTCATTTATATTATAACACTTTGGGACTAATTTCAGACGGAATCTGTTCTATTCCATCAGTTTATAAACTCTTTCAGCAACTCATGCTCCCTGAGAACAGAAATCTGTCATCTGGTAAGTCTTGTAACTGTTCTATGTCATATACAGCTAACAAATAGTAGTATTCAGTGAATGTTTGTTGAATGAATGAATGAGTGTTTCATTCAAACTACAATTATCCTTTGTTCACGGACCGATTTCCTTTGGTCCAAGCCTCCTCTCCTTCAGACTAAAGGTCAAATTGCCTGTCTGGGATAATGAAAAATGTTAACCACAGGACCCTAGAGTGGCTGAAGCAATCCTGGACACTTCAGTAGCAGACCATGACTTCTTATTTTAGTAAGTATTAAGCAAATCATAAAGGTTTGGGCCTGTTTGGTAATTTCTCTGTCACTGATATTTCAATGTCCATTATTAAAATCTATTTGCTGCCTTCACCCCCTTTGCTTTTCTCAGACAGTAACTATAATCACATTTCTCATGTGCTAGCAGCTTAAGGTCTGCCTAATCTCTCAAACTACCTTCTGTCTCTGAAGGTCAATAAAAAGAATCCCAAAGCATAACTTGCCCTAGAAGCATACCTATATTCTTCTCAGCTTTAGGGCCATTGTCTTATTCTACTTCCCTTTCTGATTTTCAGACCTTTGCCTAACTTGACCGACTAAGACTTCCTGATTCTCAGATACTTGGTTTCTTCCTCATAGCTAATAATTTGGGCTTGTTAGACTTTGCTTTGGTCTCCAGATTTCCACATTTTAGGCCTATATCTCACCACAGATACCATTTAATTCTTAGTAATGAGTTTGCACTTTTGTCCTTGACCTTCTCTCCATCTACTTCAGAAGAGAAGATATCATGAAATTTAAAGGATCAGGGGACTTTTGATTTTTCATCTTCTCTGTATTCTCAGAATATTTAATAGCAGTGATTAAATTTAGAGGAAAAAAAAATAGATTCCATGATAGAAGTAAAGCAGATTCAAGGCTTCATCAAAAAATCTTAAAAGGACATGTTGCATATATCTATGTATATATATATATATATGTATATACATATACATATATATATACATATATATATACATATATATATACCCGAAAGGCATATTCTAAAGACCTCAGGGGAAAAAAAATAAGCTACTGGGAGGTGTTACTACCTCACCTTTGTAACATGTTTTAAGCTTGGATCTGCTTAACATAGACTTTTTATTCAATTATGAAAGATTGTGTCATGGCCTTTTTGGTGAGATGTTTATACCAAATACATTACTATAGTAAAATGTTCCTTTCTAAAATCTAATTAAGTCTGACCAACTAAATAATAATCACTGATAATCATGGAAGAATAAACATCTTTTGATTTGGAACAAGAAGTTCTTTTAACTTAAATGTCTACAAATCCCTCCATATAAATTTTGTTCTTTATTAAATCATCTGCCATATGATATCAACAAACTATCTCCAGCAACTGAAAGAGTGATATTGAAGTTGAGTTATTTATACTTTATTATGTGTTAATAGTATGACATGGGCAGGCTCAACACCTTTTAACTAGTTGTAACAAAAAGGAGCTTGCTGACTTTACAAGTGTTCTATTGAGTGGAGGAATTGCTCATTCCTAAAACTTCTTCTTCCAATCATAGACTCTTAAATGCATCTCAATTTCCAAGAATCCTGATGAAATCACAATTGTCTTAAAGAAGCAGAACTTAGGAGATTCAATTTCTGTTGTTTAATTTGATTCCAAGAATGCATTTTTAGAAGCTCTTGGGAGCAAGCAGAGAAGTGATTCATTCTGAATTGCCAGTTCAAAGATTTATTTTGTTTTGAGTTGTGATATCAAGCATTTAATACACATGGAAAGCACATTGCTGTTGAGTATTTTTATAAGGAATTAGGAATTAATTGCAGATTGTAAATAGAAATCATGATACAATCTCATTATATATTGTCAACACTTCATCACATGACATTTTGACATGTAATAAATACATCATCATAGACAATTAATGTACTAAATGATTACTTTTCGTACCCATTCTTTGAGAAAAGAAAGAGATTTCAAAAGGAAGGAATAATCTTCATGCTTTGACAATTCTGAATTTGAATTTTCTTCTGAAATCTTATGATTTTCATGCTGAGAAATATACTTCATAATGGTCCAGGATAATCATAATTTGACATGCTTTTTCTTGGCTTACAAAACAACAAAAATAGATCTGTCTTGCAGAGTATATAAAAGAATGCATAAATATTTGCAATGTATACAAGATATTATGTGGGACTATATATTTTTATATGTAGTCTTTATGCATCTGTATGCATCTATGTATCAGAAAAAATACTAAGTCCTCATATGCCTTGGTTTTTCTACACTGCTGGGTATCTCTTCTCCTCCTACCCTTCAATCTGTGCCTTTTAGATGTCTTTGCTGGTTCACTTTGTCTCTCTCTTAATTCTCAATATTTTATCTTGAATCTCTTCCCTGTATATAATATCTCCCTTGACAATCTCATGGATTCAATTATAACTTCTATGCATAAGTTCAAAGTTTATATTTGCCAAATTCTCCTGATTTTCAGTTCTCAACTTCCAATTTCTTGAAGTATGTCTCAAAATCAAGATGGCCCAAACAGAAACTCAGAAAACACAATTCAGTGGAAGGAACACAAACTCTGGAATCTGAAGACCCTAGTTAAAATCCCACAACTATACCTGTGACCTGTGTGACTTTAGATATATCATTCAATCTCCCTTGGGTTCAATTTCCTAATATGTAAAAAAAGAAATTAATTTTGATTAAACTATTTCTAATCTAATGAATTTATGCAGGAGGGAAGAAATCATAATCATCATCATCCTATAAATCTCTTCCTAAGCTTCTCACTTCTATTAATAATGCTACCATATTCCCAGTCATCCAGACTTGAAGCTGAGACATTTTTGACTTTCCTTTCTCTTGGCTCTCATATGCAATCAATCACCAAGGCCTACCAAAGCTTCTACCCCATAATCCCTCTCAATCCATTCCTCCCTTGCTATTACCATGATTATAGCTCAGGCACTCATTGTAATCTTGAGAGAGAAAAAAATTATTTTAAAAAGTAGAATTAAGGTAAGAATTTGTACTAGGCAGAGTCAACCAGTGGAAAAAAAATATGCAATTTTTCTATTCCCTCAATGGTCATTTTCAGGAGCAACTAAAAAGACTCCAAGAATACTTCCAAATGCTTGTTTGCTTACTTTCCTCAGATTTCCTTTTATTATTTATTGGATCTTTCATTTGACCCAACCACACTTTATTCTTCTGCTTTCATTTTTAGATGTGTAACCTAACCCTTTATGTAAGGCTTGACACATTGTAATCAATCAATTGATTATATGTTAGACAATGGAAAGAGGGGTTGGTCTGAAATCACAATGATCTAATTCATATACAATCATGGATATTTTTTAGCTATGTGACTATGGATAAGTCATGCCATGCAACCACTATAAAATAAGTATAATAAAGGTGAGATAATATTTATAAAGTGCTATATAAATGATAGATATTTCTTCATCATTTTCACCATTGTCTATGCACATATTATATTTCCCCTACTATATTTCCATAGGCCAAGGAACACTTCATTTTTCATTATTGTATCACCAATATTGAACAAATTTTCTTACACAATTAAGTGCTTTAAAAAGTTAATATAAATTTAGTTTTCAAAAATGAAATCTCAAAAATAAAAAAGTAAATATTTATTTCAAAATTAATAATCCATACATTTCAATGTTGGGTAGAACACAGAGGTTATCCAGTTCACCTCATTTCTGAATAGAATCTTTTTTTTTCATATCTCTAATAATGATCACCCCATCTTTGCTTGAAGACCTTGAATAAAAAGAAACCCATTACCTTGCAGGGAAATACAATAAGGTCATAGATTCCAGACCAATCCAAAATTATGTTTACATCATCTTGGAAAGCAATTCTTGTGGACAAGTGTAAACATAACTACAGCTAAAGTAGTTAGAGTAACATAAGTACATCTAATAAGACCCATCAATTAAATGGATGATTGCCAGTCACTATACTTTGTATTTCAATTATAATGTTTCTAGGAAAAGGAATAAATCCATTCAATATGTACTATTTGTTACATATCTGCAGCATTGCTCTTTAAACTGAATGATAAAGAGATAAAGCATAACAGTAATTCACAAACAAGGAACAAAAAACCAAGACTCAGAGATCTAAATCTTTCTTCTTTGACACATGCTTTAGCTTGCAAGAGCTAAGACTCCAGGGACCATATTGTTGCTCTTCAAGTTCTAAAGGTGATCAGTAACAGGTGGTAGTGCCAAGATGACAGAAAGTAGACATGTTTCTATCTGAGCTCCTCTGAGCTTCCCTCAAATTACAACAGAGTAAACCTCTGAAATGATTTTGGAGTGACAGAACCACAAATTTTTGGAGTACAACAAATTTCCAGAAGAAGATATTTTGGAAGAACTTCAGAAAAGGTCTGTTTCAATTGGGTTGGAAGAGAGACTGCCAAGCCCAGACCACAGCATAGGGAGCCCAGGGCAAAAAAAAAAATGAAGTGGGAAGCCAGGGTATTTCAGTGACAAGGGAATCTAACGTGAGGCTCTTAGATTACTCTGTCCTGGTTACAAGCCAGTGCTTCAGCACATTTTCTCTGAGACACTCAAAACAAACACAAAAGGCAAATTGTGGAGTCATGGAACCCCAGAAAAACAGGACCTGGCCAACCTACCCAGCACTGGAAGTCAACTATCAACACTGACCCCAGAGCAAACTAAAGTGGCTGTCACTTCTTTGCCTTAAGAACAGACCTCAACCTTTTAAAAAAATGAGCAAAAAAGCAAAAAGAACTCTGACCATAGACAACTTTTATGGAGAAAGCAATGAACAGAAGTCAAACCCTGAGGATCCTAAGGGCAAATCAGTGCCAGATGAAGCCCCAAAGGATGATATGAGTTGGTCCCCATTTCATAAGGCTCTCTTGAAAGAAGTCAAAAAGGATCTTAAAAGAGAAGAAAAATGGGGAAAGGAAATGAGATCTTTGCAAGAGAGTATGGAAAAGGAAAAACAGAAATTATCTGAAGAAAATTCCTTACAAAATAGATTTGATAAGATGGAAAAAGTATATAACTCCTTACAAAAGAGATAATAAAATGAAACCAGTTTGCTGAAAAACAAAATTTGTGAAATGGAAAAAAAATGCAATAAACAAAACACAATTTAAAAGTTCAATTGGCCAAATGCAAAAGGAGATAAAAAAAAATTTACTGAAGAAAATAATTCACTAAAAATTAGAATTGAACAAATGAAAATGAATGACCCCATGAGACTTCAAGAATCAGTCACACAAAACCAAAAAAAAAAGGAAAAAATAGAAGAAAATGTAAAATACCTCATTGGAAAAACAACTGACCTGGAAAATAGATCTAGGAGAGATAATCTAAAGATTATTTGACTTCCTGAAAACCATGATTCAAAAAAAGTCTAGACATCATCTTTCAGGAAATCATCAGGGAAAACTGCCCTGATGTCCTAGAACCAGACGGTAAATTAGCCAATGAGAGAATTCATCAATCACCTCCTGAAAGGGACCCCAAAATGAAAACTCCAAGGAACTTTATAGCTAAATTTCAGAATTATCAGATCAAGGAGAAAATATTGCAAGCAGACTGAAGGAAACAATCCAAATATTGAGGAGCCAAAATCACTATTACCCAGTTCCTAGCAGTTTCCACTTTAAAAGATCAAAGGACATGGAATATAATATTCTGAAAGGCAAAGACACTTGGATTGAAGTCAAGAATCAACTATCCAGAAAAAAAAATGAGCATCATTTTTCAGGGAAAATGATGGACATTCCATGAAACAGATGAATTTCATCTATTTCTGATGAAAAGAAAAGAGCTGAAAAGAAAATTTGATCTTCAAATACACAACTCAAAAGAAATATAAAAAGGTAAAAAGGAAAAAAATAACTGTTTTAAAAGTTAAAAAGCTTCTATCCCTATATGGGAAGATGATATGTTTAACTCTTGAGAACTGTCTTTGTGATGGGTATACTTAGAGGTTGCAGGTATAATTTGACTTTATTGTGATGATTTAAAAAAGAAACTAGAAAGGAAAGATGATTCTAATGAAAGAGGAGGAAAATGGAGTTAAAATGGGGTAAATTCCATATCATGAGGAAGCAAAAAAGACCTATTATGATTGAGGGAAAGAAAGGAAAGAATTATTTTCATCAGATTTGGCTCAAAGAGAGAGCTTCTCAGAGAAGCTTGTCTCACTCTGTAGAGAAGAAGGGAAGGGGGAAAGGATGGAGGGAGGCTAATAGAAGAGAGAACAGAAGTAGAAGGGAAAATGTATAAGAAAGGAGGAGGGGCTGCAAAAGAAGAAAACTGTTTGAGGGAGGGGGTGATCAGTGACAAACCACTGAGGAAAAGGGAAAGGGGAAAAGGGAAGAGAAAAGTATAACTTAGGGTAAACAAGAAGGCAGGAAATACAGATTTAGTAATTTTGTCTGCAAATGTGAATGGGATGAACTCTCCCATAAAAGAGAAGCGGATAGCAGACCGGATTAAAAGCCAGAATCCTACAATTTTCTGTTTACAAGAAACTCATGTAAAGCAGAGTGATACATTTAGAGTAAAGTTAAAAGACTGTAACAGAATTTATTATGCTTTAGCTGAGGTTAAAAAAAAAGGCAGGGGTAGCCATCCTAATCTCAGATCAAGCAAAAGCAAAAATAGCTTTGTAAGAGAGACAGAAAGAAAGAGAGAGACAAAGAGAGAAAGAGAGACAGAGACAGAGACAGAGACAGACAGAGACAGAGCCAGAGCCAGAGACAGAAACAGAGACGGAGACAGAGACAGGGACAGAGACAGAGACAGAGACAGAGAGAAGGAAAGAAACTACATCCTACTTAAAGGTATCAATACTAAACATTTATGCACCAAGAGGTATAGCATCCAAATTCCTAGAAAAATTAAGAGAGCTTCAAGAAGAATTAGACAGCAAAACTATACTAGTGGAGGATCTCAACCTTACTCTCTCAGAATTAGATAAATCAAACCACAAAATAAATAAGAAAGAAGTTAAGGAGGTAAATAGTATCCTAGAAAAATTAGAGGTGGTACACCGTTAGAGAAAATTGAATAAAGAAAAAAAGGAATATATTTTTTTCTCGGCAGCACATGGAATCTATACAAAAATTGACCATGTATTCAAGCATAAAAATCTCAAAATCAAATGCAAAAAGGCAGAAATGGTAAATGCATTTTTTTCAGATCATGATGCAATAAAAATTGCATGCAAAAAAAGGCCAGGGAAAAAAATTGGAAACTAAGTAATCTAATCCTAAACAATGAGTGGATGAAACAACAAAACAAATACAATCAGTAATTTCATCCAAGAGAATGACAATAATGAGACAACATATCAAAATTTTGGGGATGCAGCCAAAGCAGTTTTTTTTAACTGAGGCTATTGAGATTAACTGACTTGCCCAGGGTCACACAGCTAGGGAATGTTAAGTGTCTGAGACCAGATTTGAACTCAGGTCCTTCTGACTTCAGGGGTGGTGCTCTATTCACTGTGCCACCTTGCTGTGCCCAAAGCAGTTCTTAGGGGAAATTTTATGTCTTTAGATATTTACTTGCATAAAATAAAGAAAAAGAAGATCAATGAATTGGGCTTACAACTAAAAAAGTTTACAATTAGAAATTGTACAAATTAAAAGCTCTCAATTAAATACCAAATTTGAAATTCTGAAAATAAAAGGAGAGTTTAATAAAATTGAAAGTAAGAAAATTATGCAATTAATAAATAAAACTGAGTTGGTTTTATTAAAAAAAATAGATAAACCTTTATTTAATTTGATTAGAAAAAAGGAAAGAGAAAAATCAAATTGTTAGTCTCAAAAAATGAAAAGGGAGAACTTTCCACCAATGAAGAGGAAATTAGAGCAAAAGTTAGGAATTATTTTGCCCAGCTACATGTCAATAAATTTGATAATCTAAGTGAAATGGAGGAATATCTACAAAAATAAAGATTGCCCAAATTAGCAGAAGAGGAAATAAATTACTTAAATAGTTCCATTTTAGAAAAAAAGAAACAGAACAAGCTATTAATCAACTTTTAAAAAAAAATTTCCAGTTCTAGATGGATTTGCATGTGAATTCTACCAAACATTAAAAGAATAATTAATCCAATACTATGCAAACTATTTGAAAAAATAGGGAAAGAAGGAATCCTACCAACTTCCTTTTATAACAAAGTATGGTGATGATATCTAAACCAGATATGATGAAAACAAAGAAAGGAAATTATAGACCAATTTTTCTAATGAATATTGATGCAAAAATCTTAAATAAAATATTAGCAAAGAGATTACAGAAAGTTATCCCCAAGATAATACAACATGACCAGGTAGGATTTGTACTAGGAATGAAGAGCTGGTTCAATATTAGGAAAACTATTAACATAATTGACTTTATTAATAACCAAAACTAACAAAAAACATATGATTATCTCAATAGATGCAGGAAAAGTATTTAATAAAATCAAACACCCATTCCTATTAAAAATATTAGAGAATAGGGGCAGCTAGGTGGTGCAGTGAATAGAGCACCAGCCCTGAAGTCAGGAGGACCTGAGTTCAAATCTGGTCTCAGACACTTAATACTTCCTAGCTGTGTGACCCTGAGCGAGTCACTTAACCCCAATTGCCTCAGTAAAAAGCCAAAAAGAGAGAGAGAGAGAGAGAGAAACACTAGAGAATACAGGAATAAATGGAGTTTTCCTTAAAATGATCGATAGCTTCAATTAAAAACCATCAGCAAGCATCATATGTAATGGCAACAAATTAGAATCATTCCCAATAAGATCAGGGTGAAGCAACATTGCCCAATGTCACCATTACTATTCAATATTGTATTAGAAATGTTAGCTTTGGCAATAAGAAAAGAAAAAGAGATTAAAGGAATTAGAGTAGGTAATGAGGAAACTAAATTGTCACTCTTTGCCAATGATATTATAGTATACTTAGAGAACCCTAGAGAATCAACTAAAAAACTACTAAAAACAATTCACAACTTTAGCAGAGTTGCAAGATACAAAACAAATCCACATAAATCATTAGCATTTTTATATATTACCAACAAAGTACAACAGCAAGAGATTCAAAGAGAAATTACATTTAAAATAATTGTCAATAACATAAAATATTTGGGAGTCTATCTACCCATATGATCACAACTACAAAACATTTTCCACACAAATGAAGTCAGATCTAATCAATAAGAAAAAAATATCAAGTACTCATGGGTAGGCTGAGAGAATATAATAAAAATGACAATACTACCTAAATTAATCTACTTATTCCATTCCATGCCAATCAAATTCCCAAGAAATTATTTTACAGATCAAAAAAATAATAATAATAACAAAGTTCATCTGGTAGAACAAAAGGTCAAGAATTTCAAGGGAATTAATGAAAAAATGCAAATGAAGGTGGCCTCACCATGCCAGATCTAAAACTATATTATAAAGCAGTAGTCATCAAAACCATTTGGCACTGGCTAAGAAATAGAGCTGTCAATCACTGGAATAGTTTAGGATTACAGGACAAAATAGTCAAATACTATAGTAATCTAGTTTTGACAAACCCAAAGACCCCAGCTTTTGAGATAAAAATTCATT
The DNA here is from genome assembly GCA_023553655.1 of Myrmecobius fasciatus. Taxonomy (NCBI): domain Eukaryota; kingdom Metazoa; phylum Chordata; class Mammalia; order Dasyuromorphia; family Myrmecobiidae; genus Myrmecobius; species Myrmecobius fasciatus. The sequence goes on from JAJPUD010000926.1 coordinate 122,570, forward strand.
ATTTGACAAAAACTGCTCAGGAAAATTGGAAACTACTATGGCAGAAACTAGGCATTGACTCACACCTAACACCCTATAGCAAGATAAGGTCAAAATGAGTTCATGATTTAGACATAAAGAGTGATATTATAAGCAAATTAGAACAAATGATACTTTACCTCTCGGATCTGTGAAGAAGGAAGAAATTTGTGACCAAAGAACTAGAGTTCATGATTGAACACAAAATAAATAATTTTGATTATAAGTTAAAAAAAATGTTTGTGCAAATAAATCTAATGCAGACAAGATTAGAAGGGAAACAATAAATTGGGAAAACATTTTTTTTTATATTCAAAGGTTCTGATAAAGGTCTCATTTCTAAAATATATAGAGAATTGCTTCAAATTTATAAGAATTCAATCCATTCTCCAATTGATAAATGGTCAAAGGATATGAACAAACAATTTTCAGATGAAGAAATGTTTATTTGATATTTTTATTACTGATATCTTTTTCTTTTGAGCATTCCTTCATTGACAAAGCACTACAAGATTAAAAACACATATTATATATATATATATATATCTGCTTTGTTTTTTTTTAACCTCATACCATAATTTCTAAAGATTTGTTATCACATCATCTCCTTTAGGTATCCCACTTCTCCTGAGCATTGAGTGTTGCATTTTCTCTGCTCTGCTTCCTTTGGCCTCATGCTCACAGTTAGAGATTTCAGAAGTAAAAGAATATTCTGCATGTTTCAACAATTCTGTATTTAAACTTTTCTGAAATTTTGTGATTTTCATGCGCAGAAATAATTTCATAATGTACTGAGATAATCATAATTGGACATGCTTTTTATTCTGTGAGGCTTAGAAAACAAATTATCTCTGACTTGTAGAGTCTGCAAAAAATATGTAGACATTTAAAATGCATATAAGATATTATATCTCTACATTTGGATGTAGAGGTAATATGTAGCTATATAAATCTCTCTATATATATGAAGAATACAATCCTTATTCTCCTTGATTAGGACCACATTCAAATCTTGCCACAGATGATTACTAGCAAGAGTGTGATCCTGGGCAGGTTATTTAACTGGGTCTATTTTCCCCCTTGTAAAATGGGGGACAATAAAAAAGCAGCCATTTTCTCAGAGTTACTATGATACAGTTTAATTTATTTTTTGCCCTTTTTTTCTGATGAAATTAGGGTTAAGTGACTTGCCCAGGATCACACAGCTAGGAAGTGTTAAAGTGTCTGAGGATGGATTTGAATTCAAGTCTTCCTCACTCCATGGGCAGTGCTCTATCAACTGTACTATGTAACTGCCCCTCAGAATTACTGTAAGAATAAAAAGAGGGAATATGTACAAAGTTTTATCTAACCTTTAAAACATTATGTAAATCTGTTGCTGTCATTGTTCAATTTTTTCAGCAAAGTCTGACTTGTGATCCCATTTAAAGTTTTCTTGGCAAAGATACTGGAGTGGTTTGCCTTTTTCTTTTCCAACTCATTTTACAGATGGGCAAACTGAGGGAAACAAGATTCAATGACTTACCCAGCAACAAACAGTCAATTAATGTCTGTGGCCAGATTTGAATTCAGAAAGAAGTCTTTCAATCTAGCTATTAATATTTCATGAATCTTTTCACATCTCCAATTGACCTTTCCATTGCCCTCTGTACGATAGTTTCAGTTCTTCATTAGCTTTTGTATTTAATGTCTAAATCACCAAGTACAGAAGCATTATAATAATAAGGATTAAATCACCAAAATTCTCAAAATGTTACACAATAATCCTCCAAACAACCATATATGAAAAATTTTACTTTTTATATAGTGTTACAAAAATAGCCTCCTTATTCCTCATCTTGTGGCATATGTATAAAGAAGAAACTGCTTCCAGAAACACAAAGGAATATATAGACTATGGAACTAATCTCTGTTTTAGTTCAGTTTCCTAAACTATAAAATGAAAATAAGGATAGCCCTATCTCTCAGAGTTGTCCTGAGGATAAAATGAAAGAAATACTTGTAAAAAAAAATTTGCAAAAACTCAAATCAATATGAAAATGTTAATATCCAAAGAAGAAAATTTTTAACAATGAAAACCAGGGGGAAAATACAATTTTATTAGCTGTCCTTTACTTTGGCTTGAAATGTTTTCTCCCTCATTTTCCAGTAATTTATTACTTTCTCTTATGCCCTTATCATAGTCTGAGTCACATTATACTTATCTGTTGTTATGTCCTATCTTCCTCTACTAGCTTGTAAAAACTATTAAGGGAAGACTACTTCTTATTTTAAACTCCCATAAAGGCTCGCAGAGTACAATACACACAGTTAGCTATTTAATAAATGTTTGTTGAATGACTGTTTGTTGTATGCATTTTTCTAAGTTTTTCTTTCTTCTTCTATGGTTGATTACTAGTTTCAGTACATAGAAGAAATGCCAGACCCCCCTTTCAAAATTGCTTCATCCTTCCATAATAAGAATTATGATCTGTTGCTTATAGTATTTGCAAAGTCTTAGGAGTTCTCCCTGTACTTTTTGGTAGCATTTAAAGAATGAACTCTCATAGACTAGAAGAGTGGGGAAGTATTAACTATTAGGACTCTAGTTTTTTGTTGTTGTTTTGTTTTTTGTTTTTGTTTTTTTAATGACTTGTAGAGTATGATTAACATCTAATTGCAAATATTTGGTCTGGTTAACTTTTAATCTAAGCATTCAAAATTGAAAGTGACCAAAAGCAGCTCTGTCAGACTGGGAAGGAGAAAGTAGAAGTATAAGACACATTACTGGAAATTTTGAGAAAGACTAGGGGGGAAAGGGGAAGGAAAAATCTCTCCTGTGGGGATGGTCCATGTTTAATGAGTTCAAACCTCTTCCACAAATTAAGTGAAATATTTTAAAAGGAAACAATATTACTTAGGTTTTATTTGTTTCAGCTACTTGGTTACAACTCCACGAGGACACAATTAATGGAGGAAATAGAGTATTTTATAAGCCCCGGATTCTCAGTCATTCTGAAACCATGGGAAATTCTTTACCTTAATCACCACACATTCCTTTAGGATAGCTTGTATATTGCCAAAGATAATTACCTAGGTTTAAGAAAAGATTCTGCCTAGTCACTCTGTAATGAAGCTATATCTGATGAAAATTAAAATGTTCTTATGAGTTAATTAATGACAAAAACAATCTTTTCTATTTCACATTTACATTTATTTCAAAGGGAAAACAAGTCCTCAACATTACATTTTATTTTGTTTTGCTTTCCTCCCTTTGAAACTGTTTTGTTTGACCTTTGAGAACTTGGTGAGTATTTGGAATATAGGCAACTAATGAAATTCCTTGGAGGGTAAATCTTTAATTTATACTCAGGTCAGTAGGCCTGTTACAATGAGCAACATTTATTGAAAAACAACCATATGGAAAACTATGGAATTGAAATATAATGAAAAGATGGCATGTTGCTTGGGAAAGGAAAGGAAGAATTTACTTCAGAAATTATCTCGAATCAGAGAATGATTTAAAAAATCATAGCAACCATGAAAAATTAGTAGCATGAAAAATTATTGTAATCACGATTATGGAGGACAGGAGTGAGATTTAATTCAACTAACATTGATTTTTTCATTGTGGTTTGTGTAGTGATCTACTTTAGTTAGAAGAAGTGACAAATTGACTGTTAGCTAATGTTAAATTACCTCAAGTATTGTCAACTGAGAGGAATAAAGAATAGACTTTAATAAAGAGAATTCTCAATGAAGAAACTCCCTCTGCCATTGCATCTTCAAACTGATAATCTTAGAGAGTTACTGAGGCTGTCTCAGGGGCAGAACTTAAATTCAGTTTTTCTTACTCCAAGGCCTGGTTAACATTTTAGTATACAGAGGAAGTGGCTTTAGAGTCAGGAAAACTTTGTAATGGTGATATTCTACCTCTAACACATATGACTGCACAAAGTCACTTAACCTCATAATGCCTCCAGGTATCAAAATCACAGTTCTCATTTAAAGAGAAATTATGTGTGTCTACATGTCTGTATATGTGTATAGGCATCTACACATATATATATATGTCTATATATGTATATATTTAATATCACCTTTCAAAAAATTAAGTTGTACATTTCTTTAAGGAAGATTTTAATTTTTCTTCATTATCCCTTTAAGTACATAAAATTAAAATACAGTCAATGTTTTTAGATTATCTGGGTCAAAAAAGGAGATTTATTATCAGAATGACTTGGAATATTCAGATAGGTTGAGGTCATAGATCACAGGTATCTTTGGGCTGTTTTGAATGTCACTTCATTCTCTAAAACATCTGCTGCTCAAGTTTTCCATACAAAAGTTTTCCATACAAGGCAGTGAGCTCAAGTTCCTGGGATTCTAAGGAATAGACTGTGCGAACATTCCTAATATCTGAACAGCATAGTAAAATAAATAATCCAACAAGTAAAATTGTTTCTGCTTCTTGCCTCCCTCCCCACCCATAAATATGGTTTATTGTATACATCACTCTTTAGGGTCAAGTACTAATGGTGAGAACCCATTAGGAAGTCAGGGGTGAGTAACTCATGACTTCAGTGACCCTTAAAGTTAACCCAGCAGTGGAGAAACAAAATTAAACATGAAGTTAGCAAAGTGTGATTTTAAAAAAATGTCCAGCTGAGAGAAAGGGGAAAAAAATGTAAACCACAATAAAAACTGACTTTGTAATCTAATTACACAACAAAGTTAAAGGTGATCTGTTCATTGAATGATTCACATACATAATGTTTAACCTCTGACATCTTGAAGATATTATGTGGTTTCTCAGCCCCAGCAACCATTTTGGAATTGTATCCAGAAAGCCTGAGTCTTTATTCATGTTTAGCCTCTGTCTACTTCAATCATATGGGTGACAGGGTAGATATTCAGCAATAAAATAAATTATTTTCTCGGGTCTTCATAATGTCTGATATTTCAAACACAACTAAATTCTATACAAATGTATCTAAAAGCATATACAAGCTCATAGATATTCATCCCTATGACATTAATATGTTGTTTGTAGTTCCTTATTTTTTATTTATCCAACTCCAATTTCCTTCCACTTTGATGTTTTCTTGCCTTTCATGTTTTGAAGATTAATTTCATTTATCAGCTTCCATGAGGTTTCTCGAAATCAATTCTTTCTATTTTCATCTTTTCTTAATTATTCTTCTATTGTGTTTTTACTGGGTTTCATAAACTCATTTCAATTTCATCTCTGAGGAGCATCATTGGGTACAGAAAATTTTATGGGCTCCTACTTGGGGAGAAATGGCAGGGAAGAAATATTCACAGAATTGTGGGTTAAGAGGTGACTGTAAAGTAGGGATGTAAAATACTTCCAGTAAAGGTGGGGTTTTGAAAGTGAGCACTCAATTGACAGTGTATATGCCCAGTGGGAATTAGTCAATGGGAAAATAAAATTTAGGTTGGGAAGAGGAGTGCCTTTTGTTCACCTCTATGGTAGCAGATGATGCTGATCTGCTTCTTGGCCAGCTGTTGGTAGACTGTAACAAGTGAGTGGCATCTCATTGTTGTGGCTAGTCTCAGTAATTAGATTCAAGTCCCTAATTTTCTAAATGGCAGTGTCATTTCATTAGGTAACTTACCTTTTCATAATATGACTTTAGCATATTGTCAACTTACTAAATAGTTCTTTTTGCACACTTATATTACATTCAAATAGGCCTATTTATTATTTGTCAAACTCAGTTATCCTCCTCCTGCTTTAGTCCCTTGAATTATTTGTCATCCATTTCTGAGATGCACTCCCTTTTTATTTGTCCTCTAAAAATCCGTAACTTTCTTCAAAGAATCAGCTTATGTGCAGTGTCTTATACAGTGTTTTTTTTTCCTGATCCCCAATTGTTGTGCTTGCATTCTCCTCAAATAATCATGTATATGCTTCTCCATTTGCAATCTATATTCTTTGAGTAGAATGTTAAGTTCCTGGAGGACAATAATTTATTTAGTTTTGGAGTTTGTTATTCTTTTGGTCTTAGTATGTCTTGTGCTTAATATAGGGTTCTGCATATAATAGGCTAGATGCTTTTTGAATTTCAAACTTTGAATTCAAAATTCAAAAATGCTTTTTGAATCAAATTGCATTAAATTGAATTAGAACAAGCAGGAGAAAGCTGTTGAAAAACTAAGGAAACATGTTCTTGCTTTTTCCAATAAACAAAAATATAACTGAAGATGAAGATATGGAAGTGGAACTTACAAGGTCTCAAAGGATTCTAAATTCTCTCTTTTTTTTTGATCATTTAAAGTTTCCAAATTATGCAAAAGCATTGTGTAATGAAAATGCTACCTTACTGGGAATCAGAAGCACTATAATCATGCCTTACCACTAATCACCTCAAGGAATTGAGGAAAATCATTTCACTTCTTTAGTCTTGGTATTTTCTTATTCTTCATCCAAGGTACTTTCCAGTAACACAAACCTACTAAGAATATTTCCCTTCAGATACAGCTAAACAATCTAAACCTAATAAGAATTTTTCCTATGTTTAAGGACAGTATATATTGAGAGTAAAGGAAAATATGTCAGTCCTTGCTCCATCCCCACACCTTTTTACATATTTCGATATCTTTAAGTATTAGGAAGGTTTTTTTTCCCCTTACAACAATATAAAATTCCTTCTTTGCACCTTCTACTCATTGCTCCTAATTCAGATTCATGAGTTCATAAATACAGAGTTGAAAGAGAAATCAAAGGTCAGTTAGTCCATCACCTCCATTTGAAAATGAGGAAACAAGTCCAAAACAGAATTTGAAACCATGTTCCTTGATTCCAGTTTCAGTGTTTTTTCTCCACTATTTTATGTTGAATTTTGCCATAGCAATCAAATCTCTCTTCCATGCAATATTTCTTCAAATACTTTAAATGCCTTTCCTCCCAAATCTCTTCTTCTCCAGTTAAAATATCCCCAGTTAATTTAAGAGATCTTCATCTGGTATAATGCCTTTCTTATTACTTCATTCTCTGGATTCTAATTTATTACTATCTCACCTAATGTGACATTTGTATGGGCTATGTGGCTCAAATTACTGCTGAGGTGTTGCTACAGTAATAGTAGTCCTTACCTAGCTCATATGGATCTTATAAAACTTAACAAAAACAAGTTGTCATGCAATTAATAAATTATCTAACTAGTAAGGGAATTAAATATATAATTGACACTCTAAGAGTTCTTATAGCCAACTAGGCTGCTAGGTAGGTGGTTTCATCAGAGGGTTTTATGGGGGTTTGGGGTATCCTATGGCTGCAGCTCCCTTCTGCCTAACAGGGTTCTTTCATCTATAAATTCTGGGGTTAACTTTCCCTCCAACTGGGTGTATGGTTTGGTAGGTTTGGATAACTTAAATGGATTTGAAATATAGCCTTTGGGGAAATAAATGAAATATCACTCAGAATTATGAAAATTTTGATATTGCTCATTCAGAGGTTATATTCAAACTCTGCATTTAGGAAACTCCTGGCTCTTGTTTGACTATAGTCACTTACAATTTCCAGACAACTAACTTTTTAGTGGATGTATGGTTTACTAAAATACGATATAAAAGTTCTGTCCAATAAAAATATGTAAAAAAAAAAAAGTTTACATCTTAGATTTTACTAAGCCTTCTCCCAATCAGTAGTCAGGTAAGACAATAAGGGAAAGGACTGATGTGGGCACCTGCTGAGATCAGCTTTATGAATGATGAGATAAAATAGAGGTAGTGCATGTTAATCTTAATGTCACCAAAAGATGAGGTTTCTCAGCAGCTGCCTGGATGGTCCTGTTATACTTCAACTTTACCTCTGATCCTTTTCCTATCTTATACTTACATAATGAAATGAGAAATGCCTTTAAAAGTCTTCCTCATGCTGATTGATGCTTTGACTAATCTTGGCTCCAAAGTATTTCATGGTCATGTATGTTTCACACCTATCACTGAAGATATAGTTGACAATGAGAACAGAATAAGTCATACATTTTTACATGTGGAAAGTGTGTTGATTTCTGCTACTCAATCATACTTATTTCTTACAAGGAGGGTTTTCTTGGTGGGAGCCTGGGGAAGTAACAACTGGAAATTGGGAAGGATATTCAAAACATCAATGAAATATCTTAACAAAAAAATAGGCAATTAGCTATGGTTTTTCTCCATCTGTGGATACAAAAAACTATTTTCCACTTAGCAATAACAATATTAGAAATTGGGAGAAGTTAAATGAGAATTGCTTTGAGTGAGTACTTTTTTAATACTTCAGGTGAAAGATATTTAGAGCAGTTGCTATTATTTTACTATTACAATTTCATACTCCCCGCCATGAAAGATGTTGTATTATGACCTTTGCTACAACCAAGAATATTCAAAAACCTTGAGAATTATAGGATAACTGTTTTTTGAGAACCAATTAAGTGATATTAGCCAATTTCATTAATGTTTTTCCAATCCCCCCACCACTATCATAATGACCCTCTAAAAACTTAGAATAATTTTTTTTTCATTTTGTTGTTCCATGTTATGTTCTTGAGAATATTGAAAACTATTGAACTGGGAGGAAGATGATTAGAATAATGGACAAAATACTAAATTTGAAGTCAGAAAGCCTAGGTTTGTGTCCAAACTCTGCCACACACTAGTTATTTAACTTTAAAACAGTCATAACTCTTGTGGTCAAGATTCTCATTTGGAAATAAAAGTCTATCTCCAACATACCTTACAAATCTAAAATTTTATTACCATTATATTTTCTAGATAATTGGCCCCAAACTCCTAGCAAGTCTAGTAATCTCTCTGTACTCAATAATTCTGGCCTTATCCATAAGGAAACCACATCCTTTGTCATTCTCTCTAATGATGGCCACATCTTTTCTCATGCTTCTGACTCAGAGAGTGCCATCCTCCTTTCTCCCTCAGACATTTCCACATTTTTTTGTTCAGTCACCATTATTCATCAATATTTCCTTCTTTGAAGTTCACTCTTTTCTATTATATCTTGAGTCCAGAATCTTGTTGGCCTCAACAATTCCTTTGCATCTCCTTTAATGACTTCAAAAATTTCTCCTTCCTAGATCCTATCATTTGCCTTGAAAACTTTAATATTCTTTACAGACCTAGAAAAAATAGTAGCAAAGTTCATTTGGAAGAACAAAAGGTCAAGAATTTCAAGAGAACTAATGAAAAAAAAAAGACAGATGAAGGTGGCCTTGCTGTACCAGATCTAAAACTATATTATAAAGCAGCAGTCATCAAAACCATTTGGTACTGGCTGAGAAATAGAGCAGTCGATCAGTGGCATAGGATAGGATATCAGGACAAGCTAGGTAATAATGTTAGCAATTTAGTGTTTGATAAACCAAAGACCCCAGCTTTTGGGATAAGTACTCACTATTCGGCAAAAACTGCTGGGAAAATTGGAAACTAGTGTGGAAGAAATTAAGGCTGGACCCACACCTAACACCGCACACCAAGATAAGATCTAAATGGGTTCATGATCTAGATATAAAGAGTGATATTATAACCAAATAAGAGGAACATAGGATAGTTTACCTCTCAGACCTGTGGAGATGGAATAAATTTATGTCCAAAGAAGATCTAGAACTCTTAATTGAACACCAGATAGATAATTTTGATTATATTAAGTTAAAAAGATTCTGTACAAACAAAACTAATGCAGAGAAGATTAGGAGGGAAGCATCAAATTGGGAAATCATCTTTACATTTAATGGTTCTGATAAAGACCTCATTTCTAAATTATATAGAGAATTGTCTCATATTTATAAGAATTCAAGCCATTATCCAATTGATAAATGGTCAAAGGATATGAACAGACAATTTTCAGATGAGGAAATTAAAACTATTTATAATCATAAGAAAAGTTGCTCCAAATCACTATTGATCAGAGAAATGCAAATTAAGACAACTCTGAGGTACCACTACACACCTGTCAGATTGGCTAAAATGACAGGAAAAGATAAAGATGAATGTTGGAGGGGATGTGGGAAGACTGGGACACTGATGCATTGTTGGTGGAACTGTGAACGGATCCAGCCATTCTGGAGAGCAATTTGGAGCTATGCTCAAAAAGTTATCAAACTATGCATACCCTTTGACCCAGCAGTGTTTCTATTGGGCTTATATCCCAAAGAAATCATAAGAGAAGGAAAGGGCCCCACATGTGCAAGAATGTTTGTGGCAGTTCTTTTTGTAGTGGCTAGAAACTGGAAACTGAATGGATGCCCACCAATTGGAGAGTGGCTGAATAAATTATGGTATATGAATGTTATGGAATATTATTGTTCTGTAAGAAATGAGCAGCAGGACGATTTCAGAGAGGCCTGGAGAGACTTGCATGAACTAATGCTCAGTGAAGTGAGCAGAACCAAGAGATCATTATTCACAGCAACAACAATACTATATGAGGATCAGTTCTAATGGACATCACTCTCTTCAACAATGAAATGCTTCAAACCAGTTTCAATTGTTAGGTGAAGAGAGCCATATACACCCAGAGAGAGGGATGTGAAATGTGGACCACAGCATAACATTTTCATGTTCTCTATTGAGGTTTCCTTGCATTGTATTTCCTTTATCAGATTATTCTTTCTTGTAGATATGATTTCTCCTGCACAAAAAAAATGATGCAATAACTATACATATATTTGATTTCTTAAGTATTCTAACATAATTATCATGTAGTGGATATCCTGCCATCTAGGGGAGGGGTGGGGAGTAGGGGGAAAAAATTTGTAACAGAAAGCTTTGTAAGGGTTAATGTTTAGGAATTACCCATACATATGTTTTGCAAATAAAAAGTATTAATAAAAAAAAACTTTAATATTCATATTGGTGGCACTTTTAACAATAGATTCCCAACTTCTCAACTTACTTAATTCCTATGGCCTGTATTTCATTCTACCTTAGACTTTACATGAACATTCATTATCAATCAAAATCACTTTACCCCTGAAATCCTGAATTCTGAAATTTGTCAAAAAATCTTCTATGACTGCCTCCACATTTTTGTTAAATCTCATATTTGTCCTCATCATGACCTTTAGGGCATTCTATCTTATTTTCTCAGCACATCAGCTTGGCTTTGGATCCTTTTTTCTTTCTTTATAGTACTGACTTATAGTCAGGTATATCAATCATCCATTGTATTTTATTTTTTAATCATCCCCTTGTCTTTCTACGGTTTGCTCCCAAATCATAGGTCAACCTCACTATCTGTTTTCTCCACTCCTACTCCTAAGCTTGTATGTGTTTCTGGAGAAAACCACAAAATTGTACTATCTGACTTTACTTCTAAGGCTCTTCACACTATTTAATCTCAACACAGTTCTCAGTGCTTTAGTTTAACTTTTTTGTTTATATCTAATTGACCATCATACTTCCATAGCAACAACTATTAGAAAGGAAGCATGGAGTGAAGGAATAAGAACTGATCTTGGACAAAAAAAAGGCACTTAATAAATGTTTATTGATTGGTTGATAGCATGGTAAAGTGAAAAGACTGCAGAATAACAAATCGAGATATATGGAGTTCCAATCCTGTTTCTGGGGCTCTTTGTATTAAATTTCTCTAGATAAATCATTTAACTTCTAAGATCTTCATTTTCCTCACCTTTAACATGAAGATAATCATACCCACAATCACTTGGAGTCATATCTGTTCCTAAGGCAAATTCAGTTGTGAATAATGAAAAAGCAAACTCACAAAGACAGAATTTGTTCCTTACACTGATATTGAGGAGGAAAGTAGATCCCAGAAGAAAGACATCATATCATTGGGCAAAGGTCAACTAATTAATGCTTCACTAATGCCATCTACTTCAACAAGTTTTTAAACTTTAAATGTCAATGACCTATGTCACTCATTGTGGCATATTTCAATCCATAAATCAGAGGTCATCTAGTCTCAAGCTTCTTAAACTGTGGTTTAAGACCCCAATTAGGGTCTCATAACTGAATGTGGGGGTCACAAAATTATGATTTGTTAACAGTAAATGTTTGATCTCTATACCTATCTTATATAACTATATATCCAGGTCATGTAAACATTTCTCAGAGGGAAAAGGGTTTCAAGTGGGAAAAGTTTAAGAAAATTCTAATCCAACTCCTCATTTAAAAAAGAAATTCAAAAAGATCAAGAGACTTACCTAGGGTCACATATGTACTAAACAATTGACTCAAGAGTCAAACCTTCATCTTCTAATTCAAGATCATGATTATTGCCATTGTCATAGCATTGTACAGTATGTCTATGAAAATAGCACTTTTTTAATCTTAAATGATTTTATAAAGGAAAAGTGAAGATCTGAGCTCAAATCTGGTCTTAGGCAATAAATACCTATTTAACTCTGGATCAGTCATTTAATTTTTGTCTCAGTGTCCTCATCTGTAAAATAGGGATTTTAATTATACCTATCACAAGATTATTGTGAGGATCAAATGAGTTAACATTAGTAAAATGCTTTGCCTAATATTTAACACATAACAAGTGCTCAATAACTGTTGATTCCTTTTCCCTAGACATTGCTCTTCACTGGTTCTTTTTCTACCTGTCCAGGCAATATTTCTTGGTTTCCTTTATGCATTTAGCATTTTTTGTTCATCTTTTCAATGGAAAGATCATTGTAGGCTCTATTCTCAGACTTCTCTTTCTAAATAAGTCTCTTTTCTCAGTGATTTTGATTGCCTCTTCTATGTTAATGATTCCCAAATTTATCTATCTAGCCCAAATCCTTTCCCTGAGCTCCAGCCTTGATTTTTTAATTGCCTTTTTTCAATAACTACACATGAGCATAATCTAAGCATTGCCTATTTTTCATGTGCAAAATCAAATTAATCTTCTTCCCTTAAACTTATTCTTCATCCTGCATTCCCCTTTTCTGATAGTACCAACCCCCTTCCAGACACCAAAGCCCTTTTTTTTCTCTCTTTTGTGTTAGTTCTCTTTACCAGTTCTTCATCACTTTTTATCTAGACTATTTATAACCTAAATTTTTTACCAGTTTGTAATTCCCAGCATGATATATATCCAATATGATCATTTTCCCAATTCTTAACAAAATCATATTCCTAATGCACAGGTCTTATCACATCACCTTCTAACCCCTAACCCTGGCTTAAAAATCCTTGAATGACACTCTATTACACTTACAATAAAATATAAGCTTCTTATTCTAATATGTTAAATGTTCCATGATTTGACTGCAATCACTTTTCCACCCTAATTTGATTCTAATTTCACATTGCTTCCCTTTATTCACTTTACAATGTAGCTAAAGTGGACTATTAACTATTTCCCAATGTCACCCTATGCATCCTTCATCAGCTTTTCCATAAATTAGCCATCTTTCTTTGGACATACTCTTTTCTCACTTCTACTTTTTTTTTCTTCAAATTTTAGCTCTAGTGTCATATTGTCCATAAAATTTAACTTTTTCTAATTGACCTCAAATTTTAGAGCACACTATAAGACAGTCAATGTTTCTTAGTATCTGGAATATAGACTTAGAGTCAGGAAGATCCAGGTTTAAAAACTTCCTATGACATTTTCTAGTTTTGTGACCATAAACTAGTTGCCTAAATTGTTTCCAAGTCTCCAGTAACTATAAGGGCTAAGGGGATTACCTTATTGATAATGCCCATTTGTGCATATGTTGAACTGAATTTTATGATCTTTTAAAAAAAACCTTTTTAAAAAAAGGTTTATTGTCTCTTTCATCTTTATATCACCAGTTCCTTGCACAGAACTTGGAACATAATAATGGAATCATTAAGAAAATCTATATTGAATTGGTTAGGATTGATTTGGTTGTCATACACTGAAAGGAAGAAATTTGTTGAAGTGAAATTCATGAATAGAAAATATTCTAAGCCAATAGTTAGGAGAGATTTTCTCTTTTCATCAATATGGAGACTTAGATGCATATAATGTTATATCATCTAGTATACATGATTCCTTTTTGAAATCAAGTAACCAAGGCTAAAAATTTTAATTAACAACTATTGTTAAGTAATAAAATGATTTACACAAGGCAAAGACAAGAACTTAGGACCCATAACTCCCAGACTAATATGCTTTCTACATTCCCACACAATCTTCTTCTTTCTAATATCACAGACCTCATTAACCATATGACTAATTATTATTCTTTAATCTTTTCACTTTATCATGCTACCAACCAATCAATAAACATTTATTAAGTGCCTACTATGCACCAAGCACTTTGCCAAATGGTAGGAATACACACAAAAAGAAGTAAAAAATAGTTTCTGTGCTCAAGGAGCTCACAATCTAAAGGGGGATACAGTGTGCAAACAAATATATACAAGATAAACAGGAAATAATTGACAGATTGAAGGCATAAGACTTTTTTATCTTTTAATCTTGATGTCTCATATACATCTGAATACAGTGTCTTGCAGAAATAAATATTTGTTTATCAGATTTTAAGATATCACTCAAAAGTAGGGATAAGATGTTCATTACACAGTACAAGCATAATATGTAGAAAGTCAGGTCTTTTATTTCATGAATTAGGACAATCTCAGAGTCACAGATTTGGAAGGAACTTGAATAGGTCCTTTAACAGAAATCTTTCTACAACATGTTCAACAAATGGTCATCCAGTCTTTGTTTGAAGATCTCTAATGAAACAGAACCTAATTATCTTCTAAGATAACCCAAGCAGACTTTTTTCTCCTTACAACTTCTCTTCATTCTTCCTAGTTCTGATGTCTAGGGAGAAACCAAATAAATCTTTTCCACATGACTGCCCTTCTAATATTTGAAAGCAGCTCTCATGTCCTCCAGGTGTCCTCTTCTTTTTTTATAGAGCTTTTTATTTTGAAACATAAGCAGAGATAGTTTTCAGCATTCACCCTTGCAAAGCCTTTTGTTCCAACTTTTTTTCTCCCTCCCTTCCCCTCATCTCTTTCCCTAGATGGCAAGTAATCCACTATATGGTAAACATGTGCAATTCTTCTATACATATTTCCACAATTATCATGCTACACAAGAAAAATCAGATCAAAAAGGAAAAAAATGCAAACAAACAACAACAAAGTGAAAATATTATGTTGTGATCCACACTCAGTCCCCATAGCCCTCTCTCTTGGTGCAGATGGCTCTCTCCATTATAACCAGTAGGTAAGAGTTGAAGGAGAACATTCCAGATATAAGAGACAGTCAGATAAAATACCCAGAGCTGAAAAATGGAGAATTTTGTTGATGGAACAGCCAAGAGACCAATGTTATTGAATTTAAGAGTAAATATTGGAGACTAAGGTATAGAAAAGTATGTAGTACTGCAGGAGGCAGCTTTTGAAGGACTTTGAATACTAAACAGAGGCTTTTGCATTTGCTTCTAAAGGTGATAGGGAGCGCCTGGAGTTTTTTGAGTAGGAGGTTGACATGATAGAAAATATAATTTAGGAAAATCCTGTTTGTGGCTGAATGGAGGATGAAAAATGGAGAAGAGAGAAACATAATACCAATACCAGAGATTTAATGCTTATGGTTGGGTTGAAAGTCTGAATTCTACCAGGCATTAGGAAAGCAGCTTTTATTGAATTGGGTTAAATGGATTTCTTCTAGAGAACTGGGGGCTCAAAATCTCCCATAACCCAATAGTTCAATGAAAAGTTAGATACTATTAGAGAGGTCAGGGGCTTTTAAAGGAAAAGAAAATAAAATATCAGTTTTCATAAAAGAGCAAAGGTAGTGGAGAGAAACAAGGAAAATCCTAGGAGAAGACGTAAAGACTTTGATCTGAATCTTTAGCATACCTTGTCTGGGATTCAGTTCAGATGAATATCATATAATTTATAATGAAATTCTCTGCTTCTTACCCAGTATCACAAAGTCTTATCTGTTCTCTTCTCTCATTTGTATTGTTGGCAACTCTTGTACTGTTTTCTATTCTGTGCCATCAAGCAAACCTCATTAATAAATTACAAATATACAGTGCTCCAGCACCCAGAAAGATTTTCTTCCCACATTTATCCCTACTTAACCTCCCTCCTACATAGTGCCCTGAAATGAGGTTACTATTTGACTGCTATTTACCCTTACCATTAATATTGTAGAGGAAAAAATTCAGGTGTGAGAAGGGAGATATAAAAGTCACTGAACAATAGTGTCATCAGTATACCCAGAAGCTGCAAAGATAAAACCCAGAGAAACAGCATTGGGCTTTAGAGCTACTAATTGTCTTTTCCTTTGCCTGCTTATCTTATTCCACTGAAGTCTTTATCTCCATTTTGTCTCTTGCATTTGGTCTGTTTGAATAGGAAATGAACTGGAGGAAATACAGAGGCTAAGACTTTGTCCCACTTTGACCACACACATATAGAAGTGTCAGCACTGAACGTAGAAAACTCCACATATATTTCTACTTATATACTTATATGTATATATATACATATATACTATATACCTATATACTTCTAGCTTTAGCTCAGGGCCTATAAGTGAGATGCAAAAATGTTTAATATTTGGATTAATACATCAGGAGAAATTTTATATCAGCAATTTAAATTTGAATAGACCATTAAAGGTAATCTAATATAACCTCCTCAGTTCATAGATGAGGAACCTGAGGCCAAGAAAAGTCAACTGTTGTTAGAAGATACAAACCCAAATCCTCTGACTTCAAATCCAATATTTTTCCCACTGCACTATCATACTAAGCAAGTCATTCAAACCAATAACATGAAGCCAAGATCTGCAAATAAAATGAAGAAAATTGCAAGTTGGGCCTAAAATGAAACAGGCTATCTGAAAAGGGTATGCCTTTTCATGAGACTTTCTAAATTAGAGAGAATTTGGTGGTATTTGCTCTTAGAAGCAGTTACTTTCTCTTAATCTGAGGCTGGTTATAAGGGGATGGGAGAAATGAATATTAGGGCAAAGAACAGGGGACTCTAGCACTAATAAATGTGGCTTGGAAAAATGAAGAACTATGTCTGGCTTGATAAGCCCCAGATATTCTCAACCTGTATGTTGGACTGATTTAAGCAGATAGACATCTTATCCTTCACCCACTAATTAAAGTCAATAGAGCACACAGCAGGAGTGTCAAGGTAAGCTTGAAAAAAGAAAAGAATTACCCACTTTTCCTTAGAAGACTAATGTTCAGTCTCAGAAAGATAAGCTTAAATATTGCTAGACTCCATTCCATTCTTTAAAGAATATCTCATATGAGACTTCTCCAAGGAATTCTCCTCTGCATTCAGGTGGTAACCACATTCCCTTAAAGTCCTCACATAGCACTTTGGTTTCTAATTCTCTAATACCCTGGTATAATGATGTTTATTATAGTTATCTTTATTGGTGTCTTAGCTCCCCTCCCAGACTATAATCTCTATGGTGGTTGAGTCTTATCTTAACTTTACATTTGCCTAACAAAATCCTCATCATACCATAAGTTTTAATAAATGTCATTGATTTAAATGTGAATTACAAAAGGTTTTTATAAATGTTGATTGATCTAAATGTGAGTAATAACAATAAGCTTTTAATAAATGTTCATTTATGTGAATGTAAATAACAGTCCTGTGGATTATATTCATTGTAGAATTAGAAAAGTAAGAATTAAGATAAATCTTATAAATATATTGTATCTAAGTAATTTAAGGGCAGAATGGGATCTTGCCATTTTTGGTTTTTACTTTTTGTGTTTCAGTCCTGTGTTATTTCATTTTTATTATGAACTTGAAAAATATCAACAAACACAATCATTTCCATAAATTAAGAAGTTAATATGAGGACTACATATAAAGCTGTGAATCTCTATTTTTTACAGATTTTTAATGCATTAAAAGGTTTGCTATCATATAAAACCTAATATTGTAGTAAAAATGCTGTCCTTTGCTGGGATCACCTTCTGAACTTGCTTCTTTTCTATGTTTCTTAATATTTTATCGATAATCTTTTTCTTTGTTTTCTTTTTCTTTTTGGCATCACTAGCTTTACTTCCTCATAACTAAATAAACCTTTTTAATATAAAATAAGTATAATCAAACAAAATAAATACACGTCTCTTGTGTCTAAGGAGAAAAAAAAATCTTACTCTGCTTCTTTACTCCATTACTTCTTGTCTAAGATGTGAGCATTCTGTTTCATTATCAAACTTCTGATATTATAATTGACTGACTTTTGATCAAAGTTCTTAGGCCTCACAAAGTTTTCTTAATATTATTAGAGACAATGGATAAATTGTTCTCTTTTGGCTACTCACCTTATTCTATATCAGTTCATACAAGTCTTCCTAGGCTTTTCTGACTCTATCCTTGTTATAATTTCTTAAAGCACTACTATAATCCAATGCACTTATACATAAACCATAATCTGTTTAGTTGTTGCCCAATTGATAGATATTGATACATTTTGTTTCTGATTCTGTGCTATCAAATAAAAAAATCTGCTATAAATCTTTTTGAACATATATAATTATTTCTTTCTGTCTTTAATCTCTTTGGGATTGATTTGGGATTATAAAGCACCATGCTTTATAAGAAATCATAATAGCTAGCACTCAAAACTATAATAACTAGTACACAGTTATTCTACAAATGGTGACCTTATTAATCCATGGTACCTTGTCAGAGAAAACAGGAAACGTACCCTTCTGTCTCTTCCTGTTGAGTTGCCAAGGAACTCTCTCACCTCTCCTTCACCTCTTCTCTTCATTTCTTTTAAGAGATAAGAAATAATAATTCTGCTCTCCTTCAACTCTTATTTCCAGTTGGGGGAGCTGGAGAACAGATGTAGGGCATAGTGCCTTCCTGTAACTGATAAACCTCAGTGACTAATAAATGTTACAAATGATTGTCCTCATCATCAATTTTTTTAAGTTCTTAAAAACAACCTTATCTCCTCTACAATGTTCTTTGAATGACATATAGATCCAAACTCTCCCCAAGCTGAAAAGTTAGCATCCAATGTTCTGCCTGTTGAAGCAGTTTTAATGCATTTTCCTTTCATTTGAACTCCGAATGTGACTTTAAGGTTTACACTACAATTCATCCAGATCTCAAGTCTTTAGCAAAGTAGTGTGGTCTAGTAATGTCTACAAGCATTAATTAAGTTCCTACTTTGTGCACTAGGCACTTAGCTAAGCATGAAGAAACAAAAAAAAAAAAAAAAAAAAAAAAAAAACAGACCTTATTCTTAAGGCGTTCATACTCTAAACAGGAGAGATACTCCACTGGCTAGAGCCATAGACTTAGTCATGTGAAAACATGGGTTCAGATCCTGGTCCTGATATGTGTTATCCTTGTCACCATGAATAAATAATTTAGCCTCTATGAACCTTGGTTCCTTCATCTGTTAAAGAGGTAATAATGGGATTTATTTCATGTAAAATTCAAATGATATTCAAATGATATTCCATATATAGGCTTCTTTGCAAAGTTTAAGGGTACAATATGTGTTAGTCATCATTATCATTTCTGTTACTCTGGATAGAATCTTCTTTGAAGTATTCTAAAATCCTGAGTCGATTTTCACTATCTCAATGACAAAAAAATATTTTAGTGGCTTGTGAGGATCATGAAATTAGAATTTTATCAAAATTATCAGAAATCAGAAAGAACTTTCAAGAGATCTTCATTTCCCTCATTTTTACAAAAAAAATTTAAATGGCCTGCCCTGTCACATAGGTCCACACAACAATAGTGGAGAAAAGACTAGGGTTCAAGTCTCTTGACTTTTATTTCAAATTAAGGCCTTGCAGCTTTTCCAGAACAAAGAAGAAAATTTGTGACAGTAATTGAAGAAAGGAAACCTGAGTCCCATTAACTGAAAACCCTGCCACAAAATGGTCTCCTCACTTAAGTTCTTAGGTATTATTTGATTTCTGGTTCATAAGCTATACACTAAAATAGGACACTACATTGGTGGAGCATTGGTTATAGCTTATCATAATAATGTCATACCAATGAAAATGATTATTTTATTCCTCTTCCCTAAATATCACTTAAATGGTTTTCCTGGCAATTGCTTGGAAACATAACAGTGAATCTGGCAACACAAAGAATATAAGGATTCATAACTTTCTGTAATTGATTGTGCTTCCCAGGTGGCAATGGGCTGACATGACTAGCCCATTAAATTGAGATATAAACAGGATACTGGAAAAGGCCAGCGGAAAACACATGGCAACTCTAAGAATGGAATTCAAGTAGCAGTAGAGAAAGCATAGGTATTTTAAAATTCAGACAGGCCAACAGAAAGCATTTGTCCGTGATATGGGCACAGTACTAATTTCTTTTTTCTTTTATCTCTAAAAATAGATAATAGTATACATCTGTTAGAGTCAATTTTTAGCAAGTTAAAAGCATTTAGGATATTGAGGAACAGCACATTCTTACTATAAAACTATATATTCTATAAGCCAGATTTAATGCTAAATAAGAATAAAGTCAGGGGCCATGTGTTAAGTGTTGTTACTCCTCTGCCTTTTAGTACACATAGGAGCTGATGCAAAAGCACATGGTCATGTACACACAAGCACACTAGCCATATATGTCCCCACTTTCCTTGTAGTAGTGAGGTTATTCTGTAACTCATGAAATTACTAAATAAACCTTGCCTACTCTACATGTTCAACCTTGAAACTACAAAGATCTGGGAGCTTTAATTCAAACAAATGTGAAAATGGATTATGACTAGGATCCAGCTGCAAACTTAATAGGTAAAAGATAAATTAACTGAAGTCAGATTGGAAGATCTTAAAAAGCAAAATAAAACCATTTTGTTTCTTTCTCTCGGTGTCCTATGGCCCTTGTGCCAACCATCATCTTTGGGAAGCAACCAAATAAATCTAAAATATTACAATTAAGTAGTTACCTGTTGTGTAGATCCTTAATAGCTGTGCCTAATTAAACAAGGCTTGGTCTCTAAGTCTCTGTACTTACCTACAGCACAGTGTTGAGGGCTGGAGGTGGGGGTGGAGTAAAAGACTGTCTGCTTCTCTTCAGGGTCTACTGCCAGCCAACCTCTGCAGGTTATATATCATTAGTGCATATATTGTCCCATATTACCCAAGGCTCCTGCAGGTGTGTTGGCAAAAATATACCCTAACTCCCCCAACCTCAACTGCCCTTACACCATCCTTGCCCCTACCCGACAACTTCCATACAAGCCAGTACTTGATTATGGTGGAACTGAGAGTCATTATTCTCAAATCATTAGTACACAGCAAAATTGAGTTAGGATGGATGATGTCTACAGCCTAAAAGTCCAAACAGCCCAGTTTAAAACAAATCATTCTTTTGGGATCATTTTAAAGTGACTGGATATTTCTTCCTCCCAATCTTTTCACCCGAACTCCAGCATCCCCAACCTGTATTAATAACATTGCAAATAAGCTAAGTGCAAATCCACTGGACAGAGCTCCAGAAAGGCCTAATGACCAGATCATAGCATGTGTCATTTTTTCCTATAACTATTCAAAGGAATAAGTCTATTTTTTTGGAACAGATATAACATGATTTTTATATCTTTCTCAAGTATCCCAAACCAAATATCAACTGTTCTCATACACACAGAACACTTCTTTAATTTTCATTTTATGATGTTCATATCTCATAGGAAGTCTTCAGGGATCATTACACAGAAACATACTCAGCATTACATATGTTCAAAAAAATTACTATTTTTTACCTTTTTCCCACCAAAGAAAAAGATTTGCATTCAAGATATGAAAATGGAAGTTGGTAGAAGGGAATAGGGATGGCTTAATCTTAAGAATAAATTCCAAGCCCTAATTCTTTTCATTTGCTTAGAAGATGTAATATTTAGCACAGATATAAAATTTGTCTTCAATGACAAGTTCAGTGCCAAGTATTACCAAGAGAAGAAAACTCTTTGTGTCACCTATAAATATTCCCAATGCAAAAATGCTCATTTCAGGTCAATGTGGAAAAATAATCATTTGTTTGGGAGAATATTAGCTAAATAACCAGATGTTTCTGAAATCATTTCCACAATCTGTTCTGCATTCCTTCTCCCAATATTCAAAAATTTTTGTTTGCATAGAAATTCCATCAGACACATTTACATTTTTAACTCTCTACCTAAGTATATTCATTCATCCAACGAATACTTCTCTAAACTCAAATCTGAAGAACTTAATGACAATGTAACTGAACAGGTCATAGTCAATAATAAAATGTAGTTTGCTTCTGTTATTAATGATAATGGTGGGGGTAATGACAGTAGAAAAAGCAGTATTCTAGATCTTAAACAGACTTTAGGTGAATCAACTTAACTCCTCTCTACTTCAGTTGCAACATTTTTGAAATGCAGATAATATCAACACCCCTAAACCACCACACAGAGTTATTATGAGGATCAAATTAAGATAATATATGTAAAATTACTCTAAAAGTATAATAATTATTCATTCAACACATTTATTAATCATCTACTATGTACAAGGCACTGTTCTTGACTTCATGTGAGATACAAAGATGAATAGAAACAAATTCTAACAAGACAAGAAATAACAATCTAATGAGAAAAACTATATTAATGCAAGGCATTACTTGACTTATTCGTTGACCTCTTTTTCAAGCTTACTACCGCATGCTTAAGATTCAAATATTTCTTAAAAGTTATGATCATCAATGCTTCTTGGTTTCCATTCCTAAGAGTTCTGGTCTTCAGCTACCATCTTTGCCTGGGATTGTCATTTTTTCTTTCCATTCTAGCATGGCCATTTCAATCCATATGTTTATTCCTTAGCAACTCAGAAGCATCTCAATGATTTTCACCAGTCCCTCAAATTGTGCATAAAAGACCAACTCCACTATGAATAAGGATACTTCTTATCTTCATGAAATCCATGTCTAGAGATCATGTATAACATTAAACAAGTTTTGGGGGCCTATTTTTCTTCACTATGCTCTATATCAGAGGTTCTTCATCTAAGATCTTCAGAACTTCAAAAGTTAGATGGATACATTTCAGGAAGTCCATGAACTTGGATGGGGGAAATACCTTTATTTCAAAAAAAAAATTTGGTTTCCTTTGTAAACTTATGTATTTTGTTTTATTCCTTTAAAAATTCATCTGAAAAGAGAGCCATAAGATTCACTACAGAGTCAAATGGATCCACAAAACAAAAACAGTTAAGAACTCTTTTCTTATACTGTTTCACAGGGTGGTTTTGAAGATAAGATGCACTATTATTTTTGAAAAGTTTTAGAAAGATGAAAGTGATTTATAAATGCAAAGTATTCTAATTAGTATTGCTCAGGGTTCTACTTTTCTCTAGGTCAAGGATAAATAGTTCCCTGCATAGACATTACTCAGTAGTATTTAATTGTTGTGGCACTTAATCACTTCCCAAAGAAATTGTTTTCTTCCTTTATCTTCTCTATTATTCCTGTACTTTCTGTTACCACTTTCATATTCACTCTTCCTCATACAATTCAGATCAAAAAGAACTAATTAAATGCCTACTATATGCAAGGTTACAACTGTACTAGGTACATAACAAAATGGAAAATAAGCCCTGCCCCCAAAGAACTTACATTTTATTTGGAGAGTTATAACATGTAAAAAATATGATTTTTTTAAAAAATATGATGAAAATACAATGACTAAATAATTAGGAAAAAATTTGATAGGTAATGACATGCTTTGCATTTTTAAAGCACTTTCATCTTTCCAAAACTTTTAAAAAATAATAGTGCATTTTATCTTAAAAATCATATTGAATGAAGCCAGAGATTCTAAGAGCAAGATGAAAAAGAAATACTTTCAAGACATGAGGAAATGCATTTTAATGTCTTTAAAAAGACAGGAAGATGGATGATGAGCAGAATTCCAGAAAACTTGACTAGTTTGATTAGAACACAGAGCATGAGGAAAAGAGTAACATGAATTAAACTGAAAAAGCAGGCCACAGTCTGATTGGAAAAGGCTTTAAATGGAAAGACAGTCTTCATTTCATAGGCTCATAAGTTCCTTAGTAAGAGGAATTTTGCTTCACTTGCCCAAGCCTTATAAAGTTTAAGAAAGGCACTTTCTTTCCAATAACCTTGTGATACAGTATCTATGGTATTGTATTCATTTTACAAATAAGAAAATGGAGTCTGAGAGAGAGGTTTAGTGGCATGTACAAGATCATTGAATTGTTAAGACCTTACTTATATGTTTGTTGATTGATTCACTGATGATCATGAACCCAAATCTTCTGGTTCCAAGTCCAGCAACTTTTAAATTTCATCATCTTTCCATTACTATTATCATTTGGTTCTAGGCCAGTTGCCAAAGTTTCATTTAACCTCTGAAAGTATGAGTCAATTTAATTCAACAAATATTTACTTAGTATAATCAATTTATAAATATGTTTGTAAGCATGTTTATGTGTATACATATTCATACATGTATGTACAGCACTTAAGTGGTACAGTGAATAGAGTTCCAGGAAGACCCACAGTCAGAAGAACTCATCTTCCTGAGTTTATATCTAGCCTCAGATCCTATAAGCCACTTAACCTTGTTTGCTCATCTTATGATCTGGAAAAGGAAATGACAAACTATGCTAGTAACTTTGCCAAGAAAACTCCAAATGAGTTTTCATGATCTCCAAATGAGATCTTGAGGAATCAGACACTACTGAAAATGACTGAACAACATTTGTGAAAAATAATAGGCCATGACTTATAGCAGATAGAGCACCAACCTTGCAAAAAGCATTAATCCTAGATTCAAGACCTCCTGATATATATTAGCTATCAGACCATGGGCAAGTAAGTCATTATAGTCTCAGTAGTCCAAGCACAAAAACAAATCACTGAAGAGTTACCAAACTGCTTTGGTGGAAGTGGCAGACAAGGATTTTACTCAGGATACAAATAAAAAAAATAATTGTCCAAGGCCCAGAGAGTACAAATAGAAAATGAAAAATAATAGTCTGATGTCTATTTTCATGGTGGAGCTATATAATCTCTTCAAATTTAAACCTATTTTTCCCTCCCTTTTCTGTACAAAATCTAGACATCTTTTGCTTCCAGCAATGGAAGTGAATTTGGGGCTCTTCTCAATTTTTGCTCTAATTCTTTCATGTTCCCTAGTCTTACTATTTGGATCTCTCATCTTGATCCTTTATTCTTTTACACACATCAAAGTTCTATGAAGCACCTCCCCATATTTTCTATCCTTTCCCTTTCTTTAACTAGCAAAAGTAATCCTTACTGTTCCATTTCAATTATTCATTGGATAGGCAAACTGTGACCTAAAGTTAGAAGAAGGATCAAATCCCAAATGTCCCAGAATAGCTGATCATAGGGTTTATCTCCAATAAAATTACAACTACCTTTTACTCATTAGCCCCTAACATTTTCTCATCTCCTTATACCTTACTGCTGCAGGGGCTCTCAGTCTCCCCAATTTCTGTCCAAACAATGTTCTCTTGGGGCAGTTATAATCTAACTATGATCCAACAGTTATCATGCAGGTACCATTGGGAAAATCTCATCACTTCCAAACTAGCTATCCCCATGCCACCCCCTGACTCAGGCAGGCTCCCAAAGAATGTGGAATCTGGGGAAGTGACCAGTGAGAGTTCCTCACAGCTTCTTCTTGCACTCTGCTTTTGTTTTGAATGGGAAAGAGTGAGTGACATAGTAGCACATTACATAATTTTACAATTATATACATATTTGGGCATGTGTTTTATCATCATAGTCATCTTGACCAACGTCATTATTCTCATTATTATTACTTATAGGGATACATGATCAAAATAGTTTAGAGACCATTGTGTTTGGATTATCAATATCTCATCAGGTCTCTATTCCCAATTTCAAAATCAAATTTTCCCATGAAATAGTTCTACCCACACTCTGCTGTGCTTAACTTTATAATTACCTACTTGTATGTGTACTATCTTGTGCAAGTCTCCTTTTCCCTCTCAGTTCCCTAGGGCAGGATTTCTGTTTTCTACTTTCAGCTCCAACACTCATAGTAAAAGAAAATAACATTTACACCTATGGAACTATATATAAGAATGACCACTAACATTTCTGACCTTTGGCATCAAGTCAGAACTTTCTGTCAACTCCTGTCCAATGAGAACATGGACTTACCCAACACCTTTTTATAATCAACAGTGTCTGGCAGTGGTGTCATTATTTCAATGAAGTCCTGAAAGTCGATCAAAAGCAAAATTACAATTCCCACTAGTTTAGCAGAAGATTAGATAATTGGTGCCATTCTACACTCACTAATAACTCATATAGTTTACCTCTGTTATCAGTATCAAGCATAACAGGCCATGCCATCTATGGATTGCTGAGTTTAGGGACAAACTGAATAAATAGAAGTTAGTTATGAGACTTGGGAATCATTGAAGATTTACAAATGAGCCACTGAAAGAGGAGCTCACATAAGGGTACTTTCCAATATAGATGAACTTTGCCTCTCATTACAATCACTTCAAGGATTTTATTTAATCCATTTTGAGTGAAATTTCATCTTATAATTTGCACTAAAATGACTAAGATACTTCCTGAAACTTATGGGCTTTAAGATATATTTATGCCTTTCCTATGAAATAAGTGAGGTACCATAGGAATGAGATGCTATGTTGAAAAATTGGATTCCTTCTAAGAAACAGATGATAGATATAAATTTTAAATATTGTAGTCAGCATTTCCTTGTGTTCCTCTTTTTGTTTAAAAACCACAACTTTTATCCCTACTGTTTTTAATATGTCATTTATCTATTGATCTATCTATCTAATATACATTGATTACAAGCATACTTAGTCTAGTTCTCCTTTTAAGAAGGAATCAGTGTTAAAAAAAAATTTGCCCAAGTTGCATAGTATTATTAATGAATCACTCCATAGTTATAAAATAACAAGGTACTATAGTGATTTTGTATTCAGGAGGACCTGAAATTAAATCCTCTCTCACATACTCACTAGATATATGACTCATCTTCAGTTTTACCATCTATAAAAATAATAATACCTCCATTAAAGGCTTTTCATTAGAATCATATGAGATAATATTGATAAAGTTGTTTGCAAATCTTAAAGCATTATGTAAATGCTAGTAATTTTAATTGCTTTTTCTAAAAGGATTTACAAATAAGTAATGCTAAGATGAATATTAGAAATGGCATTGAATTTTAAGTTTCAAAATCTAAAAAGTAAATCATGCTATACTAAGTAATGCAATTTTCTAGAGTCATAGTAGTTTATCTTTTCCCATATTTACTTCACTTTTTATCAATATAAATTAATTGTGATAATGGGTTTAGTTTTATATTGAAAAATGAATATCAAAATATATGTCTTATAAAATTTCAACTTTTTATAAGTGGAACTTAAAATTTAATTTTATAATATTTACCCACTTTTCCTTTAAGTTCCTCCCTTTTATGGAACAAAAAAGAAATTATAATATGGTATTAATTCATTTGTGTTCATTTTTTAAAAACAAAACTCTATGTCATAATAGTATTTAACACTGAATCTCACATGAGATTTTGTACTTCTCTGATACCTTTATTGCCTGATATTTTGTATTATAGTTATCTATTTGTTTTATCTTGTTACTTGATTGTAAACTCCATGAAGGCAAAGTGAAACCAATAAAAAACACTATCCTGAACATCTAAAGAGAAGAGAGTATCAAGGAGAAGAGAGGATTGACAGTGTCAAGAGCTTCCAAGAGGTCAAGAAAAATAAGGATTAAGAAAAAGCCATTGCACATGATAGTTGGGGCATGATTGGCAGCTTTGGAGAAAGCAGTGTTGCTTGAATGATGAGGGTGGAAGTTAAGTGGGCTAGTGGGGAATTAAGAAGAAAACCAGAGGAGAATATGTTAAGGTAACTATTCTAGTGGCCTTCTCAAAATATTTAGTCACAAAAAGGCAGAAGACAGCAGTAAGAGAAAGATGAAATGATAGGCTTTTAAGAATGGGGGAGGGGAGCAATTATGTTTGTAGATAGTAGGGGATGAGCCAGAAGGGAAAGAATCAAAGCATGTGAATAATATAAGAGGAAAGAAAAGGCAAAAAAGAGTTCTTGGCAAATGACCTCATTTTTTATTTCCAAAAAAAAAAAAAAAAGAAGAAGAAGAAGAAGCACATTTATCAGCTGAGAGGCTAAAGAGAGGAAACAGTGGGCGTTTTGAGTAGGGATGAAAAAGTTTGGAAGAACCACTGTGGAGAATGGGATGGTAAATTGATAAGAGAGGTTTA
This sequence comes from Myrmecobius fasciatus, assembly GCA_023553655.1. Taxonomy (NCBI): domain Eukaryota; kingdom Metazoa; phylum Chordata; class Mammalia; order Dasyuromorphia; family Myrmecobiidae; genus Myrmecobius; species Myrmecobius fasciatus. The sequence goes on from JAJPUD010000926.1 coordinate 150,834, forward strand.
AAAAGATTGCATAGACGCAATGAATGTTTGGTTGAGGTTGTGTAACATAAATTTCTAGTGGATTCAGACAGTATGTTGCAAGATTTTCTCCAATTTCATATTTATAGAATACATAACCAATCTGCTCAAAATCAGAAGATTGGAACTGTGAACAAGGGCTAAATTTTAGCAGTGCACAATTGTCAATAAGAATAATGTAGAGTTGAACTGTCTTACCAAAGAGCAAAGATGGGGGAAAAGAGGATATTAACTTGTGCAGAAGTGGTGGCTTGAGAGATTTGTGGTAATGACATAGACAAAGAGTAGAATTTGGTATAGGAAGGCATAGGGAGAAGTGGAAAGCTAAATGAGGTGATTTCCAAGTTTTTGAGTCTGAACTAATGCATTTGTGGGTGACAACACCATCAAAGGCATGGCCATATTTGTGTGTAGCTGTTGTGGGGAGAAAGAATAAGTATTAAAAAAAATCTGTAGGCTAAGGTTCTGAGGAATTATGTGTTCCTTGAAGAAGAGCCAACATATAAGTTAAAGTCCTCTAGTAGAACAGTACATGTTTTCAGGATTCATGCTTATAATAGTCATAAATATTCTTATCTTATTTTTAGTATATCATTTCTAGATCTCTACTAACCTGAGTGCCTTCTCTCCATTGATTATCTTAAATTTATACTGTATTCCTTTTGTCTGTACATATCTTGTTAGCATGTTGTCTCCTCCTAATTAGAGTGGGAATGCTTTGGTAGCAGGGAATGTCTTTTGGCTTTCTTTGTATTCCCAGCACCTAGGCATAGTGTCTATCACAAATCAGGCTCTTAATAAATGTTAAGCAACTGACTGATCTAGGGAGATTTAGCGAACAATGAATGGACCTAGTAATAAACCCTACTATAAAGCCATTGAAGTGCACCTTATAATATTTTTTGCTATTTCTCAAATATATATTTCTGTTCTTTTTTTTCTTTCCTCCTTCTCTATCCTTTTTTTCTTCTATTTCCCTCTTTTCTCCCAAAAGCGTATTCTTATTCCCTCCTCTCTTCTTTTTTTCTTGTTTTCCTTTGCCTATAATATATGTCATGAGTTTTCAATGGGCATTGATCAACTTCCCTTGCTTATAATGCTTTCTCTCCTCTCTCTATTTTCTGGAATCCCTAGGTCTCTTCAAGACTCAGCTCATATGTCATGGGAAACCTTACTTAATTCTTTTAGTTATAAATGTTTGTTCCTATCCTCTCTTCCTCAAATTATCATTTCAATATTTATGTGTTTACATATTATGTCTCACTATGTCATAAATTCCATGAGATCAATAACTGGGTTTTTGTTTGTTCTGTCTTTGTAATCCCAATGTACAGTACTGAGCATTATAAACAGTAAATGCTTAATAAATGCTTGTAGGACCAGAGTGTATTAAACTAGATTAGACATTGACCTTGGAGATAGTTCTTTCCAATCTCTTTTTACAAAAGCAAAGAATAAGTCCTTATTCATTGTGTCTATTTAAATTAAATGTTAACCTTCTCCATTTTGGTCCTCTGGTTTAAACCATTAAAGGGATAAAGGAGAACATTATATAGGTAACACCAAGACTCCCAAATTCTTCTGGCTTCATGTTCTGACAAAGCTTAAGCATGCTGCTTCACAATGTGCCCATCTATTCAATCAGGTTTTTTGCCAGAGGGGAGCTCCTGACTCACTTTTCAGTGTCCTTTATAATTCCCAACATGGTGTATTTGTTCTGTACCTGCACCTAGGTGATGAGGCAACATTCCCTTTCTATAAATATAAGAAAAGAAATAGATTAATAAAAAATATTTCAGGTTCCTCTTCTTATTCATAGCACTGGAAATATGGGAATATGTTTCAAAATTAATTGGCTCCATACTCAAATTTGAATAGAGTTATATTCTTGAGTCATGCATATTGCATAAATATAATAAAGATTGAGTTCTTTTGTTTGAAAAATGTGGTGGGGGGGAGCCAAGATGGTGGAGTGCAGACACGACTCTCTGTGACCTTTTCTGATCTTCTCTCAAACCAACAGCAGATTAAGCCTCTGAACTGGTTCTGGAGTGAAGGTTCCCTCAAATACTTGGAGTACAACACATTTCCAGCAAAAGTTATCTTGGAGGAACTTTGGAGCAGGTCTGTTTCAAATGGGCAGGGGATCAGGTGGTTTGCTGCGCTCAGGCGGCAGCGCAGGAGACTGGGGCTGGAACTGAGTGTGGTAGATTCTGAGCACCTGGGAAGTCCCTGGGAAACGTTTGGGCCACTTTGCTCTGCTTGCAGGCAGGTGCTTTGGCAGATCTGCCTTTAGTAGTAGGTAGATTGTAAACCCATTGCAGGCGCTGGTCCTAGCCTGGAAAGCCCAGCACAGGAAGTCAGAGAGCCAAACTGGCCCAGGGCAAATTGAATCAGCTGCTGGTCCTCTGCTTTAAACAGACCTCAAGCTCTAAAAAATGAGTAAGAAACAGAAAAGAACTCTCACCATAGACAGAAAAATGTGGTGGGGATGCCATTATATTCCAACACTCAAATGGAAACATTAACAATATAGCACAGACTTTCATAGAATTTACATCAGCATTATTTTTTCCTTTAACCTTTCATGAGATATTTACTTATTTTTTAAGAAATAATACAAATGTTTACAAGGTGAATATTCCTTTCAGTGTAAGGAATAAAAGATGGAACAGATAACTACTTGCAGCCTGCATCATCCTATGGCTATAACTAAACTATGCTGAAAATCAAAATGAAAGTTAATTTTTAAATTTTTTTTTAAAAATTCCAAGTATAAGTCCAAATGCTTTGCTTCAAAATACTAAGTGTAATATTTACACCTCAAAATTTGAAAATACCAGGATTTTTGACTCAATATTTATGTTTTCTTTTTGATATTTGTTGCTTAATTCTATGTGTAATTTCTTTATCTCCATCATTTTTCAGAAAGTCTGGAAGACATTATAAGATTATTATCTTCCAGGAAAGTGAATGTCTGGACCATTCAGGACAACAACTTTTCATTTATCTTTTTGTAAACTTCTGAGAATAGATTCCATGATTTCCCAAATATTCTCATGCCCACTTAATTCTGTTTTTAGACAAAACTAGTAAAATGGCTTTATGGTCCATTTTCCAAAGAAATCCTGAATTTAAGATTGCACAGCAATCTTTGTTACCTTGTCAGGAAGTTCTTTTGCATATCTAAATTAATTTTAATGTCTTTGTCCAATTTTCATTTCTTTTCATCCCCAATTAGTTCATACTATATGGGATTGGAATATCACCATCAAATCATCAAATCTTTTCTTATATACTAGTAGTAGTAATAATAATAATAACATTTACAAAACACTTTAAGCCTTGCAAAATGCTGTTTTTACATTATTTCATTTGATCCTTGAGACTACTCTGTGAAGTAGCTGCTATTATTATGTCCATTTTGCAGATGAGAAAACTCAGGCTTGAAGACTTTAAGTGACTTTCTCAGAGTCCTGAAGCCAGTAAGTATCAGAGGAGGAATTTAATTACGAGTCTTCCTTACTCCAAGTCTAACACATTCCTTCAACTACAAATAGCTCAGTAAATGCCTGTCTTTAATGTCATAAGCCACTGAAAACATCCAGGAGGACTCTGGGAGGTTTTTATTTTTCTCAAATCTTAATTCCAGTACCATAATCGGAATCATAGTGCAGTCTTCAATGCCATCAAATTCATTGCTGTTGCATGTGCAAACTACCTACATTACACATACTCTACATGTCAAAGTTGTTCCTGCAATCTATAGATCTGCAGCTTTGGAATGTTTGAGCACTGGATAAATAGCGCTTTTATTATAGGATGAGTGTTCTTTATCTTGATAAGTGTAACTTTATCTCCTTCACTAATATCATACCTCTCCATAAATTTGGGTATGAAATTGTTTTGTTTTTTACGGAGAGAACAGCCGCTCAGCCCCTGCTTCAGGCACTTTTATACATTGCCATAATACAGTTTAGAAAACTTCTCTGGCACGCCTTAGTGCCAGATTCATCCGTTGTGCCTTGGCTTGGCTGCTCCCAGTTGCACTCCTCATTTTTCTTACCCTGGTATTTTCCTTGTCTTTTGACCTATTTATGTTGTGGTTGATTGGTCACAGTACAAGACATTACTTCTCCTGCCACCCTAACCAGAGGAAAATGGTCAAACCTAGACACAAAAAAAGCTAGAAACTCTCTATTTTATGTAAACTAACCACAAAATGTATAGCCAAATCTGGATTAAACTGTAGTGATTTACCATTTGTAATCTTTGAATTGTTCTTGTGAATTGGGGGGGGGGGGGATTAGTCTCTCTTCCCTTGAGTGTGATCTACAAACCAAAGCTGGATATTGGCCACTGATTCTGCAAATGGCTGTGGTTTGTGAACTTGGCCACTGAAACCTTACTCTGAACTATTTTAAGGATACATACATCAGTTTGCATCTGGACTCTTCAATAAATATCTTTTCTTCCTCCTCCTCATCATAACAGTTATTAATAATACTAGAACAAATAAACAATGATGAACTATTTTCAATGTGAAAAGGAAAGAGAAAAGTAAGTGGGAATATCAAAAGACACCCAAACCTGTTACTTCAGCAACTGAAACAATTTCATCTAAACTAGATACATATTTTACAGAATGACCCCTAGACAGTAGTAAGAATGCATTTTTCTACCAGCAATAAACACTTGTAGAGTGTGTGTATGTGTGTATACACATACATATATATGCACATATATATACATAGACAGATAGATACATCAATATATCTATATCTATTGATCTATTGATCTGTCTACCTAATAGGTAACCAGGGAATTGGTTATGTTCAATAAAAATCCAATTGCCTCTGTTTTACATTAACACAAACAACTGGTGAGTTCATAATATTATTTGTTTTAATGTACTTTTATAAAAAATAAAGCATTTTTGGCCATGGCAACTTATGAAAAAAGAAGAAAATATTTTTAAGTGTCTTTGTCCAATATGAATCTTTTCTGTTTCTTTACTAATGATGGCATAATAAGAGGAAAGGAGACAGAGGATTTTAAGAATCATACAGTTATGAGACTATCAACAAACTTCTATTTGATTGCTAGTACTCTGAATATTGAATTCTTGTCCAATGACCAACAATTGAATATTTTGCTTAAAAAAAGTTTAATAGTATCAATCTTGATATTCTTATCATAAATAAAATCAGAAAACATGAATTTACATATATATGCAAGAGTGTCTCACAAATTTCTTAAAGAGGTTAAAATAGGGAAGGAAAGGAATTGGGCAAATAGGTTTTATGGTATGACAAAAAGTTACTAAAATATTATTTTATCAGAGTACTAATAATAAGTATATGCAAAAAGAATATCATAAATTAATTTTAGCTTATGTATCAGCCATAGTCACTGAGGATAAAATGTTAGAGTAATTGTATAAAGAATTTGCTAAGATTTTCTAAATCAAATTAATATATACCCTAATGCTTGATGGATTCAAGTGAAAGGTGGAAAAAGGTAAGGATGAGGAGAAATATATGAGAAAGTTGTTTTAGGAGAAAGAATTAAAGGAAAACAAAGGCATAAATTATTCAAAAGCCTCACACATCTATAACATATCACACATCTATAACTGTCTTAAAATAAAAGAAAAAGATAGTTATATGAACAGTAATGAGTAGCATCAGAAAGAATGAAATTGACTATATTTTTATAAACAGAATAAAATTTATAATAGATATGATTGTTATCCCTGTATCATCTGACTATGCATAGTGAGATTCCAGATTTATCAAGAATAAGACCATAATTTATAATAAACAAGAAAAATAACAATTTTGGAATGCAAATATTTGTTGCTGTTCTATCATTCAGTTATGTACTACTCTTTGTGACCCCATTTGGGATTTTCTTGGCAAAAATACTGGAGTGGTTTGTCATTTCTTTCTCTAGCTAATTTGTCAGATTAGAAAACTAAGGGAAAAAGTATTATGTGGTTTATCCAGGGTCCCACAGCTCGTAAGTTTCTGAGACCAAATTTGAACTCAGGCTGATAAGTCTTTCTGCTCCAGACCCAGCACTCTTAACCACTGTGTCACCTAATAGCCATGTTGATTTTAATTCTGCATTATTTAAGCAAATTATTGAAAATCTAAAAATTATATCAGCACTGACTATAATAATACTATCTAGAAATTAAAACAATTTATGTAAGAGCAAAGACCCATTTTTTCCATCCAAACCTTTTATGGGCAATGCTACAAGGCAGTAAGGCCTTGAAAATCACTGCCATCAAAAAATAATAATAATAATAATTTAAGCATCATACAAAGAACAACAGAAAATTGCATGTTTGGCTAAGCAAAAGATAAAAGATGACCAATGAAATACTTTAAAAAAAGAATAAAAGACATTAACAAAGAATTCTTTAATAGAAAGATAATATGGGCTGTGCACCTGGAGAGAATGAGAATTGGTGAGTGGAAAATAAGAATGTTGGACTCATACTTTTACAAGATAAAGGAAAAGTGAGAAAGGGCACCCATTCAGGAGCTATCCTCTATGACAATTTTTTGGGAGGACTTAGATAAGAATTGCACAGGATAAGCTGGCACAGAAGATAAATTGTAATCAGCATTGATGGAGGGAGCCCTTAAATCAATAAAATCAGAGAGGCATCTGATTATATATTTAAAGAGAATTCTTACAGCCGCAGTGCTTCATTAGAGAGACATGTCTCATCATCCAAGTTAATTGATACATAAATGATGGTGATGTAAGTCTTTAACAATTAGGAATTGGAGTAAAATCCCTGACTAAAGTCTTTTTTTTTCTTTTTTTTTTAAATCATGAAAACCCATGCAGTTCAAAAATGAAGAATTCCAACATTGTCATTAATGATAATCTGTGAATTTTGGAGACAATCAACCCACCCCAGGAAAAAACCCAAACAAAAAAACCACTTTTAACCTCAATCATAGAAGACAACATTTTTCTGAGACCAGATTTGAACTCAGGATGATGTCTTTCTGACTCCAGACCCAGCATTCTAAACAATGGCACCTAATTGCCCTGTTAATTTTAATTCTGCATTATTTAAGCAAATTATTGAAAATCTAAAAATTATATCAGCACTGACTATAATAATATTATCAAGAAATTAAAACAATTTATGTAAGAGCAAAGACCCATTTTTTTTTCCATCCAAACGTTTTATGAGCAATGCTACAAAACAGTAAGACCTTTGCATCAAAAACAAAGAAACAGTATTAAATTGGATCTGACATGGAATATCATTCTGATCTTACAGTTTCATTTTGAAAGCTACAGAAAATCCCAAAGATTGGCCTAAGATGACATGAGAGAACCAAGGCTAAAATTCAATTCTCCTTACTCTGATCTCAGTGTTCTTCAGTCCTAAATGTTCACTAAATACAATAATAATAAAGCACCCTAGGAGCATTTTTTTTATAAAGCACAATAATGATATATTTTAAAAACACTAATTAGGAGAGCACTACATGGGAAAAACTTTAGCAGAGATATACATCTCTATTTTTATCTTAATATGGTCACACCCTCAGTCACAGGAGTAGTGCTATGGGTATAGTTATCTTACTTTGGGAAGGACTAAAATTAGATATACATATTAGTTAATCCTGACCATGGTGAAAGTAGATGTCTATTATTATCCCTTCTTTTCAGAGGAGAACTAGACTGTAAATCATTAAATAACATGGATAATAATGTGCTTAGAGTAGAGCAATAAATCTACCTACCTTGGTTACTATCCTAGATCCACAAGAGCAGACTGGAATCTAGTGATTAATGTCCAAACTAATTGTTGCCTCAATACTCTAGTCCACTTCTAGCTTTGCTGGGATTCATGGGGATGGAAGAAGCACAGTCAGTAGTAACCCTGCTTCTCCATTGCTAATTCTTCCATGGATTTAGGAATTTTAAGAGCATAGATTTACATGTATAAGTGTGTGTGTGTGTGTGTGTGTGTGTGTGTGTGTGTGTGTGTGTGTGTACTGGAAGAAACTTCGAAGATGCTGGAATCCAAATTCATTATTTTATAAATGAGGAATAAGTCTAGAAAGGTTAAATTATTTGTTTCAAGTCAAATGGGTAATATATCACAGGACCAGGATTTTAGCATAGGTCTTCTGATCCTAAATTTTATTTTATTATCATCAAAAGCCTTTCCCCCTTCCCTTAGCATGCTCCCAAGATTTTAGGAACCTAGTTCTAGGAGCAGGTTGTTAAGAGGACAGAAAAATATAAACTTCTTGGAGACTGTACTTAACCTTCTATGATCCTCAAGGGCAGCCATTCTTTTACCTCTTATACAGAGTTGGTGTTTAGTAAATGTTTATTCAAAGGAATAAAATATTGTAAGAAGTGAATTTTTATTACACAATTTAGACTAATGGTCACTGAGTTTGATTCCAACTCAAATTCTGTCATTCTTGGATTTTTAATATTTCTGAAGAGATAAATGTAAAGTTGAATGTAAAGGTGAACTCAAATTAGTCATGCAATAATAGCCCTTGGAAGTACATTATTTAAGAAGCTGTCAATAAATGCTATTGTGGCTCAAAATACAGTGCTGAAGACCTGGGATAGGTTGTTAACCTACCCCAGGTGTTAACCCTTCTGAAGAGGGGTTACACATCTAAGTATAATGGGCCATTCAGACACTGTGATAAACACTTATTTTATTAAAAACATATTCATTGATTTTCCACTACAGGTAAACTCACAATATACTAATGATAAAGCACTTCTAGGATTGGAATGAGTAGGAGGTACCAGAATTATCTTATTCAATCCCACACATACGATATGTGTCCAAAGTGCCCAAAGCTGGGTTTTGTGTCAGTCCTCCAGGGAGTAAAATTATTTACACTGACTTAAAAGATCTGTTTCACTACGCCATGGCTCACAGGGAGAAGTAGACTTAACTCACACTGCTAAATTCTGCCCATCTGATCAGAAGACTTGCGTTTTAGTTGGAGAATAGAAGTTGAGGTTAACTCAGCTGTCAAACTGCCTGGGGTCTGCATCCCAGCATCCTAAACAACAGTCTATGCTCCTATACCCAGCCAAACTCCGGCCACATAAATTATCGGACTTATTCAGAGGTAAAACCAGACCACTGGAAGAAAACTGCCTTTTGTTATTGTTGAGAGCCTTAGTAAATCATTGTTAAGTACAAGTAAGCATTTTAAAGCTCGGGAGGGAAGGGGGGAGGGGTCTTCCATAGAACCTAAGGCAACTTACCTCTGTGTCATTAACCAAAGACCAGAGATAAGACCAAGATAATTAGCTCCCTGCAGACATTAGTCATGGCACCACTTTTAGTGTGTCTTAAAAGCTAAGGACTTCCACAGAAACCAACAGGGAAGATGGTGAGCTTACACTGGGAAGTCCTGCTAGGCCAGGTAAGAGTTACATCAAAACAGATTCTCCTTTGATACTGTGTAATAAAGCATTACTTTTCCTTAAATGCCTCTGGCATTTTAATCTTAGGACTATAGATATATAAACACATATACATATATAATATATGCATATGTAGTAAAAATATGTATATGTATGGCTGTATGTATATGTATGGATGCATGTGTGCATGTGTGTATTATATGTATATACATGCAAATGTTGCACATATACTGTGTAATTCTATTGTGTGCATATGCATATTGTATTACACTGTATACATATCTATGCATATAGGTATCATTTGTGTATGTGTGTATATGCAGGTATTATAATGTATGTATTATATAACACATGCATAATGTGACTATATGGTATGTATATGTATTATATGTGTATATGTGTGTCATGTACGTGCATATATAGCTCTATGTCTCTATATGTTATATATGAGAATTATTTAATCACATTACATGCATATATCAATTATATGTATGTTTATTACAGTGTGTGCCTATATGTGCTAGCACATTGTACTTATATGCTTATATGATTAATAATTACACAATAACCATAGGCATATGTCTGTACATTTTGTATATGCACATGTATGTGTGCATCCATGCATATACATACAAAATATTTCGAATTGAGAGCTGGCTTTGTAACCAGGAAGGCACAACTTCTGGTCTGTCTCTCTGACACACGGCCAATTTGGCTGTGTGATCCTAGGCAAGTCATTTAGCTTTTTATTTCTTTAAGTAGCTCTGTAAGACAATGCTAAGAAGGTAGTATTCCTCTCAGTAACCTGCTTATACCAGTGAAATCATAGGTATGTAGAGAAAACAAACAAAAAAACACATAAAATCCTTATTATGTGTTTTCACATTTATTCTATCCTATGTTGGCTAAATAGCTGATCCTCAGCACTTGGGAGAGAAGCAGTAAAGTCATGGAGAATATCCAGGTCTATGAGTCCCTCCCACCCTCACTTCTATCCCTCTCACATTACCATTCCTGAGATTGAGTTAGATTGGAGATTTCCAGCTATGGAGTCAGTATATATACTACATCTTCAACCACTTTTGAACTTTTGTCATTTTTCCTGTTAATTTGACTTATTCATACTAATTTACTATTCTTCCTCCAGTCTCTAGGAAAACAACTAACAAATAAAGAGGGAAGAAGGAGAGTTTACTCTAGACCAAATTATGATAAATTTAGGAAATATTTAGCAATATAATATAAAATATAGTGGTTTTCTAAGTCAATATGCATGTACAGGATCCTGATATACAGTTTAATGGTCCTGTTTTTATTTAGTCTGATACAACTGCCTCAGATCATTCAATCCTCATACCTGTAAATTAGAATATTTGAAAAATTACCATACATGGTATATGCCCAAAATAAGATAACATAAATTCCAAGCAACAAAAATAGTCACCATTGATTGATTGACAATTGAGAGCCATGGTTTTGAAAAGAATTATCATCTATTTTCCAAATTTGATTTTGGGTATCTATCTCACAATGGAAGCAAAACAAATAAAAGACTTTAAAAGAAGTAGGAGGAAGTGAAAGAGGAAAAGAAGGTAGAGGAGGAGGAGAAGAAAGAAAAAGGAAGGAAGGAAGAAAAAGGAAGAAAGAAAGAAAAAGAGAAAATAAAAAGAAAGAAAAAAAGGAAGGAAGGAAGGAAGGAAGGAAAGAAGGAAGGAAGGAAGGAAGGAAGGAAGGAAGGAAGGAAGGAAGGAGGAAAAGAAAAGAACAGGAAAGACAAAAAGCCTTTATTATAACAGCATTCTCTTTTGGAAGACTGGAGGGTCCTAAAACTATGATTTTATTGATGGGCAAGGATCTCCTAATGTGGAAGCTTTCTTTATTAATGACCATCAGTAATTCTTCTGCAATTCACAGTCTTGGTGAACTATCTGGGGCATTGGACAATTCAGTAACTTGCCCATAGGCAACAAAGCTAGCATGTGTCAGGCAAAGAAAAGATGGAGGTCTTCCTGACTCTAATGTTAGTCTTGTATCCACTCTGCCATTTTACCTCTCAAGTTCATTAATCCTAAAATCAAGATCCTCTGGTTTTATATTCCATGCATAAGTAAAAAACAGCAACGAGTTCACTTTTATAACTCAGATTAAGGTTTGCAAAGCACTAGATAGAGTTTTGCAAGCCTATACAGGTAAACATATTTTACATATACATATACGTATATATAATATGTATGTATATAACATACTGTGTATATACATATACACACACACATATATATGGTATATATATCTGTATGTATATGTATATATGTAAGGAAGGGTAGAAAGAGAGAATTTCATGATCTTCATAATAATACTGATATGGGTATTGTTATCCCCATTTTTCAGAGAAGGAAACGGAGTCTAAAAACCTAAGTCATATTACTAGTAATTCTAATAATTGTCTGAAGCAGGATTCAAACCATTCAAACCCAGCAACATTCTGTCCACTACATTGCCTCTAAAAATAAATTCATGAAATTCACTTTCATTATCCTGATTTTTCATTGGCTGTATCTAAGTATTTTGCAAAGTTCACACTAATCTGAGAGTTCATAGTGGTATACATTTTCTGTGCAATAAGTATATTTAACCTCTTAGTACAGAGTGGAGAATGTTTTTAAAAAATCATTCCTTAACTTGAAATTACTAGTCTTATCTCATAGGAAGTTTATGTAGTTTGGGTGAAGGATCAACTTACAAATACAGTGTTTTCCAGAAAGACAATCTTAAACATATATATAGCTATTCAAATTCCACATTTCCTTTCATGCTATTTTCAGTGTTTTTCAAATTAAACATTAGGCTTAGCAGCACACAGAGGATGGCAGATTAAAGGGCCAGTGTAGTTCCGCAAGCCTTGGGTTTTCCACATTTGTCTAGGAATAGCTTTTCTCTGGGTGGGCCAGGTGAAATACAGAAGGAACAAAGTTATTGTTTCCTCATTTCCCTCAGCTGGATGGGTGTGGGGAAACTAAGTGGGGGAAGGTCAGAAAAGAAAGAAAAATTAAAGCAAAACAAAATAGAGAGAAGGGGAGATGGAGAGATGCACTTTGGATCTGCAGCACAATTTAAAATGATCGAATTCCAACCAAAATTCCAAAAACTTTTTGGTTTAAAAGATAACTATGTAAGACAAAAAAAAAATCAATAAACAAGTATTTTAAGTGTTTTTGTAAGCTCTGGCAATACAAAGAAAGGTAAATGTCAATTAATATAAAATCGATATTAACAATTATTTTTAAAAAATTAAAATCTTTCATATAGCCTGTTAAAATTACTGTTTCTATTGAGAGTTTTCTTTGAGGGAGAGCAGTAAATGGAATTATTTCATGAAGAAAAGGAACTCCAATAAAGAAATTCCCTCCACCAATGCAATTAGAGATTTGCCTGGAGAAATGCAAGAAGAGATTCAATGATTTGCTCGGTAACACATAGTTATTATGTATCAGGAGTGGGACTTGAGCCTCTTCCTGTATCTAAGGTTACCTTTCTAGCAATTATCCCAATCTGCCTTTTTATCCCCTTAAACATCAAGATAAAAATAAAAAATATGCCTAAGTAATGAGATAGATTGCTCTGTCACCTTAGCAGGTTGGTGGCACAATGGGTAAAACTGTTGGACTTGGAATGAGGAATGGGATGATTTTCCATTCTGCCTGTGCCATTGAACTCTGTCTCCTCCATCTTTCATGTCTGTAAAATGGAGATAATTGTAACACTTACTTCCTAGGATTGTAGTGGCAACCAAATGAGATGAACACATACAGTGTTTCACAGACCTTAAAGTGTTTTTTTGTTATTTTTTCAGTCAAGTGTTACTCTCTTCAATCTCTTTGGGGCTTTCCTTGGCAAAGAAACTGGAGTATTTGCCATTTCCTTCCCCAGCTTGTTTTACAGATAAAGAAACTAAGGCAAATAGGTGTAAGTGACTTGTCCAGGATAACTGGTAAGCATCTGAAACTAGGCTTAAAATGCTAAATAGTTGCTTATTATTATCATTCACTATTTTCACATCCATAAGTAGTAATGAAGCTATCAGCTCAGCCAAATAACCCCTAAATAGCATTTTGGAATCTGCCTTTTGTTTCATTTATAAAACAGTATATAGTCTTGGCTGGAAGATGGAAAAAAGTTACTATGGGTTTGAAAATGAACATAACTGCCCAATTATTAAAGACTGGATTTATCTACAATTGGTGTACTTCATGTGTCATCCTTATTCTCTTGGTTACTGGAAATTTCTGCATGCCTGCTGCATGGCATCTACTATTCAGTTAGATGCCTGCTGAATATGATCACTAGATCAGTTAATGAGGCACATTGTGCTGTTAGTGGTCGATTATGACAAGCAAAGAGCCAATTAGTGGCATAAGCTGAGGCCCCGGACAGGTATTTTCTCATTCATCAAAATGTAACTTCTTAATCCATTCTTGTTTATAGTTTTTAATTTTGGTAACATTTATGTATGTAGCCTTCTCTTTTATGGGTTGCCATGGCCAAAAATGATGGGTGAAGTCTCATCTATTTGATGCTAACATCTTTCAAGGGTTATTATAAGGCAACAAGACATAGAACACCACTGCCTCTGGAGTATTGAAGATGAGTATCATACAGGGGCCCTTGAAAAGGTATGTGATAGGTAAAAGCAGGCTGGAACAGCCTGCAAAAGTATACTGCTTAGGTAAAACAATGTGGTCAAGGAATCAAATGACATAGAGATGAATAGGAGCTGATTATATCATAAGAACAATGAATAATGAGTAGACAGCCAAAGTGCTCCCTCCACTGTTACCCTTGTGATGTCAGAATTCAGTCAGGAAGCCCTCTGGTACGATTGGTGGATCTCCTAGGGTAAACTTTTGGGAGAACATAGACAAGAGTTACATTGGGCTGGCATGAATGACTTACTATTTGCATTGTCAGAGAGAAATCCCAAATCAATGAGATCACAGACCAAGTGAATATTTGAATTAAACTTATTTTAAACAATGGTAGCTAAAACATGACCAGATCCTGGATACTGCTCTAAGAAACAGAAATGCAGAGGAGCCACTCAAGTCTCCTGTTAGGATTTATATTATACTGATGCCATGCAATCATCATCATATCAGTCAACATCTTATATATATTTTTAATTGTTGGGTTTTATTCCCAATAGCCAATGTAGTAAGTCTATTAACTTTGCAATAGGCCATATAGTGACAAAAACAATTACTAGGACCAATGGTTAAAGAATATTTTGCTGTTTGATTTCCATAGAAAGTCTACAAAACATATTAAAAGAACAAACAACCTAGCTCCATTCTCATCTATTGCCATTATCAATCAATCAGTAAGTATTTATAAAGCACTTTCTATAGGCTAGGCATTGTACTAGTTAGAAAAAGAAGGAAAAGACATTTCCTGCCTTCAAGGAGTTTATCATCTCATGGGGGGGGGGAGACCAAATTATAAATTCAAAGTATAAATTTAGCAATTATATTTTGGAAGCATTATTTTTGACTATTTTGAAATTTTTGTCACTGTTGTATTTTAAATCAAACTAGCTATGTGAAATCAAGTTTTTCAGATATACATCAATCTAGAAGATTTTCTTCCTTGCTATATTGAAGTGATTAAGCTACACCTCACTAGGAATCATTTATATTTAGAGAAAAATTTATCCCCCAGGTTTCTTCAAGGCTCAAACTCTACATGAGTAATATTTAGTACTTGAAACAAAATTGTAAAATAGGCAACATTGTTCTTAGAGCTTGCTATCATTTTTTTAACTGCCAGTCATCTTCTTGGTCTCTTTCTACCTGTTCGCAAGACATAATCTTGTTCATAACTTTGTTCATAACTTCATGTGTTATTTCTATCAGAGTTTCACTAACAAAACAATCAGAAAACCTACACTGAATGAATTCATCATTTTAACAAATATATCAAAACTAATAGGAAAATAATGAACCTTCTACTGCAATATTTCAGGCTGATTTGAATTATTTGGAGGATGGGGATCAGTGAAGCCAAAGAAGGTCTTCATTGCTCTAAATACACACACACACACACACACACACACACACACACACACACACACACA
>JAJPUD010000926.1:166438-187347 GCA_023553655.1 Myrmecobius fasciatus
ACACACACACACACACACACACACACACACACACACACACACACACACATGCTGTGAGGAAGGCCATTATTTATTTCATTTATAGGTAACATGAGCCCTAAATCAATCAATTAATCAATAAATATTTACTAACACATCAACTTTGAGTTATTTTCCTGGCCCTGGTAATAGGTTTGCATAAAGATGCCATCAAAGATTTGTAGTACAGAAAAGAAAAAAAAATATATAGGACTTGGTCACATAAGAATAAGAGATAGCCAGTGGACATCAGGTATATTATTAGTTTCTGTGTAATGTCACAAGAGCTAGAAGAAGATTCTTAGAATGTTGAGTGAATTCATTGGGGAAGGGAAGGGAATACTCCTTTATATAGTTCACTGTACAAAGCACTTTACAAATATTATCTCATTTGATTTTCAGAATTCTGTGAGATAGGGGCTATTATTAGCCCCATTTTACAACTGAGAAAACTGAGCCAGGTACAATTTAAATGATTTGCCCAGCTAGTATATGTATGAGGTAGGATTTGAACTCAGATCTAATGTTCTATCTACTGTGTTACTGAGCTGTCTTCTCTATGGAGGATTTTTGGGAAAACAAGCAGACTAATATAGATAGAAATAGATAAAATAACTCAATATTATAAAGCAATTCACAAATCTTGAAGTACTATATAAATGCTAATAGATTATCATGATTAACTATTAATAATAGTTATCTTTACCCATTAGATTATGAAGGGCTGGGTTTATCTTTTGTATTTTTTTTTTTTTTTTGGTATCCCCAGCAGTTAACACAGTACTTGATCCACAGAAGGAATTTAATAAATGTTTCTTGACTAATTGACTGGCAGATGTGCTGTAATCTGCTTCAATGGAAAGAATATCCATGTTACTAAATCCAAACTAATGTGCAAGTACTTATTGAATCTCTTCTCTGTGTATAATATTATAGTAGGAAATTGAGATTAAAAACAAAACAAAACTGTTTAGGTCCTGAAGGAGTTTACTTTTGATGAGATGAGAGAGCCATTAAAATATGAAAGGAAGTGATATTCTTGCTGTAAGTATCCATATTCTTTAGCTTTTAGACTATGAATAAATGAATACATATTGGTGTCACAGCTGGACTTAGTTAAACTATGGAGTAGTTTCTCTCAGGAAAAAGCAAACCAATATTTATGAAGACAAAAAACTGGACAATGATTATATCAGTACTGTCCTCTTGTTAATAGAAAAATCAGTCCAGTTATGAGATCACCAATAATCTTTTGTCAACAATTATTTACTTACAATCCATTGAAGACCTGACTGTCCACTAATTGCTAGGACCCAAAGGCTCTATCTTCAAAAGAGTCTGCCACCTACATAGTTAAACCATTTAACTCAATCTATTTACAAGTAATCCTTTAAGCTTTAGAACCATTTTCTACATTGAATCACATATTTAGAATTTAGAGGCCATATAGTATAGACTTCTCATTTTACAGACAAGTAGATGAAGTCAATCTATAGAAGATAAATGATTTGCCCCAAAAAATAAAATTAGCACATACAAGCAGTAGGATTCAACTTCAGGCTTTGTTACTTCAAATGATGTGTTCTTTCCATTAGACATTTCTCATCTCTTAATGCTACATTTCCTAGAGGGAAGGAAGAAGAGGAAGAAAGAAGCATTTAGTAAGCATCTATTATATATCAGGCACTGTGCATCCTTGTGGGATAGCTGCTGTTATCGAAATTAAGAAAATTGTAGCAGAGGTTTGCCAAGGTCACACAGTAAGTTTCTAAACTTGTCTCACCTTTTACATACCTTGTCATATACCTTTGTCTTTAACATACTTTGTTTTTCATCTTTTTTTTTTTGATGGGACAATTGGAGTTAAGTGACTTGCCCAGGGTCACACTTGATCACATTTGAACTCAAGTCCTCCTGGCTTCAGGGCTGGTAATCTATCCACTTTGCCACCTAGTTGCCTCTTTCATCTAATATTTATGTGGAAGAAAAGCAAGGTAAGTACATATTAAATAAGATACATTAAAAATGAGACCATTTGATTGCACATTGGAGAGCTCTGGGCCTAAAATCAGGAAAAATTGAATTCAAATCCAGCCTCAGAAACTCAAACTTCTCACAATTCACTGTCCCTGTTAAGAGTCAGGTATTTGCACTGAGTGAGTATAGGCAACTTCATTAAAAAACCTTGTTTTTGATCTTGAATCCTCATGGCAAATAGCCTGTATAAGATGATGGGGGCACATACTCACTAATTCTATCTATTCACTAATGTAGGAGGAAGTAAAATGACTCTGATCTCATCTCCTTACAAATTTTATAGATTAATCAACAGCTGAGTTAGTGGTAACTCCATATCCTCATTTGAAACTTGGTACAATCAAAACTTTCTTTCTCTTACAGAACTTGCTCCACTCCATCTATAATAATTAGAACATAAATAAATCGTATCCAGTCCATCAATAGGTGTTGACTTGAAATATTAATAAATTGCTTTTGTCTTACTCCTGAGTTTCACAAAATTGTTTCTGATTAAACCCTAACCTAAATGTCTTTTAACAATCCTCTTTTAGGGACAGCTAGATTGCTCAGTGGATAGAGCACCAACCCTGAAGTCAGGAGGATCTGAGTTAAAATCTGATCTCAGACACTTACCACGTCCTAGCTGTGTGACCCTGGGCAAGTCACTTAACCCCAATTGCCTCAGAGGGAAAAAAAAAAAAAAAACCAATCCTCTTCTGATATTGGACAAGTGGGTTTTGTATTACTCTATACAATAACTTTATCTTAGCTTCCTCCCAATTCCTCAGTTTTCTGAGTCTGGACTTTGGGTGGGAGGGCAGAGAAGGTGAATATTAGAGACTAAAAAGATTAGAGGTTGCCTGTCCTTCTCCCTCTACATATTTACTTGTTTGGGGAGGATGGTTGGCTCTGTTAGCAATATAGCATAAAATAAAATATTAATAAATTCAGATTCCCTAAAGAAAATGATAGTTAGCTTAGACATGAGTTTAGCTCATAACCAGAATTATTCTTAACATACTGTATCCCCTTGGCCCTTACTTCTTCATTCATCAACAAACAAACAAAAAAGGAAACAGTAGCAAGCTTAGGCCAGGTAAAACAAACAAACAAACAAACAAAAACCGGAGTCTAAGAATCATGAGACCTGGGTTCTGGAGCTGAAATTATTTATCTACAGAATAAAATTATCAGAACAAATGATGCTTCCAAGAACCAAAACTGTAATCTCTTTGAGATTTTATAAAGTATATACCAATGACCCTGCAGAAATGAACTCAAATTTTCTTAGAACTCAAAGACATCTTGGCAACATAAAGAGAAAGCAAGAGATGAGTTGATTGTCAATCAAGTTGTATGGCCTAAAATGCACTCTTCTGTCTGCCTAGGCTTCCTTTCCCTTTGTGGTGCCGATTAGTAGGAATGTGTGTCTGCTGTAGGCAGATACTTAGTTCTTTTTAGCCTAGAGCTGTTGGAAGCTCTCAAAGTGCAGGTGGCCACTAAAGGAAGACTGGGTCCCAGGTAAATGGGGTCAGGGATAATGCAAATTTTGCCCCCAGCTGAATTGAATTTTTATTGGCCTAATGACTTTCCAAACCTATTTGCAAAGCTGTGCTAATGACTTTAAAGAGGTTTGCCTATCTTTTCTTGAGCTGGGGGAAAATGCAAAGTACTTTAGAAGTGCTTCAAAGCATAACTGCTGCCCCGTCCCCCTCCCTTTTCTACCTGGTCGTAGCCCTTTTCTTCTGAGGAATTCAGGTGTTCTGTATACATTGACTCATGAACCCAAAGATTATTCCTGTAATTCAGGTTAAAAAAAAAAAAAAAAAAACACTAAAATCTCTCTCTGAGGAGGCACTTCAGGGCATGTATATAAATATCTTGCTTAAAAGTTCACTCTAGAAGGGTTATTCCAATTCCAGCAAAAAAGATCAAATCTCCTGACTTCCTTTCCCAAGAATCATTGCCCCAATATTTTTAATTTTCTATAATTCCAAGTAAAAACAAGAACAAAAAAAATTTGTAATTAAGTTTGCCAGTACACAATCTAAAATGAGAAATAGCTTAGACCTAAGACAGAATACTAACCTTAATTGCAGTATGCTGCATTTATTCTTTACATATGATATGGAAGGCCCCCAAGCTTAATATGTAATGTCTACATGCTCATCTGAAATATTACTTAATGCTCTAGATGTCAGAATCTAGGATTGGGTTTTTCACTTCTTAAAAGGAAAGAATATTCCAAAACATTTAGATGTAAGTTTGACATGGTACCTCTGGCAACTAAAGCAAAAAAAAAAAAAAAAAAAAAAAAAAAGGCCCTTATATACAATAAGCACACATTTTAGTTTTGAGAGGATCAGAATGATATTTGATGGTGGGGCAACTCCATTAGTGATTAAAGAATCAGTATAGGTTGATAGCACTACATTTTTAGAAGTTTTATGAACTAGAGATGTTTCCTAAGGGATCAATGAAGTTGGTTAAGAGCCTTCTGTCCACATGTGCCATGAAAGTGTCTGTTGCATAAGTAGGCATCCTTAGCTTAAAGAACAGAAAATTCAGTGTGGGTATGGGAGGGAAGGTATCAAAAAGATTGTCTTAAATAATTTGCAGGACTTTGTGAAAGAGGGATTAGTTTAGTTTTATCTGATTGCAGAAGGCTTACTTAGAATAGAATTTTGCATAGAATTTGAATAGAAATTGCAAAGAAGCAAATTTTATTTTTATACAAAAACAAAAATTTCCTAACAATTAAAGTTACCCAAAATGTAGTATGCTACCTTAGAATGCAGTAAGTTTCTTCTCACTGGAACTATCTTGGGCCAAAGTTGGATCATGATTTCAATTTAATATGCATTTGATACATGCCTACTATATTTGAGACACTTGGTTATGGCTGAGGATGGAAAGAAAAAATGAATATAGTCCCTAGGTCAAAGAGTTTACATTCTACTGGCTGACTCCTGATTGGGTATGTTGTATTAAGATTCTTTTTTTAATATGGGTTTTACTTGATATCTTCTGTGATTCTATTATTTGTTATATTCTCTTAGCAGAGATACTGAAGCGGTTTATTTCCTTCTCCATTTCATTTTACAAAAGAGGAACTGATGCAAATAAGGTTAAATGATTTACACATATCTGAGATTAGATTTAAACTCATGAAATCAAATCTTCCTAATTCCAAGAACAGTGCTCTATTATGCCACCTAGCTAAAAGGTTTCTAAAGTTTGCTTAGAAGGGTAAAGAGCAAAAAGTTAACTCAGTCTACTTGTAACTAAGGGTGACAGAATACAAGGGCCTTGAGTTCATGGCAGAGATAATCTTCCTATCCTACAAGGCCTCCTATAGTATACTTTAAACATACATGCCAAAGACCAGCTTTGCTTCATACTTGTAGTCAGACTAGAAATTCTACTACTACCACTTTTCAAAAGGGAATTTGAAGCCAGGCTGTCAGAGCAGAAGAAACATTATATGGGGAGAATAAATAATGAACAAGAAAGATGGAAGGTCTGAATGCTGCACAGATATCCAAAATGTAATAAAAGAACTATAGGAAAATCTTAGAGTAATTGAGAAGGATTTATAGAAAGACATGGACAAAAATTACACAGGACATGAAGTCGTAGAAGGGTTATGACCAGTACCAGTAGAGGAAATGTCCATCGGTATGAGATCATAGCTCTACAAAACTATCCAAATAAATTTCACATTTATACTCCAATGATTTACAAAAGAATTTGAAGCAGTTCCAATCTTTAATTAGGTAACATAGCTCTCTAAAAACAAGAGCAAGGAATCAAGGAGATATCTACTCTTGTAAACTGCTCTGCATCTGCTCTTGTAAACAAGCTCTAAGATCCATCATTAAGAATACATGACCTTGGTTTTATTACTGAAAGGCGCTTCAGACTAGAGATTACTTAAATGGGTCTGCTTGTACAAAGAGGCAATGTAAACACTGCTGAATGGCAGGTGGCCCCTACTTTTCAGTTAAAATGTTATTCTATGAGATTGAGATGCATGTAGATCAACCCAATGGGCTGAATAAACTGGGCTTGCCACTTTTGGGGAAAGCTTATGCTTCCTGCAAATTGTTAGAGCCCAGTGTTTTAAAGGTTCTTCAATGTGTCAAAGAAATCACCAAAAATGAACATAAGTTAGGCAGAAGACATTTTTTAAAAATGTAATATAACCCTGTGTCTTCTTCCTCTACTTATTTCCCCTGATTTCCATAAGAAACTCTTTCACATTTATCGTAGGCAATTGTTTAAGTTCTTTAATCCCATCATGTAGAAGAGCCACTAAGGAGTAAAGAGCCCTGAATTTGAAGGCAAGGGACTTGGGTTTAAATGTATGAATTTGGATGTGTCATTTAACCTGTGAATCCCAGTTTCCTCATCTACAAAAAGAGGAGTCCTTCTAGATGACCTCCAGTCACTCTAAGTTATTGATCATGTAAATAGGGAGATTTGGAGATATTTGAAAAGATAATATAATAAATATAGATGGAATGAGTTATTAAGAGTGCAGTGAAATCAGTATTAAAACTAGAAATCAGAAGAGTTGACAGTGTTTGTACAATGCTTGGCACACAGTACAGGTTTAGTAAAATTTTTGATGGACTAGCTTCAAAGGAAAAGGATATATAGGCTTACAACTAAAAGTAATTTATACACCAAAACAGTATCAAGTAATCAACAAAACAACAAAGCAAGCCCTGATTTGTTACATTTGACCATTTCCCAGGTGTAAATCCTAGCTAAATGAAAAAATTCATTCAAATGAGTGAACCAATTCAAAATGACTCTAGTACATCCTTGAATTAGTCTTATATAAAACAAACTAAAACTAAGGATTTGAATATCTTTTTGGTAGGGTAAAAAATTAGAAATTAAAAGGATACCTTCAGTTTGGAAATGGCTGAATAAATTATGATATATAAATTTGATGGAATACTCTTTTTATTTAAAAAAAAGGATCATTGGGATGGTTTACAAAAAAATATGGGAAGAATTGTATGAACTGATACAAAATGAAGTGAAAAGAATCAGGAAAACAATTTATTTTGCTAAATCAAAAAACTTAAGCAATTATGTTGAACAATGGTTGAACAATGGAGTACTGGGTCATGAAGGCTCAAGTTAAAATCTGGTCTCAGACCCTTCTTGGCTGTATGATACTGAGCAAATCTCAATTTCTATTTGTCTCAGTTTCCTCAGTAGTGAAATTTGAATTACAATTCCTATTTGATTGTTATTAGAACAAATGAGATAGTATTTGTAAAATATCTGCCAAGTAATAGGTGCTATGTAAAAGCTTGTTTCCTTTGCCTTGACTTCCCTTGATACACATAGGAACTCTAATCAGCAGTATAACCAATTATTAGTCAGTACTAATGACGAAACATGCTACCCACCTCCTGACAGAGGTGAAAGACTCAGAATACAAAATGAAAAGGCTCCCCTTTTTAATATGTCATAAGAAGGAAAGAAAATAGACTGTTGTTGATTAGGGGGGAAATTAATTTTTAAAAATTATTCTGTCAATATAATTCATCTATTATTTGAATTTATTTTTTAAATAGCAAAATAACTTTTGAAAATTCCATTTTAAGGATTCCTATCTTTTTCAAAATCACATGAGATATCAATATTATTTTTCCATCCCTTTTTAAATTATTTTTAGATAGCATTTGTAGAACTTGTAAAAAATATCTTCAGTTCATTTTCTTTCACTTTACCTTCTTCAGATTTGCTACTTCTCAATATTGACTGTTATTTAACCTAATTTGGATTTAGGAATGAAATTATTTGATCATTTTGGAGGTAAGGATGTCACTGGCAAAAATTTTAAAAAACAGCAATTGCCTCTAACTAGTAGTATTAAATACTGGTTACTAATTTAAAAAATCTTCATTTTTTTTATCAATTAAATCAAATAAAATTAATTTTAAAAATCTTCAGTCTATTTTGTGCACACTAATGGTTTCCCTGAGTTAGTGGTAAGTGCCATCTGTACTTGAGCATTTCCCAAAACTGGATATTGGTATTTCTAATTTATTCTGATATATATTACATTCTTAGAATGCCATTTGCTTTTCTGTACTCTGTGTCAAGATGATGATTATGGCAATTCTGATTAAGGCCAACCTGAAACCTTATCTTTCCCTTCATATTGCTTTTTGAGGGTTTTTTGTTTGTTTGTTTGTTTGTTTGTTTGTTTTCTGGGGATGTTGGGGTTTTTTTAGTTCATAGGGATGATTTTTATCAAAGAACTGATCCAATTGGTAATATGACCAGAGTCCAGCTGACCAGTATTTTAGGATTCATACCAGACTTTCATAGTTATTATACAAGCATACAAATATCCCATATAAATCACTGTTTGGCATTTTACTAATTTTTCTAGTATCTGCCCCTGTATTTCCTATGCCATGAATAATAAATTGATCTTTGAAGGATTTGCAATCATTATCATTAATTGTAATAATTTTGCTACTCAAATTTTGTGTTTAATTTATTTTATGCTAAAACCTTTTGGGAAATCAATTTGTAAAATTATAAGTAAAGTATACTAGACATGTTCATTTTAAAACTAATCTCATCTGCTGCCATTTTATTGAACAATTATATACTACCACTGAACTATCCTGAAATCCCTAGTATTCTAAATAATTGGCCACATACATCTAGATGAGTTGATTATTGTTGATTTTTCAGGGAGTTGAATGTGAACAAGTTCGTTTTAGGTTTAAAGAGGACCCATCCAGGTATTTTGCATTTCTCAATATGGTAAAGTGAGTAGAGAGATTGTTACCTAAGGACTATACTCAGATAGAGTAGGCAACTGCCTACATGGATGAAAAGAGTGATACAAAGACTTTTCCTTGCCAAAGTTCTGAATATTGGCCTGTTGTAGAACCATCCCACCCTCTTTGTGGCCTGAAATTTTCATCATTACAGTATGTACAAAGACTGATCCGCAATCTCCCAAAAGCTAAAGATAAAAAGCATGTAAGTTCTTTGGAAGGTAGGGAAGTCTTTCCATTCACTCTGATTTGTAGTTATACAATGAGTAAAGAGAATGTGAGACTTAATGGCACATTTTTCTAACCATATGAGTTAACCAGTTTATACTATGTCTTCCAAGGCCCACTTACCAAGCTGGTGAGTTTAAGAGAAAATATTCCTTAAAGACATGGTAACCTGGATAAGACTGAAAAGCTAAAATATGTTACAAAATTTCCATCTTTAATGAGGATTTACTTATTAATAATAACAATACTTAGCATTTATATAGCATTTTAAAGTTTGCAGACTGTTTTGTAAATAATTTACTATTTATTTAATCTAATATTAATTTAATCCTCACACCAACTTTGGGAGGTGGCTGTTATTGCCACCATTTTGTAATAAGGAAATTTAGGCAGGCAGAGATTAAGCAAATGGATTCTGTAAATTTCATTCTCTAGCAACTTTTATCCATTCTTAGAGAAATACTTGAGACATTCATAAGGATTCCTTCTAAAAAGCTAAATTGTGGGATTAACCTTTAAGGAATATTTCACAATTTCTAGCAATGTGTGATTCTCTTAGGCAAGTTCTTCCCACATACCACTCTATTCTTAAGGGACAGAAATTTGGGAGAAATAATATCAGTTTTAAGAAAGGAAAAGTTAGTGAAATCAACTGAGAATAAACATACAATTTATATTTCATTTATGAGATGTTTGTGTGTATATGTGTGCATATGTGTATTGTGTAAATATGCATATTTGCAATACACAAACACATATATACATATATACTCACATGTATGTAGGCATATACATATAAGTGTGTATATATAATATGTATATATACCTTAATTTCAAAAGAAACTCAGGATTGGGAATGAGATTTCAAGAATTTTACCAACCTGAACCAATCTTTCCCTTTTCTTAACTCCTATAGCAATATCTGTAGTCTATATCATGCAATGATTACGTTGTATAATTCTGGAATTACTACAACTAATAACAACAATTAAATTAGCGAGGCAGAGATTAAATAGCCATCTTAAGGGATCACACAACTAGTAAATGTCTGAGGCCAAATTTGAATCCAGATCTTCCTGCCTTCAGGTCCAGGGGTCTATCTACTGTGTTACCTCTCTTAATGTACAAAGTACTTTAAGAACAACAATAATACTAATCGTTGTCATTCCTTTTGTTTCAAGTATTATGCTAAGTTTTTTTAATACAAAAACAAAAAGGAAACAACTCCTGTCTTAAAATTTACAAAGAACTTTATACACATTATTTTAAAACCTATTAGACTTGTGGCCCAGCTTCCCACCTAGTCACCCTACCTATCACCCTGGGAAGCCCCATCTCCATTGCTAACTATTTCTGCTTATCTTTGATATTCCCTTTTTTTCTCAATTTTCATAATACTGCTCTTTCTTGGCTCTCCCCTTCCTATCTGACTACTCCTTTCCCTCCTTTACTGCATTTTCATCCAAGTCATGCCCACTGATCATGAGTATTCCACAGGATTATGTCCTGATATTTCTTCTCTTCTATCCCTATACTATTTCATTTGGTGATTTTTTTCACTCCTATAGATTCAATTTTTATTTCTCTTGGATATTCTCAAATCTACTTATTTATCTTTAACTTTGCTACTGATCCCCAGACTTGCATCTCCATCTGCCTAGTTATCTGGGATGAGAGATGTCCATGTCTGGAATGACAGATGCCCCTCAATGTTTAAACTCAACATTTCCATTAATTCATTATCTTTCCCACTAAGCTCTTTCTTTCCCTATTACTGATGAAGCCATACCCATCCTCCCAGTAACCCAGGCTTATAAACTAGACGACATTCTTAAATTCTCATTTTCTCACCATTTCACCCTCCATACACAATTTATTGCTAAGATCTTGTAATCTTATTTTCATGATATCCCTCACATACTTTACCTTCTCTCCTCTCAGACTGCCACTATCTTGATACAGGCCCTCATCATTTCACAACTGCACTACACATGAGTAGGAGACTCCATCTCCAAAAACTTAGGCTTATCTAATCAATTTAAGTTCTGGTGTTTCTTCTTTCTTTCCAGTTTTCTTTATTTAGTGTATTTATTGTCAGAATATGTTACAAACTTATACACAAAGAATAGAAACCAGATAACTTCAAAATGCTTGTGGTAAGAATTCACATATGTTTACCAAAAGATTACATCATGAACTGTCTGAAGAACTCATCCCAACTGGGTTGTTCCCTTACCTTCATTCCCTCCCATTAATGCCACATTTCAACAGAGCTTTTTTTTTTTTTTTTTTTTTTTTTTTGGCTCCAAAACCATCCCCAATTCCTCTCTACAACAATTATCTTACATTCCTGTGAATTAATTTCTAAAGAGTAATATTCTTTGGAGGCCTCCAAAATTTGTCCCTGAAGATAACTGCAATCTTAGAGTCTCTTTAATAAAGTCAGGTGTGGCCAATCATTTTCCCATGAAGTACAAATTTAATACAATGCCATACAATTCTAAAAAGACACACAGAGAAAAAGGCCAAGCTAGGGTCACAACAAAATTTGGACTTTGATATGACACACATGATGAGAATAAGAAAACCAAGCATTCCTCTAATTTTATATGTGAAAGAGTATGAAACTGATAGATTTGGAGAGACAGGACAATCAGAAATACCCTAAGGTGGTCAAAGAAATTCACTCTTCATGCCCCATGAGATGGGAAAGATTGTAACCTCCATAAAAGGTAAGCCAATAGGAAATCATAAATGCATTGTGTTGCCACATACAGCCATCTGAAAAACTTTTAATAAAAATGCCTCCAAAGTATATTACATTTTATATTATACCAGGTGGAGCTAGGATGCGGAAGGCAGTTTATAGGGGATCTGTGGAACACAATTTTATTAGTAGGGTTGTTCCCTTTGTTATAATAAGGGAAGAAATAATACTTATTGGTTTGATTGTTTTTGTTTTTTTGTTTGTCTTATTTTTTTTTAATCTCATAGAAACCCTTTTGTCATGACAAGATTAAAGTTCCTTTCTTCATTTGTGAGGGAGCTTTAACTTGCATGAGTTAAAGAACCTAGATTAAGGCTACTATTTTTACATGCTGTTGTTAACCAAATTCTTTAATTGATTTATTGATTTTGGTGGCAAATATTAATTAAACATTGTCTGCTATTCAAAATTTGTAGAAATGAACTCAAAACCTTCAAGCAATTTATATTTTAGGAGAAATAAATTACCTTTAAATGTAGAAGGTACTTTCTAGCAACAACAAAATACTGTGATTTTTACCTACTTTCAGTCTTTCAAGAGGTTATTTAAAACCTATGTATGCATCATGCAACTTGAAAATTAAAATTGTTATATCTATAATGTGTCTCTAACCACATTTAAGAATAAAGGGAAATTTTTACCTCAGCATATAGGAGCTTTCCTTGTGCAAATCCCATTAGGACCAATAAGGAGTAAGTTAAGCATTTAAATCCATCCTATCTTTCTCCTTCTCATTCCAAACACAAACGCCCTTGTTTCAAATGATCCATGTATTTATCTATTTCTCATAATTCAAGAACTTAATAAAAAAAAAATACATCAACATGACCACTTGAGACGTGAATCATGAGCATTGTATCTATAAATCATAAGAAACTTCAAAGGCATATGTATTTTAGTCTCTTTTATGTAGACTTTCCAAATGCTTTAGAAGGCTGAATTATAGACAGTAAGGGAACTATAGAACATGAAGCTATTGGTGAAACCAAATGAAAAATAAAATGGCTTAAGTAATATTCATTTTTGTAAAGTTCTTTAGCTATAAACCAAACAAATATTTTTTCATAGTGTTATTTCAGTAAGACTGCAGGGTGGAGTCAAGATGGCAGAGTTAGAGTTAGCATGTTTGTTCTACAGCAACCTGGAAAAAAAATGCTAGGTTGAATTCTGATCAGGAAACCCAAGATAAGGTCAAAATGAATCAAAAATTTATTAAAGATAATGACAAAAATGAAAAAATACACCACTGTGGGATGCAGCTGAAACATTACTTAGAGGAAAACTCATATCTCTAAACTCATACAAAGAGTAATGAGAGAGGAAAATGGCTCAACAAAATGATCACACAACTAAAAAACACAAACTAGAGAAAACAACAAATTAAAAACCTCCAATTAAATAGCAAAATAGAAATCCTGAAAATCAAAGATTTTCAATTTTCAATTACAAAAATCGAAAAACAAAATTGAATTAATAAGTAAAACTAGGAGATATTAAAATGCAAATAATAAAATAGCTAAACCATTGACCAATTTGACTTTTTTTAAAAAGAAAAAAAAAGAAAAGAAAACCAAATTACCAATTATCTGAAATGAAAAAGGTAAATTCACAATTCATGAAGAAGAAATAAAAGCAATTATTGGGATCTATTTTGTCCAACTATGTCAACAAAACTGAAAATCTAATGAAATAGTTATATATTTTCAAAAAATATAAATTTCTCAAATTAAAAGTACAGGAAATCAAATGTTTAAATAACACTATCTTAGAAAAAGAGCTTTCTAAGGCTTAAAAAAAATAAACAAATTCAGGACTAGATGGATTCACAAGCAAATTCTACCAAACATATATATTTTGGGTTTTCTGTTATTGTTTTTAAACATTCTTTTATTTTTAAATTTTGAGTTCTAAATATTCTCCTTTCTATCCATCTCTCTACCCCTCCCACAACTGACAAGGTAAGCAAGTTATATCAATCATACATGTAGTACTTATTCTATCACATTTACATGCCACAATTTGTTTACTTGTTCATCTATTTCCCAAATGGTGAACACCACTTTAATATTCAATTTTTAACCCCACAAAAAGGTCTACCATAAATATTTTTGTACATGTATGTCCTCTTCCTCTGCTTTTGATTTCTTTGAGTTACAGATGTAGTAGTAGAATTGCTGGATCAAAGGGTATATATTTACAGGTTTGTAGTACTTTTGGCATAGTCTCAAATGTTCTCCATAATGAATAGACAAGTCTGTAATTCCATCAATAGTCTATTAGTCTGCTATTTTCCCTCATTCCCTCCAATATTTGTCATTTCTAAGAGATGTAAAGTTGTGTCTGAAAGTTATTTTAATTTGCCTTTCTCCAATCAAAAGTGATATACAGTATATGTTCATATGACTAGAGATAGTTTTGATTTTTTCTAAAAACTACCTGTTTTTATGTCCTTTGAATATTTATCATTTGGGGAATGGCTCTTCTTTTTATAAATTTGACCATTTTTTGTTTTTGCTTTGTCTGAAATCATGGTTATTTACTTCTGCTGTTTTATATCAACTGGAAAATAATAAATTCTCCAGTTCTTTATTTTAACTCTGTGTGTTAAAACAGTGACAATTCTACAATGCACAGGAATAAATGGAGCCTTTCTTAAAAATAGTTAGTATCTATCTAAAATCACGAACAACCATTTTTTGTAATGAGAATAAGCATGCAATCTTCCTGACACAATCAGATATAAAATAAATATGTCTGTTGTCACCACTATTATTCAAAATTGCACTAGGAACACTAGAACCAGCAATAAGACAGGAAAAAAAGAAAATAAAGGAATAAGCATGGGCAAAGAAGAAACAAAATTGTCATATTTTGAAGTTGATATGATGTATAGTAAAATGGAGTTAGTTGTGTTAACTGGTTATGATAAATTGCTTCGAAACAAGTAACCCACTCAGCCAATCACAATACCCTGCTAGCTAACTCACCTGGGGCAAGTAGTAATTTACCTCATAACATGAATCAGATATGTTAAAATATTGTATTAAACCTACAATTCCATTTTGAGGTGGTACACTAAAGTACCACCTCCTTCATATGAGTTGTACAAAACAGAAGCTTTATCAATCTGATTTTCTGTTTATGTTTATAGAATATAAATTGTGTGCATGAAATCACTATCTGACAAAAACTTTTGGGAAGAATGGAAAACAATCTAGCAGAAAATAGGCAGAGACCAGCATCTCACACCATATACAAAGATGAGATCACAATGGAGGCATGATTTAGACTGGAAGGTAATATCATTAGCAAATTAATGAAGAATGGAAGAAATTATATGTCAGATTTCTGGACAGAGAAAGAGTTCACAACTGAACAAAAAACAGAGATTTGTGAGAGGAAAAATTGATATTTTGTTTATATACAATTAAAAAGATTTTGAAAAACAAAGCCAATGAAGCTAAAATTAGAAGAAAAGCAAGAAACTGGGAAAAACTTTTGTAGCAAATTTCTCTCAAAGAAGTATCATTTCTCACAGATGTAGGGGAATAAGTCAAATTTACAAGAATGAGCTGTTCCTCAACTGATAAACAGTTAAGGGACATGAACAGATACAGCTCTCAATAATCATATGAAAAAAACTCACTAATAATTAGAGAAATTCAAGTTAAAACAACTCTGAGTTATCACCTCACATCCATCACCCTTACCAAGATGACATAAAGGAAAATGACAAATATTAAAAGGGCCAGAGAAAATCAAGTACACTAATGAGCTGTTAGAGGAGCTATGAACTAATTCAGTCATTCTGGAAAGCAATTTGGAACTATGCCAAAAAGTCTATTAAACCTTTGATCCAGCAATACCATTACTAGGGTTATATCCCAAAGAGATCAAAAAGAGAGGGAAAAGACATAAATGTACACATATACATACATACATGAATACATAAAAACACATACACACACAGGAAAAATACATAGAGATAGACAGGCAAACAGGCACAAACAATCAGACAGATAGATAGATCAGCTCTTTTTTGGTGGCAAAGAATTGGAACCTGAGGGGATACCTATTAATTGGGAATTGATTGAAAAAATTATATATAAATGTGAGGAAAGACTATTGTGCTATAAGAAATGATGAAGGAAATAGTTTAAAAAAACAATAACTGGGAGACCTATATAAATTGGTACAAAATGAAGATTTGAAGTAGAACAATCTATATAGTAAGAGCAATATTGTAAACACAATCAATTTTGACATACTTAGCAATTCTGATCAACACAATAACCTACTACAATTAAAAAAAAAAAGACCTCAAGCTGAAGCATGTTATTTTCCTCCAGAAATTGAAGCATATATTGTTCTATTTTTTTTCACTTTGAGAACATGATTAATGTGAAGATTTATTTTGAATGAATATATATGTATATATATTTGTAATAAGTTTCTTTTTCTTGTCATCCCACTGGGTGAGAGAGGAGAAAAGGGGATAGGCAGAATTCATAACTTTAAAAAAAACCCTCTGGGCTTTAAAAAAAATAAATAAAAACTTAGAATAAATTATTCTAATTAGAGATTTGAAAATTTTCCCATTCTACCCCCCCAAAAAAATGTTAGGAGAAAGACCATAAACTCAAAATGCAAAAACAAATTAAATTATGAACAGAAAGTGAGAATTTAAAGCTAAACCTAACATTGCCATTCAATGGGTCAAAGGAGAGGGGAAAATGCTTGTGAAATAACAAAGTTATTTTAAATATTTGGAGAAAGGGGCAGAAAGGAAGAGAAAAGAGAAAAGGAGACTTCTATGATAGGTATGTTCTAAGATTCTGATAAAAGGCAACCTTTCATTCCATTTGTAAAATATTGAGTGTTTTTACATTCTTCTGACAAAGTCCAGATCTTCTCAAAAGTAGCTGGGGTTGTTACTTTATGAATACAAATAAATTCCTTTTCTGACTGGATAATTCTATTTTAAATCTTCTGTCTTGCCTTGTTGAAGGGAAGGATAGATACATTATGATATTTATTTAAGTCATGCCAACTCAAAGCAAAATATAGCTTTCAATTTTTTTTTGTAAAGACAAGTTTCAAGAAAGATTCTCAATTTCTCAGCTTTCTTTTTCTTTCAGTGAATCATTTTATTAAAAGACTCTAAAGGCCCTCCACTAAGAAGCCTAATCTTGCTCTAATGGAGATCTTAGATTCTTGAGAATAATAGTATAATGTAAGTTCTAGTAAGTCCTAGTAAACAAAACAGGTAATTATAAGCTTATCAATTACCATTTCAACTGACATTTTCCAATACATCAACTTTTAAAAGTTACCTACAATGTTCTGAAATGATTATTATCTACCTTGGTGAAGGGATGTCACCATCATACATAAAATTATTGCTTCTTAAAATACTAAAACCCTTTAGGATAAAGTTCTAGCCATTTGATACAAAATAGCTGCATGCAACTTTAATTTCATTTTATTGCTTTTTATTTTTATATCATCTTTATATCCACATATATGCCTCTTCCTCAAATCTATCTAAACCATTAGGAGTTGTAATAAAGATTAAAAAGAAAAAATATATTCAGCAAAGCCAATCAATACACAAATCAACTGGCAATAAGCATTTATAATGTGCCTACTTGTGCCAGACACTGTGCTAACTTCTGTGGATAAATATACAATTGCAGAAAAGAAACAATCATAAAAGAGAAAGACAGTTCTGGCATGGTAGCATGGTAGAGAATCTAAGAATCCTGAAATGAATGCTTCTGGGTAGATTTCTCAGGAAATCTCAGTCTTACTCCCCTCCTTAAATGGAAGAGTTTATTATTCCATCCTCTAATCTGAGAGACAGAGGTGCCTGATGAGGTATGAGTAACAAGGCTGCTTTGAATCTTGCAAGAAGATGAGATTTTCCAAAGATCACTTTACTGATAGCAGGGTGGAGAAAACAAAAGTCCAAAATTAGTGATCTAAGAAGTCAACAATTTCAACAGCATGATTTTAGAGATGAGGAAACTGAGGGGAAAAAAAGAGTTTGTGATTTAACTGAAGTCATATAGCTAATATGGATCTGAAACAGGATTCAAATCCAAATACTCCCTAATCCAATGGCAACATCATCTACTATCTTAATGAGATCTGGATCAGGTAGAATGATTAATGACCTTCAGTTTTCTAAGATTCTTTCCTCATAATTGTTAAGTGCAATGGCCAATAAATAAAGGTCAAAAGTAAAATCAGAGCCATCCTACCTAGTTCAGAGAAGACAAGAAGACAAATTCAAGTAAGCAAGATCTAATCAGGCATCAAGAGGTCTGACATAATATTTCATACATAAGAACTGCCTTGTTATATAACCTTGTACAATTATTTCAGATCTTGGGACCTCAGTTTACCCACCTTTACTTATTTTTTCCATTACTTCAAAGAGATGTTGGAAGACTTAATTAGTGTTTTTGAAATGCATCTTAAGTGAAAAGAATTGTGACAACAAGTTCAAAGCAAATTTTTCCCTGCTTTCAAGTATACTTAGATCTTTACCTTCTGATAAGAGCTTGAAAGAAATCTATCTAAAAGTCATAGCTTTAATATTTTAATTTTTCAAACTATAATATTTCCTTATAAATTAAATTTAACTTAAAAATAAACTATTACATAAGAAAATAAGAATAAGTTTCTTCAACCTGTTGGTTTAGGCTACTAATTTCCATTTAAATAAGTATCTAAGGCTGTTGAATTGCTTTCAGGTGGATAATACATTTATTCTTTTTGAGATTTAATGTGGTAAGAGGGGCAGGAACCTCTGATGTTAATTCATTTTAATTTAGGAGCTAACCTACCACATAATTAGCTGGAGAGAAGATTGTGAAGTGTAATTCCAATACCAGTCCAGGAAAAAAAAATCACAAAAAATCTAATGAATTTATAATAATTAACTTACAGTAGAAACTTAAACTCCACTCCTAACTTTGCACCCCACTCTCATCCCTAATAAATGAGCGTTATGCATATATTGCTTTAAACCAGATCTTCATTTTATTTCCTGTAATTGACTTATTATGAATCAAATTAGGTACCTTCTTTTCCTTCCCCACTCTTCCTTTTCTAATACTTCTTTATCTTCCCTGATTCTCAAGGGCAGAGATTATCTTTGCCTCCTGTTTAGCACGATTCCTGGAACATAATAAGCACTTAAATAGTCTACCCATCCATCTACAAATCCATCTATCTATATATCTTTCCATTTATCTATCCATCTACCAAAATTTATATTATAGCTATATGTATATTATATCTATAGGTTACCTCATCAACTAGTTTGAAGGCAGGGATTACATCTTGCCATTCAGAGAGGGAGATCTTTGTATGTTCTTTAATGCCTTGTGATAGATGCATTGATAAATAGATAATAGAAGACAGACTGATAGATCAGTGGATGGATAGATGCTTGGATGGATGCATGGATGGATGGATGAATGGATGGATGGATGATGTTTCATTGTATGTGGGTAAGTCCAAGTAGAAGAATTTGCATTCATCCTTTTTGAATTTCATTTTAGTAGATTCAGCCCAAGGATCTGAGAAGCTTCCAAGATCCTTTCAGATGCTGACTGTTATCCACAGTGTTAGCTGTCCGGATCCTATGTCCCCTGACAGTTTGATTAGCTTACCATCTCTGCTTTTATCCAAATCATTGATAGACATGCAAAATAGCAGACTCAATCACAGACTCCTAAAGCACTCCAAAGGAAACCTTCTATTCTGACACTGAACTGTTAACAACCACTCTGACTACATCCCAGTAGTTCCACATACATCTGATTATTTTATCATCCCTATCAATTCTTACTTCTTCCCTAAAAGAACAATATAAAATAATTTTTCAAAAGCTTTGCTAAAATCATGGTAAAGAAAATCCACAATATTTCTCTCATCTAATTGTCTGTCTAGTAGACCCATCAAAAAAGGAAATGAGGTGAGCTACACTGATCTGTTCTTGATGAAGCAATGCTGGTTCTTTGTCATCACTGCTTCCTTTTCTACTTTTTACCAAACCATCATTTTAATTATCCATTCTAGAAATTTGGAAGTTATTCTATGTTTTCCAGATCTCACTGGAAAAATATGCTGAAAAAAATACGAGTGTACTTAATGCAATCTTTCTTTAAATCCTGTAGCCTCAGGCCATCTCTCTCCAGTGTTTTGGAGGGAGAGGATATTGCTGGCATTGGAAACCTTAAATTAGAAGGAATAAATGAAGATGAGGCACACAACTTTTGAAAGGTTGCCAACACCTGCTTTAGTTAGTTGGAAAGAAATAAATGGGTGATTTAAAAGTTTAAAGGAGGGAGAAAAATACAGAAGTACTGAAATGAGAGTGAAGTCTCTAAACTACCTATCATGTCCCTCATTAGAAAAAAAGGCCAATTTCTAAATTAGTTCTTGGATTCTATAAATCAATATATGGGAGTAATTGTCTGTGGCACAAGACAAGAAAAAAAAAGTAAGAATGTGAACCAATAAGACAAAGGTTTCCGTTGTCCTTAGATAACTCATTATTTAGATTGATGAGGTGGTCACATCCTCTATGCTCTCACTACTCAGAACAGTTCTACTTTCAAAATCCAAAACTCTGACCTTATCCTCTCTGATAATAATCTCCTGAGCTTCTACCTCTTTCATATCCTAATTCATACTTTTTTCTCAATCTTATCATGTGCTTCAAACTCTCCATTCCTTACTATCCATTCAGTCTATCAGTGATATTTCTGATCCATAGACTCAAATTTATTGCTTAGTTTCTCTTGTTTTGGTCCCCCATGAAACTTACACCCTAAGAAATGTCTACAAAAGAGAGAGAGAAATAAATTCTTTTGTTGCTGCTCCCAAGCATTTAAATGTTACTAAAGAAAAAAGGGGGGGGAGAGAAGAAAGAAAGAAAGAAAGAAGAAGAAGAAGAAGGAGGAGAAGAAGGAGAAGGAGAAGAAGAATAGAAGGAGAAGAAGAAGAAGAAGAAGAAGAAGAAGAAGAAGAAGAAGAAGAAG
>JAJPUD010000926.1:187357-212040 GCA_023553655.1 Myrmecobius fasciatus
AAGAAGAAGAAGAAGAAGAAGAAGAAGAAGAAGAAGAAGAAGAAGAAAGAAGAAGAAAAAGGAGGAAGAGGAGGAGGAGGAGGAAGGGAGTGAGAGACACAGAGAGAAAGAAACAAAGGCAGAGGTGGGGGAGAGGGAGGAAGAGAGACAAAGAGACAGACAGACAGAGACAGAGACAGAGAAACAGAGACAGAGAGAGAGAGAGAAACAGAAAGACAGAGACAGAGAGAAAGAGACAGAGACAAAGAGAGTCCATGACCCATGACAGTTTTATGCTAGCCAAAAACCTCTGTGCTCAGAGAGATGAACTTCCTGATCATGAGCATATACCTGCTGTCAGGTAAGATTTGGACCCAGATTTTCCTAAAAATCAGTGTTTGAGGCAACCTTGAAGAGTTATTTGCTCAGCTTCTTTATGTTCCAGGGAAGGAAGTAGAGGTCCAGAAGAGTTAAATGATTTATCCAAGGCCACACATAGTAAGGTTAGAGGTACTAATAGACTGAAGTTCCCTGAATCCCAGTGCAATGAAGAGAAAGATCTGCACTGTTTCTGTCTCCTTCTAAGTAAAAAGACAAGGTTGCCAAAAACCTGGCCATAACCCTGTAGGTTTGGAGATCTAAATTGAACTTACACCTTTTGGTGTTGAGTTAGATTCACAAAATTTCAGTATCCTGTTTCTGTGGTGTGTGGGAGTGAAATAGGGAAAGAGAAGTCTCATAAAATTCCATTTTTAAAGGGCTCTCAAGGCTCTTTGGACTCAAAATTACTTATACAAAACAGCATTTTGAGAGAGAAGGAATCAGAAATATGTGGATTCTAAACCTTCCCTCCCATTTTGCATTCCTGCCAGCACCAATACATGGAATCATATACCATTTGCTGTTGTTTTTTCTTGTATTTTTTCTTTTCTTTTAAGAGCGAGGCTGTAAGGAAGGAGGGAATTTTAGGCAAAGTACATTTGAACTTTCCCTGAATTCCACACATTTGAAAAATCATTGGTTAAATTAAAAACATTTATTTATGCTTTGTTTTAGTCAGAGATTCATATTTCTGAATCTAATTCAGGGTAACAAGAGAACTGACAAATATTACCTATGTCAATTTTTTTCTTTGGATCACAGCATGGCTCAGCAGGCCAGCCTCACACTCAGGCATAAAAAGAAACTTCATAGAATCATAAATCTGGAGCTGAAAGGGACCTAAAAAGTTCATTGACTGACCTCAGTTAATAAGGTAACTGAAGTCCAGGGACAAAAGTGATTTGATAAAAAAATGTCACATTACTTAGAAAATCACAAAATTGACATATTTTCATTATAGTTTTAGAATGGGAAGAGGCCTTATAAGTACCTTATAAGTCATGCCCATTTTTTACAACTGAGAAAACTGAGATCAAGAAAGCTTGATGGGATCACACATATAAAGCTGAAAGGAATGTTAAAAACCAGCAAGTCCAGCTTACTCATTTTACAGATGAGAAAATTGAGTTCCTCAAAAACTCAGCCATTTGTCCAAGATAACATGGGTAGTAAATGGCAACAGCAGGAAATGAACCCAATTCCTTTGCTTCACTATCTAGTGCTCCAGGCCCTGTCTTCACCAATCTCCTTTCTCTGTTTTTCTATTCTGCATCCCTGAAACACTATTTTTCTCTGGACAAATAATACTTTCAGAGAAAAAGAAAGTTTCAATCTCAATTTCTAGAATAGATTTTTTTAAAGAATAATGAAAAAATTTAGATTTTTTTTTTCTGTCTCAAAGGATTAAAATTAATGCATAGAATTTAGAGCGAAGAAAATTTTGGTTCAAATAAGGAACAGCTAACTGAGAAATTTGAAGTTCATGGAAATGGAATTACTTTTTTTTTTTTTTACTAACTCATCAAACATTTGTTAAATTCCTCTCCTATGTGGCAAACATACATTATGACACTAGTTTTCTTAATGTTCTTCAAATAAGGTCTTCTATCTTGACAGTGGGCATTTTCATGGGCTGTCCCCCACGTCTGAAACGTTTTCCTTGCCTCCATCTTCTACTTTTACTTGTAAGATCCAGCTAAAAACTTGTCTGCTTTAAGAAGCCTTTCCTAATCATCTGTAATGCTAATGCCTTCCCTTTGTTGATTGCCTCTAATTTTTCCATTGTATATCTAATTTCTACAGTTAGTTGTATGCTATTAACTTTTCTAGACTTCGAAGGTCCTTGAGAGGAGTAACTAACTGTATTTTGCCTTTCTTGTACCTTGGACTTAGTATAGTTCCTGGGGCATAATAAAAGTGCTTAATAAAGGATTGTTTCTTGACTGACCTCTGACTGACATTAATGTAGCTTAAGGTCTTATGTATGAATTGAACCCAAACAGAGTGGGCTATCCAATTAGAAACACTGAAAATGGTCAGTCAATAAACATTAAGTATCTACTTTGTGCTAAGGATAAAAAAGAAAGGCAAATTGCAATCCTCACAGAGATAGAGCTCACAAGTTTTATAGGGCCAACAACAAACAAACAAGATATACACAGGATAAAATAAAGATACTGACAGAGGGAAGAAGATGCTAACATTAAGGGGCTTGGGAAAGGCTTGTTATAAGAGACAGTAAGGAGGCCAACATTACTGGAGGGCAGAATTGATGGAGAGGAATCAGGTATAAGAGATTAGAGAAGCAAGGTCTGGGAAAGGGCAAGTTATGATGGACTTTGAACTTCAAAGAGCTGGCCAAGTGAAGGACTAGGCAAACACTGTCAGAGATGAAAAGCTATGTGGAGCAATGAAAGAAAAATAATATTGGAATATGAGTTAGAGGCCAGGGTTCAAATCTCCTTTTGAAATGATCTTTCACTTTTTTTTTTCTCTAGCTTTCAGTTTCTTTATCTTTTTTATTATACATTTAAGGGACTGCACTAGATGATCTTTAGTCTCTTCCAGATCTACATCTAGAATTCTATGATTTTGTATTGCACAGAAGCCAGGAGGCTAATTCATTGATCCCTGCAACTCCTCAGCAATCTAACCAAATTGATGTTCTTACCATTCTCAACTCAGAAAATTCTTATATTCGAGCTTTTGTATAATGTAATCCTCTTGTCTGGCAAGTATTCCTAATATGTTTACATCTCT
The DNA here is from genome assembly GCA_023553655.1 of Myrmecobius fasciatus. NCBI lineage: Eukaryota > Metazoa > Chordata > Mammalia > Dasyuromorphia > Myrmecobiidae > Myrmecobius > Myrmecobius fasciatus. The sequence continues at coordinate 190,478 of JAJPUD010000926.1, forward strand.
TTTTTATTGTAACAATTCACTTATTTAGGCTTTGTTAGTTTACACATATCATCTTTGCAATTTTGTATGTAAACAGATATAATCACTTTTTCAGATGAAGAAACTGGAGATCACAGAGGTTAAGTGATTTGATCTCACTATACACAATTATATACAAGAAATAATGCAATAATATACAAGAGGAGATCTGAATCCAGGTCCCTTCTGAGTCTAGTATTCTTTCTATCATATCACAATGCCACTGTTTGGAATTTAAAGGCCTTCATAGGCTGAATTCAGCCTACCTTTTCAGGATTTTTGAATATTTCTTGAACCTCCTATAGGAACAGCATGACAGTGAATAGAGATGTGGTCTTGGTATACTTCCATCTCTTAATAGTCTTAGTTTCCCTCCAAGTCCAGCTCCCACTTTTGCATCTTTCCTACATGAAACCTTTCCTGATTACCTCCAGCTGCTAGCACTCACCCAGAACTTTATTTTAAATATATATTTTACACGTATTTCATACATACATATTGTTTTCTCTTATACATTCTAAGCTTCTTGAGGGGAGTGACCGCTCATTTTTGTTCCCTAACACTGAGCATTGTGCCCACGACATAGAAGGTGTTTAATAAATGTTTGTTCTTTGATTGAGATTAATTGATTCAATTCATAGCTTCTATGAAATCAGGTAATGATGGTAGAAAATCAAAGATAATTAACTTGAAAGGATTTTATTTGGGTCTTGAAAAATTTTGGAGTCATTATGAAAGATCTAAAATTTCCTGTGGTAATTGTAATTGACCCCTCCCCTAGGTGTGTCTTGGTGCTTAAACCCAGACACGTATCAGATGCTCAGGCAAGCAATGCACCAAATTCATGGAGTTTATGAATAGCCTCATCGATACCACCTGATTGCCACATAAAAGCTTCAGAGTGGGAGGAAGCCTAATCCAAGCCTGCTTATTTTCTCTGACAAAGAAGTACTCACAGGATCAGAGTTAGAGCTGGAAAGCATCTTAGTCATTTAGTACAATCCCTTCAATTTTACACATCAGGAAAAGGAAGTGCAATATATGACTTGACTAAGGTCACACAGGTAGTAAATAAAAGAGCTAGGAAAATGCAGAACATGTTTCATTAGGTTATGCTTCTCTTTGTGATTTGTACCTGGCCTAGGGGAATCAGAAGAAAAAGACTTTCTACTCTATTTTCTTCTACTTTCCTCTCTTCTTCCCTCCCCTCCGATGTATTCTATATTCATTCACCACAACTACTCTAATCCCCTACCTTGTATTTGGATAAGCTCTGGCATTTACCAGGGTCATGAAGCAAGCACTCCAGCTTCACAGTTACCCAAGCCTGGCATGGGCACCCACTTCCAGTCTAGACGCCAGCCTAACTGTGCTGCTAATGCTAGGTTTCAACAGACTGAACTTTGCATTTGTCATAGCTCTGCCCACGGTTATTACTTTGATCTTGATCCTTGCAAACCACAGTCATTGACAAAGATAAAATGAATTTCTGCCTTTTAAAGGCTTTGCTGGAATTTCCCTTGATTCCCATTCCCCCTTTGGTGTTTTTTGATTGAGCTTTACCATTGGGGCTCAGGCTAGCTGTAAGCACAGTGCCAGAGATAATACTATGCCAGCCATACATCTTGTGCCATCCTGATTCTGACCTCTACTTCTTTGACAGATTAGTTTGGGAAAGCATGGGGCCATTCTTACTTAAGGAAGCATCATAATAACACATTCCAAACTGTGTGTTCTACATTTAATTTGTTCTGGGAACTGCTCTGCATTACACTGTGACTCTGAGAGGAGCAATCATTTCTAAAGAGAAGATTGCTAAGGCTAGGACCTAACTGAAGTAAGCAAATACATGCTTACTATTTGTGGTTATGATTAAGCATTCTGTTGTCCTTTCAATGCAATATATTCCAGAGAATTCCGTTTTGAGCTTAATTGCCACCCATGTCTTTTCAAAGACTATTTCTTTCCCAAATGAAAAAAAAAAAAAAAAAAAAAAAAAAAAGAGGCATTGCTTGGGACCAGTTTTAGAGAGTCAGTTTGTTAAGGTTCAGATGACCTCCATAAAGTCAAACGTCAAAAAAATTTTTTTCTATGATACAAAATCAGGAATTAGACTTCAGGTCAAATAGGGTAGATGGCTACTGTTCCTCTATCCAGCCCTCCAATCCAAGCTCTCCCTTAAAATGTGCACCTAAGTAAATAAACCAATAAAAATACAGATAATTCTTGGGCCCTTCGGCAAATTCCCTTTGTCTTCTAGGCCAGTTGACCTTAGTCCTGTTCAATTAGAAACACAATAAGGAGACCTAAATCACATGGGTTAATGTCCAAGTCCCAAGTAGGCCCTGGGCTTCTTGACTCCTAACTGAGAGTTCATTTCATAATGCTACACAACCACCTACTTGCCACTCTAAGGAACTCTAGAGAACAGTTTTAATTGCTGGGAACACCCAATAGAAAGTAATGAAGTTTCAAACCTCCCACTCCACCCCCAACTATGGGATTCTATGGAACTGTATAGAAATAATTGCATATTATGATCCTGTGCCTGCTACATTCAAAAATAGGATCCATGGAACTTTTATCGTTAAGATTTTCATTTAGAAAGAATAAAAGCCTTAGCATTTTTTCTTTGTTTTTTTGTTTTGTTTTTTGAATTCCTATACCCTTGACTTTCCCCTCCTCCCACCAAAAAAAAAAAAAAGGATTACTGAGTTTAAAAAAAAAATACTCGGGGGCAGCTAGGTGGTGCAGTGGATAGAGCACCAGCCCTGAAGTCAGGAGGACCTGAGTTCAAATGTGGTCTCAGACACTTAACACTTCCTAGCTGTGTGACCCTGGGCAAGTCACTTAACCCCAATTGCCTCAACAAAAAGCAAAAAAAAAAAAAAAATACTCAAAGATCAAACTACCTTGTTGAAAACAGAGTTTAGATGAATGCAGAAAACTAGGTCTTTTAGCCAGAAGACAAGGTGATGATGCCTTCTGCCATCCCCCAATACATTGCCCTGCCAACTTTAGAGTAAAATGGAAGAAAAATGAGATTAAGTAGTTTCTCACTCAGAGCTCTAGCTCACTACTTCTAGCACCATTCTTCTGTCATTCCTTCCTGAGAAGCATAACCTACTTTGTTTTTTTTTGTTTTTTGGGTTTTTTTGTTTTGTTTTGTTTTTTTGTTTTTTTGTATTTTTTTTTTTTGCATATGCACTTAGAAAAGGCCAGTTTGTTTTTCCCATATCAGTCAGCAAAGCTATCATCCTGTGCTAAGGTAAATCAGAGCAATCATGTAGGTTCCCCTGTTTTGAGTGGTCTTGCATTGTAGGAGAATCATGAAAATGAAGTTATTCCATAATTAAAGATAGCTGAGGGTGGGAAAAGAAAATGATGATTATTTAATTAATAAACATTTGTTAAGAATAAAATAAAAAAAACAATTAAATTCCTTGTACAAATAATGACCACAATGATAAATAAATTAAGAGAATCTAAATATATATATATATATATATATATATATTATAGGTATAATTAACATGTAGTGGACTTCCTGCCATCTTGGGGAAGGGAGGGGACGGGACTAGGGGGGAAAATTTGTAACAGAAAGCTTTGTAAGGATCAATGTTGAAGAAATAGCCATACATATATTATGAAAATAAAAAGCTTTAAAAAAAAAAGAATATATTATAGGTCTACTAGGCATTAGGGGAAACAAAGACAAAAAAAAAATTTTTTTCAACAGTCCCTGCCCTCAAAGAGTTTCTATTCTATTGATGAAGAGAACACATACCTGAAAAAGTAACATAGAAAATAAACATAACATAATGTGGATTGGGGAGTGGGGAAGAAGTATAACTTATGATATCATGCTTATACTTAGCTCCCAAGGTAAATAACACATATTAAACTTATAATCATTTCCTCCAAGTAAAAAACCAAATTACTATGGCTGACTATCTTATGGAAAAATCAATGCCTTTTCCTTTATTTTTCCAAATCTTTTGGAAGTATTTTATAAAAATTATTTCTAATGTAATTTTTAAACATTTGATTTGATCTTTTCCAGAGAAATAAAAAAATAGAGAATAACATTAAAAGATTTTGAAACTTTTAAGCTGTCTCTTTCTCAATCAGAAACTGTCCAACTTTTTAGAAAAGGGATATCAAATACTTATCCTACTTCTTTACAGTGAGCTTTAGAACTTATTCTATTAAGAAATGAGATTTCTGGTAGTATGTTCCAGAATTTTTTTTAAAAAAATTGCTTTTTAGAAAATGAACAAAAAGCTGGGGAAATTGTTCCAGTGATGATTTCCCTTTAATTAGCAAGTTATCAATTAGCCTAATAACTGACCTTTTAGAGATGTAATCACTTGGTTAAAAATCAAATGCTATTCTAACAGAAGAAACATTCTTCTCTTTCTTCCTTCTTTATCTGTTTCTATTTTAGTTTGCCTTGTTTAAGCATTTTCTCTCAGTCTTTGTCTCCCCTCCCATACAAATATTTGTATCATGGAATTTTTATAGATAGAAGGCAGTTTGGAAATCATTTAGTCCCCAAGTTATCATATCTCATTCCAGAACAATCTTCTCTGCAACATATCTCCAAAGTAGCCATCCAGCATTTGTTGGTAGAACTTCAGAGTGGAAACAAGCTTTCTTTCTCCTGAAGTAGTCCTTTTCACTTTGGGACAACCCTCACAGTTAGGACTTTTCTTACAACAATCCTGAATCCTGAACAAATTGCTGGGTAGCATAATGAATGGAACACTGGACCTAAAGTAAGGAAAACCTGGTTTCAAACCTGGCCTCAAAATACTTACTAGCTGTGTGACCCTGGGCAAGTCACTTAGTTTCTTCATCAGAGCTGAAGAAGGAAATGACAAATCACTTCAAAGTTATCTATGACACAGAGTCACAGAGAGTTTACTGTGATTGAAAGGACTGAAAGACAACAGTTTCTACCCATTGATTCTAGTAACACATCCCTCAATTTACAAAGACAATTAAGGATTCTATATCCCAAGATACAAGGCCATTATGGAAGGATTGGAAGGTCCAAGTATCTTGCCCTGTGAAGGTCCTAGTATCCCAAGATATTAGGCCATATGGAAGGCCATGGAAGGTTGTCCATGATATATGTGTGTGGTAGGAGATACACTACTTCTGGTCTCTAAAGCAGATAGAAAAAAAGACTACTCATGTAACATGACAGTCCTTCAAATATATATATATATATATATATATATACATATATAGATTTTTTGCTGAGGCAATTGAGGTTAACTGACTTGCCCAGGGTCATACAGCTAGGGAATGTTAAGTGTCTGAGACCAGATTTGAACTCAGGTCCTCCTGATTTCAGGGCTGGTGCTCTATTCACTATGCCACTTAGCTGCCCCAGTCCTTCAAATACTTAAAGAATATTTGTCTTGTACCCCATCTCCTTCAAATCTCCTTAAATAACTTTAGTTCCTCCAATCCATCCTCATATAACATGATCTCCTGCTCATTTTACAAAGGGAAAGAACTGAGAACCAGAGAGGCTAAGAGAGTTGCCTACAATCACACAATGGATTCATAATAAGAAGATGCTTATAAATCATATTTCCTGATTCCTAGTCAGTGCTCTTTCCACTAATGTCATAACATAAGTTAGTCATTAAAAATTTATTAAGTATCTACTATGTACCAAACACTGTGCTAAGTGGTGGAGATACAAAGAAAGGTAGAGGACAGTTCTTGCTCCTAAAAAACTTACAATTTAATGGAGGAAGACTACATGTCAATAACTATATATAAATAAGATATATACAGGATAAATTAAAGATAGTTAATAAAGGGAGGGTACTAGAATTAAGAGGAATCAAGAAACTTATTGATAGAAATTTTCTTCCTTTAGGAGATGATATTTTAGCTGGACCTTGAAAAAAGTCAGGCAAGCCAGGTTGCTGTCAAACCTGTCTCCTGTTCTTGATATTTTAGTTTTCCTAAAAGCAATGTATTCAATTTTTTTTGCCTATGTTTTCAACCATAACCTTATTTTTTGGCTCTAGTTGCATAAAGTAGAAAGCAAGGTGGTTATTATTTTTTGTCTCACTTTCCTTCTATAGTACTCTATTTCTTCATCCCTATTTCCCCACTATCACATATATAAAATTGTATTGTTATTGGAAAGGGAATCAAGAAAGATAGGAAATGGGCAAATTGAAGTTTCCACAAAATAGAGATGATATATTTTTTTTTATTCTCAAAATAGATAAGGTATTAAGCTCTTACTATAAATTTAGCACCATGCTGACTACACAGTGCATCTCAAGATACAAGGACAAAATATTATTATAACTAAGTGGGGGGAGGAGGAATACCCAACAAAACCAGAGTGAACAGAAACCATGGTGGACCAGGTCATATGGCAAAATTGCACTTGATCAAAGAAAGAATTGTCCAGGCCGGGCACACTCTCTACTCTCTACAGATTTACCTTTTCTGGATTCATATCAGTCTAAAAGTACTAAGATGTCTAGCACAGAAAACATCTGAGTAGTTTTCAGGAAGAAAGAATGACAAATTTCATCGGGGAAGGAGATGTAAAAACCTTTAAGATCAAAAAGCAACCTGGATTGTATATCAGTAAAGTAAATGTACATGCCAAAATTTCAAAATGATTAGTTGGGCAAAAGCATTTGTAAGTACCCCATGAAATTTGCCTCAGAATTCCATTTCCCTCATTCTCACAAAGAACAAAAGAAAGACATAATGAACCTAAAAACACTGCCTCCCTTTCCTATCTTACTTGAAACAAGCCTTTTCAATCAGGGCTTTATTCATAGTGAATCTTCCTGTTACCCCAAACCACTAAAGCCTGTTAGACTTGCTAACCATAAATGATACTGGAGTAAAGATAATGAGGCCGACATTAAATTTGAAAGATGTCAGGAAGCTTAGTGATCATCTGGCTCAATCCCCTTATTTTGCCAAAAAAAAAAAAAAAAAAGTGGGAAGAAAGCCTTCTGAGATCCAGAGAGATGAAATGGCCTGCTCAATTCTCTGTGTGTCATTTAAACCCTCTTTTTGCCTCTAAGTCAAACCAAACTTAAGTTGATGATTCTAAAATATTCAGGTAACTTTCTCCTAAACAGTTCCCCTCCTTCCACATATTTTTGGTTCCAATCTTGGCCAAAGCCCACGAGTACAAAAGTAGATGAATACTTGCTATGAGAATGGCTTTCCAAAGTTCTCAAAGGGTTCAAGAAAGACTCTTGTGGTATTTCTGGCCAAGCTAGAATCAGGAAGTACTGGATCTCTCACAAGGAAACTTGTTCTTACACAATTTCCAGCAGCCTCCTACCTTCTTCCCCTGCACCTCTCTCTCCCCCTAACACACTTTTTCTGCAGTCAAGACTTTCCATAGTTCAAGGAAGGTTCAAACAATACTCTGAATTCATGAGACCTGAAAGTGTACCCCCACATTTTAGAGTTTGTTCATTTCCAGTAATAAGTATAGTGGGATGTCTGTGTAGAGGTAGTTTGGGTCACAATGAAAATAGATATAACTGAAAACACTAATCAACAAATGATTACACTTAATACTATGGAATAACCCACTTAAATGCCCTTACATGATTCTGAAGAGGCTTATTCCTGCTAATTTCAGATGCAGACAGTTGTACAATAGTAAAAACAACAAATATCTTTTTCACTCATTTTTAAAACAGCAAATTCAGGAACTTATTCTCTTTTAAAAGGGAAAAAAGAAGGAATAATGCTTTTATAGGCCAATGAATTTTAGAATCCTACAAAAATGCAAAGACCATTAATTATTGGTCAATCCTCTAGTCAAAAAGTGTTAGTGGTATTATTTGAATTGAAGAATATTTCTTGAGCAATATCCTAAAGTATTTTATTAGGGGGAGGGGTAGATTTCACTAAGGTATGTACTTTAGTTGCTATTTGATCATCAGAACTATGGTTTTGTTTTAAAATGCTTGTTTATTCCCATGAACTTGAGAAGAGGAGGGCAAAGGAGGGGAAACAATTAGATCCTGTGATTTTTAAGGTTGTACTGAGTATAAGGTATGAAAATATCATAAATTTTATTTCATGCCTTCTTGCCAATTGTTAGAAATGTGCAGTCCATATGAATTCATATAACAAGGGTGGAATGTTGGGAAAACCAATAAAGATTTTGTGGTCTGACCTATAATGAATGTAGTTTGATATAGAGTCTGTTTTTCACAACATGGCAAAATGAATCATAAAATAATGGACCCTGAAACTCCTGCATTTTTTAACAATAGCCTGGGGACAGTTTACAGTGTAATGAATTGTAATTAACCCACCTTCAAGATATTTTATGAGTATTTTGCCAATTAGCTTCGCATGCTTGCTAATGACTCATGGCCAGCGCATGTCTTTACAGAACAGGCTTTTACAATGCATACTAGCCTGTTAACTCAGCACAAGTATGCAATGTGGTAAGGAAGAGACAGGTAGATTGCACTAACCTCACCAGGCTACCCATTTTGCCATTCCAACAGCCTCGGCCATCCTCCAAAACCCAAGATAACTGTAATAGATTGTGGTGTCAGAGGGCTTTGGTTTCTAGATGGATTGCAAGGAATGCACCGCTCCCTGGCAGACACATCTGTTGTTACTTAGCACTAACATATATAATGCTGCTAATTGTGGAGCCATCTTTGTTTTCCTTACTTAGCACATGGGTTAGCGTTATTTTATCTTTGTGGTTCATGGCTTCCTGCCATTTGCAACACAAGTCCACTCGAAAGAAAATAAAACAACTACCAAACTGCCTACATATATTGTTTTGTTTTTAAATTAAAGAGAATATGGTGCAGCCACACTGAGTGCATAGGACATTGCCTCAATTAGCTCTCTCCATTTATTGAGATGTTTCCCTACTAAAAGACTGACTCTTCCTCTAGGTGAACTGAGGAGGGGGCAGGGAAGAGGGATACCAACAAGAAGCCTGAGTCTTCCTTTCAATTCCACATCAGGGAAAAAGTTAATTACAGGAAAAGTTGAACCTTAACTGGCTCTGATTTCTTCAGATGTTCAACCTTAAATTATAAAGTCTACTTAGGAAATAACCCAAAAGTTGGAAGCTTTGTTTCACTTCTTCCCAAAGCAAGGCATTTATCTTTGAGTCAACCCCAGGGTCACTTAGTCAGTGTCTTCTCCTCAAGGGGCAGGTGGGACAACCTTTTAGAACTCACACAAAGCAGAGGAAATCTTTGCTACAAATCTGCCTCTGGCTCCTGACAGTTTCAGGAACCCATGGAATTCCCCCTTTTGCCTCCCCCTTCTTTACTGACCAAACTTTGAAAATATCCTAATGAGAAAGAGCACCAGATTCTTTGAGGTAAAAAAGGAACTTGTGGTCATCCTGAAGATGCCATTGAATATATATGATATAGCTGAGAACCAGAAATTAGAGGGCAGAAGAAGGAGGATTTGAATGCTGTGAAGAGAATATATGTAAAGAGTCACAATAAAAGTGTAGAGTGCCACAGTGCATTGTCCCCAAAGATCAATTAACTTGCTCAAGGGATGATTTTCTAGGAAGTGCTGAAACAGTAAATAAATAAAGAGAAAGTAAATGAATGGATAAATAAAGGAGTACTCTCTGTTTTCAGAGAGAGGTGTGGCTATAGCAATCTGCTGAGGGAGGAAACCAACTCAAATCAATAGTATTTGATTTTTCTGCTATTATGTTCAAGGCAGGTGTGCTGCTTACATCTGTACAGCTAAGCTGCTCAGCAGAGAACTGATTTAAGCCAGTTTCTTCCACATAACAGGTATTTAATAAACATTATTGAATTGAATTACCCACTCTATGGTGGAAGTTCTTTGCCTCTCAAGGTCTGAAGCAGGTTATATGGATTGTTCATTTTCTGAGGGTAGCTGCCAAGACCCCAGAGCCATAACACAACTGTCATCTATCCAACAATTTTACTGAGAATACCAAATATTCTGGGCCTTAGGCAAATGGCATGAGTTGATGAACTATCTAAGGTATATCAGATATGAGGGCAATCTAACTTGAAAATATAATGACCTTGATTTTCAAGATTGTTTTCCCCCTGATTTCACTAGTTACATAGATATCCCTCTCATCCCCATAAGGAGGCATTGCTTCTTAAACTGTGATAAAGTCAGAGGTTGAACCTCCTTTTACAAATATAGTTCTTCAATCAAGGGGACTTTTCAGTACCAGTAAGAGCTCCAACTGATAGGTAATCATATGGAAATAACATCCTTCCAATAAGATAGGGCCTTTATTGTTCCACCATCAAAAGGACATGGATTTTGAAGGACTCACTTAAATGGGTATTGGGCTATTGTTTTGTTTGTTTTATTCATACAGTCTCTTTAATGGGTTCTCCTTATGAATATCACATGCAAGGCAAGCAGCTAGTTCTAAAAATTCAACCCACAGCCAGTGACTTTAGTAAAAGTATAGTGACTATTGCAGCATGCAAAAGTTGAATTCTCCTGACTTGAGGCTCATCAAAACTATGCTTTAAACATTTGACTTATTGGTAAAAATGAAGAGGCTATTTTACCATGGTCTTTGGTTTAAAAATAAGAAAATTCAAGGAAAAAAATTAAGTTTAGTCACAAAACTGTCTCCAAGGAAGACAGTCAGTAATTTGTTCCCAAATTCTCAAACACTAATCTTATGACAATTTTTCAGTTGCCATCACTGGGCTATGCAACATTATTTCATTGTTATCTCACTTCTAGATATTAGATAATATGTTCTTTGAAGCCTCAAAGGATCTTTTCTTTTTTTTCAAAGTACACAGTTCAATTCTTTGTACCCAATAGCTGATCAGTAAATCAAACAATTGGTTGAGGATTAAGGCATCAATGTATTCATGACAAATTGAAGGAAAATTGTATGTATTTATTCATGGCTTCAATTATAAGTGAACCACTGAGCTTGATAATTTCCCCAATATTTATATATTTATTCCTATAAGATTTGTTCAACATATTAATCATTAATGCTTCAGGGATGCCACTAGCAAAATGTTGATCTATCTATTTTATCACAATAACTATTCTGAATCACTTAAATCAATGAATTACTTCACTGTGGTATTCAAATATCTTACAGCCCAGATAAGGAGAAAAAATTAAGCGAATATTCTCCAGCTATAATGAACTGCATTTTCCCTCTTTTTGCCTTCAATAAAAATGTAAGAATCAGTAGAAAGTGTCTTTCATTGCATAGCCTGTGGTAAAACTTCTTTGGGAGAACTTAGGTATGGTTTATTGGGCAAGAGGAGAAAGGAATGTCTGACTCACAGAATTTCAGGTCCAAAGGGACTTCAGAGGCCAACCAGACCTGGAAAAGGATCCTTTTAAAGACATACTTGCCCATTTTTTTTTTCCTGATGTAAAACTTCCTTACTGATTGATAACAAATTGTTAATTGAGGTCCTTTGCAGCTCTACAATTTTATTAGCAATAAATTAAAAAGGGGTAAAAAGAATAATTTGTTTGCCAATCAAATCAATATAAAATAATAAAGAAATATTCTGCATGACAAGATAGATTGACTAGTTCTATCACAGAAATACTGTTTACCACATATAAAGATGGTACAGCTTTACTAAATAGTTACACTGCTCACTTTATTTCTTTGTGCACAATATTTTTTCAATTACATGTAAAAACAATTTTAACATGTTTTCTTTAAAATTTTGAGTTCCAAATTCTCTCCTTCCCTTCCTCCCATCTCCCCTCTCCAAGATGGCAAGCAATTTGATATGTTATACATGTGCAATCATGCAAAACATATTTCCATATTAGTTATGTTGTGAAAGAAAATACAAACCAAAAAAAAATCTAACAACAACGCATGAAAAAATAAGGGAAATGAAAAATGGTATGCTTCAATCTGCATTCAGACTCTATCAATTCTTTCTCTGGAGGTGGATAGCATTTTTCATCATGTGTCTTTTGAAATTGTCTTACATTATTGTATTGCTAAGAATAGATGACATTAAGATGATCATCACATAATGTTGCTGTTACTTTGTAAAATGTACTCCAGGTTCTTCTCATTTCATTCTGCATCACTTATGTAAGTCTCTCTAGGTTTTCTGTAATCATTCTGCTCATCACTTCCTATAGCACAAAAAAATTCCATTACAATTATATAGTCATTAACTTAACAGTGACTGTTCAGAATACAGAATGTTCAGTCATTCCCCACTTGATGGCTAATTCTTTGCCATCACAAAAAGAGATGGTATAAATATTTTTGTACAGAGGTCCTTTTCCTTTACAAAAAAAAAAAAAAAAAAAGAAGCCCTCTTTGGGATACAGGCCTAGAAGTGATTTTGCTGGGTCAAAATGTATGAATATATTTACAGCCTTTTGTTCATTATTTCAAATTATTCTCCAGAATGGTTCAATCATTTGATGATTATATTAATAATGTGTTAACATCTCGATTTTCCCATATCCCCTCCAACATGTCATTTTCCTTTTCTATCATATCAGTAAATCTGATACGTATAAGACAGTATCTCAGAGTTGTTTTAATTTGCATTTCTCTGATCAATGTCTATTTAGAGAATTTTTTCATATAATTATAGATAGCTTTAATTTCTTCTGAAAACTGATTGTCCATATGCTTTGATCATTTATCGATTGGGGAATGACTTATATTCTTATTAATTTGACTAAATTCTCCATGTATCTGCTAAATGAAACCTCTGTCAAAGACATTTGCTGAAAATTTTTTTCTACCTTTCTGCTTTTCTTCCTAATCTTGCCTGAGTTGGTTTTGTTTGTGCAAAACCTTTTTAATTTAATATAATCAAAGTCATCCATTTTATATTTCCTTTGTTCTCTATCTCTTCTTTGGTCATAAATTTTCCATTTATTTCTAGTATTTTTAATAAGAATGGAGTTGTGTTTTGTAAAAATCTTTTTCTGCATCTAGTGAGATAATTATATGATTTCTGTTGGGTTTGTTATTGATATTGTTATTTATACTAGTAATATTGAACCAGATATTGAACCAAACCTGCATTCTGGCTAACTTCCACCTGGTCATACTGTATGATCTACCACTCACTTTAGAATAGAAAGTTAATCAAAATGTCAAGTTTTATGGTGTCCTAACAATCTAAATATGCAATTCCACCATATTACTTATTTTCTACTTGGTTGTTTTAATATATTTATGAAGATATATCTTTATACATCACAATTTTTAAAAAATCCAGACTTGTGATCACTGAGTTCCCAATGAAAAACTCCCTCTCTCAATACAGATCAGCAACTATGTTATAATTTTCAGTGTTAGGGATTTGCTAGAGAGCACCAAAAAGGCAAGACTTACTTGAATTCATATAGACATGCCAAAAGCAGATCTTAAAATCTAGCCACTAAATCACTTTTGAAAATGGTTTAAATTGGGGCAGGTAGATGGCACAGTGGATAGAGCACCAGCCCTGAAGTCAGGAAGACCTGAGTTCAAATCTGATCTCAGACACTTAACATTTCTTAGCTGTGTGACCCCAGGCAAATCACTTAACCCCAATTGCCTCAGCTGAAGAAAAAAAAAAGATTTAAATCAAGACATATTTCAGTTCCATGGGCATCTTTATTGCTTCAGCCATATACTTCCCTTAAACCTGAACATCTTCATCCTGTTGTCTTGGCTACAAGCAGTACAATCAATCACAATACCTTCTTCCCAAATCCTGTTAATCAGATCTAGTCTTCTCCAAGCCCATTCCAATCTAAGCAGCCCATTTCCTAGCCCATTTAACTGTTTTGTAAATCCTGTTTTATTTTCATACTATCATCCACCAAACATCCTCAAGTTTTTAATTAATATTCCTTTCACTTTTTTTTATTTTAATGAGAATCTTACTCTATACTGAGGATATCACATCCCTTAAAATTCTTTTTCTGTATGCTCTGCCTTCTATCTACTCCACTGCACAGGACCAAAAGAAGAGTTAGGCACTTAAAGTCCATTCCAATCCCACTACTATCCTTCAGAGACCTTTCTAATTTCCAGATCCATGAATTGTATATATCTATATAATTTTTCCTCATCCTTAACTCTTCCAGTTTCCAATCACTAATTCACTATTCTAATTAATTCAGTGCTATGAATATGTATCTGGTTTATCTCTTTCTTCCCTTCTTCAGTCACTACCACTCAGAGTCTTCAATATGTATGTTGTTGACCCTTCTATTAACAAAATAATCCAGTTTCCTTAAACCACCTTTTCTCTACCTTTTTCAGATATAAAGATGATGATGTTTAATACCTCACAATTTGAAAAATTATGCTTTCTATTATACAAAGCTTTAAATTTCTAGTTTCCATTAAAAAGCCTTCCCCCATTTTTTACTGTCATCTACAATTAAAAAAACTATTTTTCTTTTTCTTTTTTATTGCTTATAGCTATTTGATTTATTTCTTTAATTTATTTACTGAACTAAATATAAAATAAGGAAAACAGAATAGGAAAAAGAAAATTAAAACAAAACAAAACAAAGCATTGTCATCTACTTAGCAGAATATCAGGAATAATTCAAAATATAGAGCAATAAATTTCCATTTCAAGAAAGCATATATAATAATAGAAAAAATTATATTCATGAATATCCATCTTTTCTTTGCTTCTTTATAGGTCATTTTTTGTTCTCTGCCATGCTCTTTTTACTTTATTGTTTTTTCCCCTTTCATCCTGTTTCCCCAACTATCCCAAGCAGGCTAAAGTTAAGCACAGATATACATAGATAGATAGATATTCCCACCCAGCCACGGACCCACAGACATATACATATATCTATATACTATATATACACATACATAACCCTACATGCATACATACCCACATATACTCAGATATATGTGTATATATGCATACATACACATTTATCCATATTTAAATATGAATCTAAAACAATAATAATATGGTTGACATATAATGTAGATTTCTCTCTTGATTGAATCTTTGCTTGAATTTGTCTAAGATCAAAGATTACTAGCCCTACTTTTTTTTTCTAATAAATTCCCCTCTTTATCCTTGTTGTAGTGTTTGTATATTATCTGCCATTCCTTGCTAACTCTTCTACTTTAATTCTGCTCCTTAACTTGCCTTGTTATTAGTTAACCTCCCTGCAACCCATGGATCCCTTCCTTTTCTTCTCCCCACTACCCTTTCCTTTTCTCTTTATCCCATTGCCATTAATCTACATACCTTAGTCCAGTTCTGTTAAACACCCTTCTGTGTTCTGATTTGTTCTATGCCACCACCCATCTCTCTTTATCCTTTTCCCATTAATCCACATACCTTGTCCCACTACCATTACTCTGCACACTTTTCTATATTCCACCTTATCCTTTATCCCTTGCCCATTAATCTATATACCATGTTCCATTGCCATAAATCTACACAACCTTCTATACCCCACCTTATCCTATTTCCTCCTCCCTTATTTCTTTATAGATTTTGGAGGGTGCCATATCTTCCACAGTGTGTGTGTGTGTGTGTGTGTGTGTGTGTGTGTATATGTGTGTAGCATTCCCTATTTAACCCATTCCCAGTGAGAGATAGTTTTAAGAACTATTAGCTCTCCTCCCTGCTCTAAGGCAAAAGAAGAATGATTCTTCCTCTGCACTTCATTCATATAATATAATTACTATTTTTCACCTTTTCCTAGACAATATTGCTTTTTAGAATCAGATGACATTCAATTCTTTTGAACTACCCAATTGCTGATGTCAATCTTAAATATATAGTATGAATCTCCATGCACAACACCTAAATGACTTGTCCATGTTGAGTTTCTTGAAATTAATCTTTGATATTGGCTTTTATATACTAAATTTTCTATTAAGTTCATGTTTGGTTGAGACAAAGTTCTAAATATCTGCACATCAATTGAATGCTAATTTTTTCATTCAATATTATAGATAATTTTACTGGAGATATTTTTGGCCACAGAACTAGATATTTTAATTGCCATTATATGTTATTTTAGATCTTGTTGTCTTTTATTGTGGTTGTTAAGTCCTATACAATTCTAATTCCAGCATGTTTGAATTGGGTTTTTGTTGTTGTTTTTTATTTGTTTATTTGTTTCTTGCAAAATTTTCTCTTTGACTTGGGAAGTTTCAAAATTTTGCACTAATATCCCTGTGTTTTCCACAAAGGATCTCTTTGAGGTAATAATTAGTAGATTTTTTTTTCTGTTTTTACTTTCCCCTCATATTCTGTCATTTCATGACAATTTTCTTTTATTATTTCTTGCATTATTATGTCAAGATTCTTTTTTGGCATAGTTTTCAGGTAGTCTGATTGTTCTTATATTTTCTCTTCTTAATTTGTTCACCAGAAATATTTTTCTTATGTTTCACATCTTATTCTATTTTTCTTTCTTTATATTTTGTTTTATTATTTCTAGGCTTCTTATAACTTCACTGGCTTCCCCTTGCCCAATTCTAATTTTCAAAGAATTATTTTCTTCTTTCAAAGTCTTTGTCATATGTTCTAGTTGACTAACTTTTTTTCATAATCTTCCTGTTTTTCATGAGGAGTTTTCAGGTATTTTTTGGCTTTTCCTCCATTTTTCTCACTTGATTTTTAAATTTTTTTGAGTTATGTAAATTTTATTTGGGCAGGGAGCCATTTAACATTATTATTTGGGGTAAAAGAGGCTTTTTTTAAATTTCACTGTTGTCTGAAGATGAATCCAGTCTTCCCTATTCCCACAGTAAGTTTCTATGGTTGGGTTCTTTCTTCTTTGCTTGTTCATTTATATTTTTAATAATTACTATTAGTGTAAGCACTTCTAAACCTAGGGGAAGGGGGTACAGAGAATGGTGCCTCTAGCTTCACTTCAGCTTGCTCCTATAACCTGGAACCCTAAACCAAAAGCCCACAGTCAACAGCATCCATGCCCCACTGCTGCTGCACTCAGTAAATCTGTTAGTTCCTAGGACCATGTCTCTGCAGCACATCTGGGCTTGGCATTCCTAATCATCAGAGATTCCCTCAGACTTCCCAGATTCAGGCCCTCAACTTCTCAAGCTATTAGGTAAGTAAAAGTTTCTGTGGTTCTGGTTGAGATTCCAACCAAACCCAGCTAGCCCCAGGGATCCCTGCTGACTGTTCCTATGGACTGGATATGTTTACACTTCACACTACTTAATCTCAATTCTGGGATCTTTTTTCTGGTCTTGGGTTGTACCAGGAGCTCCCCTGTTCTGCTCCAAGTCTTCTTTGTTTTTCATCAATCTATGTTCATCCCAAGGTATGCATTTGTTCTTTTTGTAGAGGAAATCTGGAGAACTTGAAATTTTCTGACCTACTCCAAGTCCTCACCCAATCTATTTTATTTTTCAAATAACATTTTAGTTTCAAATATTAAATTTTATTTTTTATTTTATCCAAATAATATTTTGTTTGTGTTTTTTCTCATTAATATTGCTTTTCAATTACTCTCCATCTCTACTTCATCAGAATCATTTGTTATAACAGTCAAATAATCAAATACTTTAGCAATGTCTAAAAAGTATGTTTCATTCTGTACCTAATATATGCCATCTCTTTACTGATAGATTGGAGTCATACTTAATCATCAAGTCCTCTTAAATCACAATTATTTTATTTGTCATAGTTCTAGATTCATTTGTATCTACATGCCCTCTGTCTAATTTGCTTAGCTGATTGATCTCTCTATTTTTACCCAGTAACAAATTGTTTTGAGAATTATTAATCTACCGTAAAGTTAGAGATCTGGTATTTCTAGGATCCCTTTTTCCCATTTTTTTTTTCATTTTTTTTCTTTGAGATTCTTGATCTTTTGTGCTTCTAAATGCTTTTTTTTAGTTCTATAAAGTAATTTTTAAAAGTTTGATTAGCATGACACTGAATGACTAAATTAGTTTAAGTAGTATTTCCATTTTTATTATATTAGCTCTGATTAACTGCACTTATATTTTGTGGGGGCTATGTTGGTAGGCAACATGCCAAGTATTTTATACATTTTGTAGTTATCATATATATTCTGTAGCTATTTAGAATGTTTGTTTTTATGTCTTCCTGTTGACTTTTTTGTATTTTAAAGAAATACTGATTATCTTGTGAATTTATTTTATATTCTTCAACTTTGCTAAAGTTATTGTTTCTATTAGTTTTAACTGACTCTTTAGAATTCTCTAAGCATTCCATTATATCATCTGTAAAAAAAGAGATCATTTCTTTTTCTCCATTTATTCTTATTTTCTCCATTTCTTTTCATTGTCTTCTTTCTGATCTTCTAGAAAAGAATTATTGTTTATCCCCACTACAAATAATACTGTTTTGTTTTTTTTTTAGATAAACACATTTTTCACATTAAAGAAAACTCCAAGGGCAGCTAGATAGTGCATTGAATAAAGCACCAGCCCTGGAATCAGGAGGACCTGAAAATCAGGCTCCAGACATCTAAGACTCATTAGCTGTGTGACCCTGGGCAAGTCACTTAACCCCAATTGTTTGACAAAAAAAAAACAAAAATAAAGAAAAACAATTCTATTTATTATGTTTGGAACGTTTGAAAAAGAATTTAATGCTATATTTTGTCAAAAGTTTTTAATACAGTGACAGCTAGGTGGCACAGTGGATAGAGTACCAACCCTGAAATCAGGAGGACCTGAGTTCAAATCTGGTTTCAGACACTTAACATTCCCTAGCTGTGTGACCCTGGGCAAGTCACTTAACCCTAATTGCCTCAGCAAAAAGAAAAAAAAAGTTTTTAATACATTTATTCATATAAATATATGATTTTTGTTGTTTTGTTAATATTATTATATTTATATTATATTATAATATAATAATGAAATTTGTTATTAGTATTATTTTCTTGATATTATACCAACTTTGCATTCCTATAACCAAATTATTCTGGTCTCTGGAGTTGGGGAAAGCTAGAATTCTGCTCCTTATGTCTCAGCACCAAAACAAACAAACAAAAAAATGAGTAAATGAAAACAAAAGAACTTTAATGATGATAGGAATGCTCAAAACACCAACCTGGAAAAGGAGTCTAACTTAAAAGCACCTATAATCCAAACGTCTAAAAAGCAAAAAAAAAAAAAAAAAAAAAAAGCTTGTCCACAAGATCCTAAATCTACTGAAACTACTCTCTGAGGTCACCCATGCCCTACTTTACCTTAAATTTAATGCATTTTTTTTCTGATATATATTTTATTGACATTTTATTCTATGGTCTATTTCTTCCTTTTTAATATACATTTTTCTTTTAATTTATGTGACACTATACTCCTTGTCCTACATCTAAAATGTGGCTTCTCTACATTTTCTCCCTTCATGTGAGACTGCAGGGTATAATGGATAGAGAGATGTACTAAATATCAAAATTTCAGTTTAGATAGCACCTTTGACCTTTATTAGCTACATGGCCATGGACAAATGATATAACTTTCCTGAATCTCAAAGGATTATAGTATTGATAGTAGATATCTCACAGAATATCACATTATATAAAGTATAATATATCTAAAGAAGTATGATAACTTTAAAGTATTATACAAATATCAGTTATTATTGGTTACATAATATACTCCCATGGTTTTGATTATTACCTCTGAGCAGATAACTGTCAATTTTTCTAGGAGATTATGTAACTTTTTAGGGCTTTCTGCCTTGAGTCATCCCTTTCAACTTATCCTTTTCAATCATTCCTGGAATAATCATCTTAATATACTGCTCTAAGTATAACTTTCTACTAAAAATCTTTCAGGTATTCCCCATTTTCTACTAAATAAAATATTAATTCTCTATCTTGGTATTTAAGGTCTTTCACAATCTGATTCCTACCTTCCTAACTCTTATATTTCTCTGTGCATGCTCTAAAGTTATCAACTTGAGCTATTTTCCACTGCACCCTCCAATTCTCAGTCCAACTCTTTCTATTTCTATATATTCCTATCATCCTCCATCCACCTTTGTCTTTTGAAATCAAATTTCTCATATTTCATATATATATATATACATACATATATATATATTTCTCTATATTTAGCATACTCTCCATTATAGTGTAGTTATTTATGGATGTGCTGTTGGCTATTTTTTTTGCTTGTTACAATTAAAGTTAAAGATATTTGAGTTTGGGTCTGTGTCATATTTTTAGGTCCAGTACTATGTACAATGGTATCAACCCAGTGAATGCTTAATAAATATTTATTGAATTCAACTAAATTCAATTCAGTTGGTAGGAGGAAAAAGGTCAGTTAAAGGTGTGGATAGGAAGAGAATTAAGTTTACAATTTAGGACCTTTTATATTCCCTAAGGGGGGAGGCGATTAAAGTAGGTTTTATCCTGCTTACCTTATAAGATGTGACAAAAGCATAGCATAACGTGAACTGTGTGTGATATGAAGGAGAAAGGGAGCAGCTGTCATTCATCTCTGCATTTAAACAAAGAAGAGGAAATAGGCTTAAATTAAATCAAGAGAGATTTCCGTTTGGACATAAAGAAGAATTCCTTGACTATCAGGGTGATAAAGAACCAAAATTGACTCTCAAAGGAAGTTTTCCAGTTCTTTCATCCTTGGAGATTTTCAAGAAGAGGAGAAATAATAACAGGTCTTGGATGGTTTTGACATCCATGTTTAGAAGGTCAGAGGCTAGACCAGATAGAATTGGGCAAGATCCTCTATCAGTCTATGAATGATTGCCACAATTAAATGAAAAATAAGAGGGACCTACCAAATTAGTAATGCAAGTTAGCATAAGCCCCAGGACTGAAAGAAATCAGGCTGTGGGTAAGAACTCTAATGGAAATTAGAAACATCCCTGGATCAATAGAAATTAAAAACACCACCCACTGCAATAACATGGAACTTCTTCAAGCTACTGACATCTGCTGCCTGTAATATCAAACAGGCAAATTAAAATTGTGGGCAGGGGGAGAGAATTTTAGGTCTACAAAGATGTTCATCAATCTTTCCCATAACCTCTGTGATCACTGTTGCAACAAAGAAACAAAGTCGATGAATTTCTGATCAGGGGAGAGAAAGCCCTGGTGCAGATACCTGGGAGGAGTTGTGGTGAAACAGAAAGACAGAATAAATTCAGAATTACTAGGCATTCTATGAAGTAATTTTCTATGTAACAGCCAAATTGTAACATTCAGAATATTGCCTTCCCTAAAAACAATAGTAATCTTTGAGCCTTACATAACATACTATGCTTCCATGACTTCAATGGATGTATAGCTGATCTTCATATAAACCCATTAGTATTGAAGGTGTTTGTTCACTCAAAAGGGAACTTGATACTTTTGGGGAATTATGGTTTTCTAGACCTACATGATCTTATTGGATATTTTTAACATCCTGGCTTCCATTAGGATTTCATTTTAGGAATAACACTGAATCTCAGAATTCTATATCTCATCAGTTTATCTTGGTAAGGTTGTTTTCACACACACACACACACACACACACACACACACACACACACACACAC
>JAJPUD010000926.1:212050-276441 GCA_023553655.1 Myrmecobius fasciatus
CACACACACACACACACACACACACACACACACACACACACACACACACACACAGAAATTTTGAAAAACAATAAAGTCATGTGTTTACCCAATCAATCTGAAATACCAGTCACCAAGACAATATAGTGGCAAGCCTGCTGAGGCTCAAAAGAATATTTGGAATCTTACCACAAACACCAAACACCTTGACTGTAACTTGGCACTGCTACATTGTGTCTGGATAAAGAATTTGGAAGATGATCAGACAGTCTTCTTTTTTATAGAGTGTAATGAAGTTAAAAGCCAGAAAAGCCCACAGTTTACTCCACTCCGCCCCTCCCCCCCGAAAAAAAGATATTGTGATTTGCATGTGAAGTTTGAGTTGAATTTTTTGTCATTCAGGAACATATATTTCTCATTTTGGCTCTATTTCATTTGATCCAGCTTGATCATCATTACAAACATTTAGAATTACACAGGAACTTAGATGTCACTCCCCTCATTTAAACAAGAATACCAAGATTATTGATTTAAAGTGAAAACAGATCTCCTGATGCTATCTAGTTCAGCTTCCCCATTTTACAGATAAGTAAATTGTTGAACAAAGAGGATAAGGGATTTGCTCAAGATCACCCAGGTTGCAGAGCTAGGATTTGATTCTATTAATGCTATTTCCATTACACAGAAATTTGATAGCAAAGAATACACACACATATGTATATATAGTTATACCTACATAGATATATACACATACATACACACATATGCACATACATATAAATTAAATCTAAATAGACATATATCTTTATTCATATATATATATTTACAGAGAGATGTATCTATATCAATATATGGATGTTAATATCAATATTTACATTTATATATACACAAATTATACATATACAAGGTGCCCCCAATTTTATGAAGTTTTAAGTTTTAACAGAATTTATTTATATGGCTGTATATGTGTGAATATATATATATATAATCATACAAAAATGTGTGTATATGTGTATGATATCAACCAAATCAATTCAGCATGAATATATTAAATGCCTACTATATGCCAAGAAAAATACTAATGGTCTGAGAATACAAAGAAGAATGATAGCAAAGGAATAAAAGAAAACAGTAACTACTTTCTAGAAGCTTATAGTCTAAGTGGTAAACACAACATGTAAACAAGTATACACAAACAAAATATATACTCGGTAATTGGTGTCTCAGCAAGTAGGCACAGAAATTAAGGAGAACGAGGTGGTATTTCTTGCAGAAAATGGGACTTAGCTTAGTTTTGAAGGAATCTAGGGAAATCAGGAAGTAGAAATAAGGAAGGAGAGAGTTCCAAAAAGGAGTAGTCCATAAAAAATGTATTTAAACTTTCTATGTATGTTTCTGTGTGTATTCTGTACTTTGATGTTACAAGGATCTGAGATTTTGTCATTCTGTGCACTCTATCCACTGATGGAAGGCATAACTCTTTTATATAGCTTAATAAATGAATATTGAAAGGGTTTTTTTGCCTTTAAATTCTTCATCTAATCTCTTGATGTCCTTTCTTACGATTAGATAGACTGCATCCTCACATTCCAAGTAGCCTGACCTTGTGCTCCCCAATCACACCCTTTAAGAACTCAAGATCACATACATGCTATTACAAAGCATGATATAACTAATGATTATTTTGCATTGTTATTTCTGTTACCTCACAATGCTTCCTACACAATGGTGAATTCATCTTTATGGTGTTTCCAGAGGTTAGGAGAAGGCAGAAAAAAAGGAATCTTCTATTGCTGAAACATACAATATAAAGTACAAGTATTCAATTTATACCAAAGGCAAATCTGCCATTAGAACTCATTTAGTAACTTCTTAGGACAAACTAAATTTCCAAAATAGTTTTGCAAATAAATTTAAGAAACACAAACCACAAATAATTGTATATATTTTAAAAATCAATTACTTTCCCATATGCAACATGCTATTCATCCCAGTACTTTTTTCCATAGCCAAGAACTAAAAGCAAAGTAAATGCCCATTGGATAATAACTTTAAAAAATTATATTGTGTGTGTAATTCCTATTTCAAATGTTTTAAGAGAGGTCACAGAAACTTCATTGTCTCTTTAAGAACAGAGATGGCTAGAATTATTGTTGTTACTATCATTTTATGAGGTTTTTTCTTTTCCCCAAAAGTGTCTGGGAGTCAGTCTGATCTTTGAGGGTCTACATATGCATCATTTGAGAGAAACTACAAAGAAAAAAGAAAAATGAGGAAATTTATCTCTTGGGAAATTATATTTCATGAATAAATACCCTAAAAAATCTTATTAAACCTAGAGGAGACCACTAAGAGTAATGGTTTGAGAAAGGAGACTCTTTTCCTAATATAATTAGAAAGGAACATTATAAGACTAAGAGAAAGAGAGTCCTTTTCTCGATTCAATTCTCTTAACCTTTATATTATAAAAAGGATGAAAAAATTCTTGAGAAGAGACTGCTTGGCCTCTGGAGTGATTGAAATGGTATGGTTTTGTTTTCAGAAGTAAGGAGAAATCATCTGCAGTACCAGAGATAGGTTGAGATGATTCAAAATTTTGTCCTTTTCTCAGATAACCTACTGTAAAAGTACTTACATTTTTGTGTTATCACTGACACTGTTAAGAAACTGGAAAATGAATGACTTTACTATTTAGTTAATTTCTTGTGTTGTAATATTTCTCTAATTTATCAAATATTTTTTAAAATAAACTCTAACCTAATTAATAAATTTATGAGTCAGAGGTGATGATTTAATTAGATAATAAGAAAACAGCAATATTATCCTAGAATTACGGATGATGAGAATAAATATGATAATGAGTTAAGTAGTACACGGAGAGATAGCTTACAAATGAGGTGGTAGGCTACCCCAAAGCCCCATTTTATCTTATTTTACACCAATAAAACATAATACTATTGCTCTTTAAAAACTGATGAATATGAGGATTTCTCAGAAGTACAGCAATGTATGTGTATATATATATATATATACATACATATGTGTATATATATATAAGCTGACACATCAGAATTAGCAGAACCAAGAAATAATACATACAATGACAATAAAAACATAAATTGAAAGTATAATAAAAATGAAACCAAATGCTACATAATCTAATAACCAAACTTCATACCAGAGAAGAAATGAGAAAATGTACTTCCTTTATTTCCTTATATTTTTGATGTGGAATGTTACATAATACTGTTAGTCTTTGTTGATGTCTTAGTTTTGTTGAACTAGATATGATATTTTTGCCTTTATACAATTCTTTGAAAAAAAAATGCTTAATAGAATTAAGGCCAAGGATAAATCCTTTTTTGACTTGTCTAGGGTCACACAACTAGAAATGTTAAGTGTCTGAGACTAGATTTGAACTCAGGTCCTCCTGACTTCAGGGCTAGTACTTTAACTACTGTGCTACCTAGCTGCCCCTAAGGA
Source organism: Myrmecobius fasciatus (assembly GCA_023553655.1). Lineage (NCBI taxonomy): Eukaryota > Metazoa > Chordata > Mammalia > Dasyuromorphia > Myrmecobiidae > Myrmecobius > Myrmecobius fasciatus. The sequence goes on from JAJPUD010000926.1 coordinate 215,513, forward strand.
TAAATCCTTGAAAGGATTTGCTCCACATTGACACTGCTCAGTACTTATTTCAGTTACACAATAAGCTTTTATTAAGTGATTTATACACATACACCTCTACATTTTTACAAAAATGAAAAATAAATAAATAAATAGCCTCTACCACTAAGGTATTTAGAAAATATTTTTGGATCTGATCTTTGAAGTAATTCTTAATTAATCTGTGGTACCACATGTGGAATAGTGGAGAGATCCCTTGGTTTCAGGTTCAAAAGAGGTCTGCAATTAGAACTCCATCTATGCTATTTATTCTATCTCTGTTAACTTGGAAAAAATCCTTTTGTCTTTCTGTGCTTCATTAGATCACAAGATATTACATTTGGATCTGGGGAGGTCTTCTGGTCTAATAGCCAGCTAGTTTCATGGTCCTTTTTCTTATCTCCCTCAAGGTGGGATTTGCATGTCCCTTGAAGAGGGATAGGCGGGACTATAGAAATATTTATAAATGCTTCCTGAAAATCATATTTTGACAACCTATGTGGACACATATATCATATTGGTAGTATACAGCTTGGATATATTCACTGAAGAAGACTCATTCATGGAAGAAAAACAATTAGAAATCATGGTTATAACAAAGCTCCTGTAAAATATTCATAATAGGAGGTTAATTCATTTTAAAAACATATAAATAAAATGACTTATTTTAAAGCTCAAACATATGACTCTTGGTGCAATAACAACCATTGCTACTTCATTTAGAACCACTTTCACATCTCACTTGATTCTTATCCCTAATGTGAGATAAGAATTAAAGTTCTTAGTATTCCCATTGAGCAGATGAGGGAACTAATTGTCATTGAGAATATGATTTGCCCAATCTTTAAATGGCAGAAAAGAACATAATTTTCCATCTCCTTATTATACCACTAACAAAAGATGATATTAATCCCTTGTCATTTTTACTTTGAAATTAGAATTCTGAAAGCATCAGCAAAAACACATACAAATTCAACTTTAAGACCTTTTTTTCTCCTCAAAGATATAAATCTCTAGTGTCCTTATAATAAAAAAGACAGTATTTATGCAATTCATTTCAGCAAATTTTTATTAAGTACTTATGACATACAAATTCTATTCTAGTAACTGAGGATTGGAAAACACAGAAAAAAGGACTCTCCCTTATAGAGCATATATTTTACTGGATGTAGGTTATGTGCATAAAGTAAATATAAGTATTAACTATTAGGGAAATAGAACAAAAAATTAACTAAAGTTCATACATTAATTTTATTTACAGAATGCATCCAGAACACTTATTTAGAACTAGCCTCTTACTTTTATTTTCCTTTTTCTTTTTTCATTCTTGTTTATTCTTCCTTTTCATTCTTCTTTCTTCTCCTTTCTTCCTATTTTCATTGGTGTAAGGCACTCTCAGATAATGAAACTCTCAAACATGCAATAGATAAGAATAGGCTTTTACATCTTGCCCCTCCTCACTAAGTAAAATTTTTGTGAATTTCATGTCACTGGTATTTTCTACCATCCTTTTAGAACTAGTTAGTGGAAAACGATGGAGTGGTAATATTCCCAAGGTGATAGCTAATATTCACAGACTCATACCTATTCTCTGAAGGAAAGTTGCTGGATTGAGACCCCATCAGAAGGAAAATATTTCCTACTACCAGGATATTCCAAGATTTCCTAATGAGACTCCAGGAAAAGGATGGATCACAGAGCTTTAAAAACAGAAGGAAAGGGTCACCTATCTGGAGTTTCCTTACATCATAAATACATCTTATAACTTCAATTTAGTGCAATTAAGTGGTGCAATGGATAAATTGCAGGCCTGGAAGCAGGAAAACATCTTCCTGAACTCAAATCCAGCCTCAGACACTAGATGACCTCAGACAAATCATTTTACCCTGTTTGCCTCAGTTTCTTCAATAGCAAAATGAGCTGGAGAAAATAAATGGCAAACTACTCCCCTATCTTTGACAAGAAAATGACATATGGAGTCACAAATAGTGAGACATGGCTGAAAATAACTGAACAATCAAAACAATTCCTTTTTTTTCTGTAAAATAAGGATAACAATATAATAAAGTTGGAGTCAAAATCAAATGAATTAATCTGTAAAGAGTTTTAAGCCTTAAAACATTATTAAAAGTGGCAGTTATAATTAATTAAGATCAAATCAACAATTATTTATTGACTATTAGTTTCATGTGTAATAACAAAAAACAAGACCAAAGACCTCTGAAAATGTATACAAACTACACCTTTCTTAATTTATTTGTGCTTCTAACTGAAAACATCTGTTTCAAACCAAGAATTCAACAACAGGCAGGTATTCTGGTTCATTTCTAGGGATTCCATAAGCAAGAGAAAAAGGTGGAAAAATCAGGATCACAGATTTAGAACTGGAAAAGAATTCAGAGGTAATTTCATTCACTCACCATGATGCAAAGGACAAAAGAATTATATGACTTGGCAATTTTATATATGTTTGGAATTTCTCTTGGTAGCTATGCATCAAAGCAACATTTCAAATGTTATTTGTCCCTCTATCTTGAAGAATACCTTGAAAAATGTATCTTGGGTAGGCAGGTGTACTTGGAGTCTAAAGCTGTTTTTCATAATTCTATTTTTTGAACTACAAGCTAAAGGATGACTCAACTCACCATTAACTGGATAGATAACATAAATAACACATGGAGAGTGATCTGCATATTGATTTATTACAAGACTTAAAAGAAATGTTCTGAAGTGGTGAGTTAACTATGCTTTTGAAATGTCATTGCTTACATGTTTCATTAGAGTCCTACAAGCTTTTGGGAGAGCTTTATTATTCTTTTTACTGTACATAATGCTCACTTAGACACTTTGCTATTTAACTCATGAAGAGAAAACAGATTTCAAAGAGATGAGACATCCATATTCAACTGATTTCATAATTTGCATCATAACCAAAGGAGATCTGAACAAATCAACATTGATACTTCTGTGGATCATTAATTTAGGTCTCCCCCTCAACAATGGACATTGTAACCCAACTATGTCTATCTATCACATGTGACTCTTGCTTGCATTCATATTTTCTCAAAGGGAGATTGAAGGTTTCATGACTTCTATAATGAACAGATCTGAAAGAGTTCTAGTCGTAGAATTTTCCTATAAGTAAAATATATTTTTAGGGAAGTTCATTGGATCAATGTTGCAGAAACTCAGGTCAGAAAATGTTACACAGGGAAGTGGTTCTTTGGAAAGGTTAGGATTCTGACAGTTATAAGGAGTCATAGATTTAAATTTTTATATGTCACCTCACTCCTACAAAAATTTACTATGAATGATTATATGGGTCATCTAACACACACACACACAATGTTATGATCAATATATATAAATATATGTACCATATAGTTGTAAAAACCAAAGGGTTTATTTCCCTTTCCATATTGATATTTACTTGTACACAATTTAGTTTTGATCACTTTGAAGGGAAAATACTAAGTTAAATAGTTTAATTCCCATTTTTTCCATTCTATTTTTACTTTAGTAACCACTATCTTGGTGTATTTGGAACTGGACCTACTGAAGGGAGGCTGAAATCTCATTTCAAAATCTTGATTCTCATTTTAGTGCAAATGACAATCACTGTAAATTTTCCTACAAATGTGAGAGTAGTAGTTAAGTTCTGAATTTACAAACATCTCAAGATGTTTGTAAGGACATCTCAAGAAGCTCCAATTAGAAATCTCTTTGCTGAGAGATACTATTTGAAATTTGCATACCAAATCACTCCCATTTCAAAGGAGTTCATTTTGTGGCATGTTCTAACCTCACAGGTAGAAAGAATTTTCAAGAATTACAATGCTGAGTCAGACTGCATCATACAAAGGTCACACAAATGCATATTTATTGATGATCTTGATCTACCTTAATGGTCCAAATTTTATGTAGCTGAATTTACACTTGAGGCTTAGATTTGATTAGATGTCCTAGTAACCAAAATGAAACTCCTCAGGAATTGCTGCGTTTTGCATGGTCAGGGATGAAAAGCAATAGTTTTACTATGGTTTCTACCTCAAACCATAACTCAGTTCCTGTGCACTAGAAGATTTACAAACTTCGCCAAACTTTTCAATAAATCTTGGCTGAGTTTCAGGATCTTGGTGAAATCTGAAACCAGGTTTTCTTTGCCTCCTCTCAGGTCAGATTGCTAAAGTTTACGTAGTTCTGGCTCCCACTTCCCAGAAGCCTCTCTGAAGTCTCATGACCTAATGTAGTTGACTTAGCATATTTCTTCTAGGGAGAAAGAAGAACCAAGCCTATTGAGATATGCATTGTTTTTCAAAAGTAATAAAACTAAAATAATAGAATACAGAGTAATGTGGACTGTCTTCCCAATTTCAGTAATTATGCTGACAAGATCTTTGTGCTCAGATTCAGACTAGTCAACTCCTCCAGTCAGCAACACACCATAGAGCTAAATCTCCATTTGGGGAGAACAATGGCAAATTCAATTAGGTGTCCTAAAGGCTATGGTGGGTCAATAAGGTTATATATAATTATCCCTAATTGGTACTCCTCCAAAGAGTAACATTCTTTACCTGCAGTCAACTAATACTCACAAAGGTGCAAAATTCTTCCTGGACTTTGAAAAACATCAAAGCAATCCCGCTTAATGTGATTCTCTTGATCCAACTTGGAGCCAAGGCCTGAAGGATCAGTTCCAATGGGAAATTGGGACGAATAATGAAACAGAATTCCCAAAATAAGTCTGATAATTAGTAATGGTTAGCAAGAAATTTTATCCAGCATTGACTCAAAGACTTCTGGTGGTCAAACTTCAGAATGTTACCTCTTGTATTTTACTCCAGATAGCAGCAACATATTTGAGCAATATTTCTAAGAAGTAACAGAATATAAACTAATTTCTCTCATAAGCAAATTCAAGTGAAACACCTGTTTCATGGCATCACAAATCCCATCAAGCTAGAAAAGCTAGATGACTTTAAGACAGTCAGATACTAAAAGGATCCAAAGCAAATCATAACTAGCTCCAAAGATTTGATTTTTTAACAGGAAGTATTTAATGGACAAAAAATATAATAAAATAGTCCATCAAGTGACAACATAGAATTAGAAACAGAAGGTTTGAATTCTAAGTTTCCTATTCATTAACTGTGTGACCCTACTGTGAGTTATTTTCCCCCTCTTAGTCCCATTTTCCCATCTATAAAATGAGGGAATAGTTGACCTTTGAGATCCTCCCACTTCTGACATCTATGTATCTATGATATTAGGCAGTGCTAAAAGACAACAGAATATGACTAATACAATATGAAATAAGATGTTGCTATTTTTATATTTAAAAAGAAAACAGAAATAGAAAGAATACATGGAATTCACTAAGCAAAAAAAAATCTTTTGTTTAAAAAATGCAAACAGAATAGAAATTGTAGGCCTCCTGTATTATTATTATTCTGTAATATTAGCCCTTTACTTACCCAACCTTTAGCAGTTGGGAATAAGCAGGAGTGACTAGGGCTGGGGAGTCTACTTCCTAAATAAGTCTCATTCCCTCCAAGGTCTGCTCTCTTTTTGAATTATTATACCACCTGGCACAAGAAATATTATTGACTCTGGAGAAAGGAGCCTAATTTTGCAATAATTTTTACAGATTGCTAACTAAAAAACAAGAACAAAAATGAACTACTAGGTAGTTGAAACCACTGACTTTCACTGCTCTTTCCTGCTCTTGAGTAATTTATTGCAATAGACCTCAGCTCCCACACTCACTCCAACACTTTGGCCTGTCTGGGATGCTTACTTCGTGTAGGCCTAAAGCCAAGAAAGAATCAGCCTTCATCTAGGTATTTCAAAGCACTCTTCATGGGCTGGAGCTACCACCTCTTCTGCATTCTTAATACCATTTGAAAAAATGAAAGTAAAATCTTAGTAAGAAAGTATTCTAAATGCAAATAGCTATCAAATCATCTGTGGATTAACTATAATAGCACTCCAAAAGAGAATGGAAAAAAATTAAAAACAGTAAATTACACCAATCCATAAACTTCAAACATTTTTATCTAAGCAATACCCTGAAATAGAGCACATTCTCAATTGTGGGATGATCTAACTTTGGAAATTCATGTGGCCTGTCATTCTTTTCTCATCTTAATCTTGATCCCTCAAACAAGAGTTCACACTGAAGGCCAAGTGAATCATTTGTATGTATGCTAATGACAACAGCTTTCTTCGTATTATAGAAGCTGACCAAAACACATGTCTTAAACATAATGATTGTAATATTAACCAACCTAGAGACCATACAGAGTTACTACAATGCAATAATGGAAATTAAGACATGCATAAGATAATTACCTGACTTGTCTTAATGAAAATATAATCCTTCAAAGACAGAAGAAACCAAATAGAAGAAAAATATATTTTCTGGATTTGATTCTCACTAACAGAGAGGGACTTGTTACTGGGGTGGTAATGATGCAAACTGGAGGATAAGTGATTCTCCCAATCTAGGATTTGTAATTAACAAGTGGAAATATGGACCTAATACACCTTATATTTGAGGAAAAGAGATTTCAAAAGGTTCTGAGGAAGGATAGGTAGGATTACATAGAAAAAAATTCTCCTTAGGAAGTCAGTCCAGGAGAAATGGAAAATTGAAGAATAAATATCTGATGACACAAAGGAAAATAATTCTTATGTAAAGGAAAAATAGGAATATTCTGAAGAAACCATTCTGATGCATAGAGATCATGCCAACTAACTTGGATCATTTAAAATATACAACATCAGATACATGCACATGCAGCAATGGAGAAGGGATAGTAGAGTATGGCACATTTTGTAAAAAGAGTAAGGAGTGCTCATCACTGCAATTAATATGCCTTTGCTCCAATCTCACACTACAACTTCCCTCAATGTCTGGGGTTCCTCGTGCTGCTATGTGAGGCAATGGGAGCTACAGCAACTGCAAAAACAGTTGCCAGATAGATTCTAAATAACATTTGCTCTCTGGAATCATGGTGGCTAAAGTTAGGTTGTAAACAAACCTGGGGCTTTGGGTAGGATTCTGCTACATGTTGTTTCCTTAGATAAAAATGTCATCTCCATAGGGTCCACATTTGCCTTAATTTTTTGTTTTTGTATCCCCAACCCTAACACAGTATTTCACACATCATATGTGCTTAACAAATGCTTGTTGAGTAATGGGTTGATTGTTAGTCAAAACAAAGAGAATGTAGTATAAAAGCCATTTATGCTAAAGTGTCACTATCCCTTTGTGTTCAGGGTTCTACAACATGAGTCTGTACCCAAATCACATGAGTAATGGCAAGTGAATCCAAACTTCTTGTATATACACTAATATTTAGTGAGCTGGTTCTGTGATTGGTGAATGGAAGAAATCATAGTGGACAAGGTCCATGAGCCACAAAATATGCTAAAATGCAGAGTTGTTGAAAGATTGACAGTGACATCTTCAAAATGAAAACTAAAGGACAGTTAAAGGACAAAAAGTTTCTCTTGACTCTTAGCCTAGATATATGGGGCCTGGAGTCAGGAAGACTCATCTTTATGAATTCAAATCCTGCTGCAGTTACTCACTAGATGTGTGACACTGGGCAAGTGACAACTCTACCTCTGTTTCCTCATTTGCAAAATGATCTGTAGAAAGAAAAAGCAAACTACTTCAGTATCTTTGCCAAGAAAACCCCAAATGAAGTCACATTGTCAGATATGATTGAAATAATTGAACAACAAACATATAACAACATTCATATATATATGCATATATATATATTCTAGTATAATGTAAGTATCAAATATCATATTGATTAGAAATTTGATCTAACAATCTAATATGGGGCTTACAATCTAAATATACCCTTTCCTCTCCTACAAAGTCAAGTCAACGAATTACTGTGAGCACAGCATAGTATAGGGAAATGAGTACTGGACCTGTAGCCAGAAGGCCTAAATTTGAATCCTACTTCCAGATACTTACTGTCTGACAATATGAGGTGGGCAAAAACATTTAACAACTCTTAGTGCACTAGATTGTTCTCAGTATGCTTTGGTAGAGAAAGCATCCTGTTGGAGAAGTTTCTCTTATAATGAAATTTCAGATCCAATCCCTAAGTAAAGGCAACAAAATAGCTCAAATGCTATGTCTAGAGCAAGGCATACCTTAGGTCAAATATGGCATCAGACATGTCCTATGTGACTCTGTGCAAGTCCTTAGCCTCTGTCTCTCTCAGTTTCCCCAATTGTAAAATGAGGGAATAATAAAATTCATCTATGTTGTAGAGAATATCAAATGATGTAATATTTGTACGTGGCTTTCTTCTTTCCTTTTTTCTTCCTTCTTTCCTCTCCCCTTTTTCCTTTTCTCTCTTTTCTTCTTCCTTATTTTCTTTTCCTCCCTTTGCCCCTTCCTCCTTTCCTTCTTTTCTTCTTCCCTGTTTTCCTCCCCCCTTTCCTCCTTCCCTAAATCATAAATATGTATTTTCTATGTGCCTCCCTCCCTCCTTTCCTCTTTCCCTTCCTTCTTTCCTTCTTCCTTTCCTTTTTTATTTAAAAAAAATCTTATTCACTCCCTCCAGCTTCCATTCCTTTCTTGCTCTTTCCCTACCTCCTGTCCTCCCTTCTTTCTTCCCTCCAACAAACAATAAACATTTATTAAATACCTATATGCCTCCCTCCCTTTTCTTCCTTCCCTTTTTCCTTTTTTCTTTCTCTCCTTTTTCTGCCTCCTTTCTTTCCTTCTTCCTTTCCTTTCTCCCTCCTTTCCTTCCTTTCTCTCTCCCTCAAACAATAAACATTTATTAAGTGTCTATATGCCTCCCTCCCTTCTCTTCTTTCTTCTTCCCTTGCTAACTTCTTTCCTTCCTTCTTTTATTCCTTATTCTTCATCCCTTGCCTCCCTAGCATCCTTTCTTCCTTCCTTCTTTTCTTCCTCCTCTCCATCCTATCTTCCCTTTTTTCCTCCCCTCTTTCCTGGCTTCCTTATCCCTTCCTTCTTTTTCCCCATTTCCCTTCTTTCCTTCTTTTCCCTTTCCTTCTTTCCCATCCCAAAGAGTTAAGAGCAAAGAGCTTTGCAAACCATTAAAGACATATAGCAATGTGATTTATTAAAGTCATGTCTTCTTTTTCCCACCCTTTACCACACATGACATGATTAATGGATTGAGTTTTGGTGAGGCTATTCTTATTTTTATTTTCATTAGGTAACAGCAAGGTTTTCTACCTTCCTGTTTTTTAAATGGGAAAAAATCAATTAAATTGCTTAAAAAAAACACCTCATATATTAATTGGAACAGATTTTTACTATATAAAAGAAACAACAAAATCTAAGGTATATAGCATTAATAGCTGATCCAAAAGCTATCACCATAAAGAAAGTAAGGCTACATAGAGAGAAAATAAATTAGGAGTAGGTCACCATTATAAATCCAAATGGCTAGAAAGATACAGCATTCTCACATAGAAACTCCAAAGTACAGTATAACCATAATATGAAATACAAAGGAGGCAGTTCTACTTTCAATATATCTTATTTTTTGTTTTGTTTCACTTTATTTTGGAAGGAAATTGGGGTTAATTGACTTGCCATGGGTTACACAGCTAGTAAGTGTTAAATATCTGAGGCCACATTTGAACTCAGGTCCTCCTAACTCAAGGGGTACTGTTCTATTCACTGTGTCATCAGGTTGCCCCCCATCTCTTATTTCATAGAAAGGATCATAGTATTTAATACTATAATATAATATATAGTATTATTATATATATTACATATACTATATTATATATATATAGTATAATAAATACTATAATATATACTATAACAAACTTAAAGACTCATAGAATCATAGAATCGCATAGTCACAAGGCCATCTAATCCAGTCAATGCAAGACCAGAATTCCACCACCATGCTTCCCATTTATTCAGGTATGAAAATCTCAGTGTTAACAACTACTTACTCTGACTACCAATCTAATTACCTCCTAAATGTTGTTTCTACCTCTGTGATGACTCTTTTATCTGCATCCTTCTATCTATGCTTTTCCCCCAGTTACATGTAAAATATTTTTTGTTTATAAATGTATGCTCATTTTTATATATTTCCATATGAATCATATCAGAACAAAAAGAAATAACCATGAGAGAAAAAAAAAACAGAAGAGTAAAAAAAGATGAAAATAATGTATTGACTACATTCAGTGTCCATAGTTCTCTCTCTGGATGTAGATGGCATTTTCCATTCAAAGGTTATTGGGATTGCTTTGGATCACTGAACCATTGAGATGAACCAAGTCTATCAAAATATATCATTGCACCATCCTGCTGATACAGTTGCTACATACAATGTTTTCCTGGTTATGCTGGCTCTACTCAGCATCAGTTCATGTAAATCTTTCCAGACCTTTTCAAAATCAACCTGTTCATCATTTTTATAGAAAAATAATATTCCATTACTTTCTTATACTACAACTTATTCAGTCTTTCCCCAATTGATGGATATCTCTTGATTTTCCAATTTTTTGTCACCGTTAAAAAAAAAAAAGCTGCTACAAACATTTTTGCACATGTGGGTTCTTTTCTATCTTTTGTTATTTCTTCTGGATACACACCTAGTTGTAGCACTGCTGGACCAAAGGGTATGCATAGTTTTATATCCCAGAATGGTAGGATCATTTCACAATTCCACCAAAAATAAATTAGTGCCCCAGGTTTCCCATATTCCCTCCAACATTTATCCTTATTTTTTCTGTCATCTTAGCCAACCTGATAAGTGTGAGGTGATATTTCAGAGGTGTTTTAATTTGTATTTCTCTAATCAATGGTAATTTAGAGCATTTTTTTCATATGACTATAGATGACTTTAATTTCTTCATCTGAAAATTGTCTATTCATATCTTTTGACCACTTATCAATTGGGGAATGACTTGTATTCTTATGAATTTGACTCATTTCTTTATATGTTTCTAAAATAAGGCCTTTATCATAAACACCGGCTGTAAAAATTGTTGCCTAGCTTTTTGTTTCTCTTCTAATATTGGCTGCATTGGTTTTGTTTGTGCAAAAAAAAATTTTAATTTAATGTAATCAAAATTATTCATTTTGCCTTTCATAATGCACTCTAGTTCTTTTTTGACCATAAATTCTTGCCTTCTTTATACTATCCTTTGCACACCTAATTTTCTTATTATGTAATTCTTTACATCTAAATTATGTACCCATTTAGACCTTATTTTGGTATAAGGTTGTAAGTCTATGCTATGAGTATCTGACATATAACTTTATCATCAAATAGTGAATTATTATCATATAAGCTAAAGTTTGGGGGTTTATCAAATAGTAGGTTACCATAGTCTTTGATTATTATGTTATGTGTATCTAACCTAATCCATCGATCCACCACTCCATTTCTTAATCAATATCAAATGGTTTTGATAATTGCTGCTTTATAAGAGAGTTTTAAATATGGTACTATGAAGCCATTGTCTTATGCATTTTTTCATTAATTTCCTTGAAGACTTTTCTTTTTCCAGATGAATTTTGTTATTATTTTTCTAGCTACAAAATATTTTTGGCAGTTTGATTGATATGGCACTGAATAAGTATACTAATTTAGATTTGACAATTTTGTTATATTAACTCAGCCTACCCATGAACAATTTATATTTTTCCAGTTGTTTAGATCTTACTTTATTTGTATGAAAAGTGTTTTATAATTGTGTTCATATAATTCCTGGGTTTGTCTTGGCAGATACCCAGATATTTTATTTTATCTACAATTCTCTTAAATGGAATTTCTCTATCTCTTGTTCCTGGGCTTTGTTGGTAACATATAGAAATGGTAGTAATTTGCGTGAGTTTATTTTATATCCTGCAACTTTACAAAAGTTGTTAATTGTTTTCAGTAGTTTTTTGGTTGATTCTCTAGGATTCTCTGAGTATACTATCATATCATCTGCAAAGAGTGATAATTTTACATCCTCATTGCTTACTCTAATTCCTTTTATTTCTTTTTCTTTTCTTATTGTGAGAGTCAACATTTCTAGTAGTGATAATGAGCATCCTTGTTTGATCCCCTTATCTCTATTCTTATGACTACCACCCTAAATAAAGACCTTATCACTTCTCTTCTAGATTGCAATCTCCTCATTGGCCTCCTTCCTGGATCATCTCCCCTCATCCATCCTACTCCCAATTGCCCAAATCATTTTCTTAAATCACTCTAACCATATCATCCCCCCATTCAATAAACAAAAGACTCCCTATTATCTTCAGATACAAATATAAACTCCTTTGTTCGGCATTTAAAAACTTCATAACCTGGTCCCAAACTACTTTTCAAATCTTTTTATACATCTAAGTAAACGGGCCTTCCTCTTATTCTTAATATACAATACTATTATTTCCCTCTTTATGTTGGCTCTTAATTATGCTTCCTCCTTATTTCAGCTGTGTATGCCCAAGAACTATTCAGATTGCTTGAGAACAGGAGTTATTTGACATCTTTCTATACTGATTCCAGGATTTTTGGACATTTTATCCACCATCCCAAGTCTGTCTCCTCCATTTACAATCTACTTTTTAATTTTTCTAAATGAATACTGTTGGCTGATGAACTATATTCAACATAAGATGATTCAATCTTAAATCTCATATTGGTGTATTATCTATAAAGTAGTCCCATGACCATGAAAATTCTTGACAAGATTCTGTTTTTTTAGGGCTATTTTGCATTATTGGTTAAGATAAGACTAATGAAGCTTGAATCCTTAGTTCAAAATCTAGGTTGGTCAGTTTCCTTCTGATCTAGATACTTTTTCCTTGTATGTGTCATTTGTCCTCCTGGAGGAGTTAGAGTACTCTGCTTCCCACTGCCATTTTAAAATCCACCCAATCAAAATTTCCCCACCAATGCAAATCATGGTAACTGCAATATAACAAACTCATTCTCTCTCCCTTCTCAAGCAGTGTAGTGCCTGTTTCATCATTTTTATCTCCTCTCTAACACTTGTCTTCATTAAAGAAGACTTTAATATCTATTTTGATGCTACCTCAAAATCTCTAACCTCCAAATTCCCCAACTTCCTTAAATCCTATAACATACTCTGAAATGCATACTCAGATAAACATAAAGATGAGCACTCATTAGATATCACTATGATAAAGTTCCCTAATTAGAAACTCTAACATTTCCCTATCTGACTATAACCTACAATTGCTCCAATCTTCTCTATGCCTCATCCCTCTTAAACTTGTAACCCTCAATATTTCTAGTCCCTAAAGTGAGGTTCTTTCTCAGACCACTATCCTCTGCTCTTTTTCCCTTGTCTTGTTGCCACTTTTCTCTTGCCAAAACTCAGTCTTTAATGATGCTCATCACCTCCGTTATTATATAGGAGCAGCTGAACATAGTTGGAGAAAATGCCACAACCATGTTGACTGGATCCAAAACAAAATCATGTTATCTCATTTTAAACAGGCCTTTAATTCAGTAAAGCATTTCTTTTATTCCTCCCTAAATTATTTCCTATCTTATTCTCAACAGAATTTATTTTAAACCTTCTCTTCTCAATTCTCTTATATTCATCCTCCCTCCCACCTGACCCTCATCTCTCCTAGTAGAGTCTTTTGCCTCTTATTATATTGGAGTTGATATTAACTGATATTAAATCCCCTTTCTTTCATTTTCTTCATTCAAAATCCCTTGATGTTATTTCTCACTTCATTCTCTCCTTCATTCTCTGATGAAAAGTTGAACCTTCCACTTGCCAAGGTCAACCCTTCTTCATGTAAATTTGATCTTATCCTCTCCGGCCTACTTCAACAAATTTAATTATCACTCATTTCCCCCTCTCTTGAATCTTTAATCTCTCCTTATCAAAAGATTCTTTCCCTACTGCTTTCAAATCTGCATGTCTCCCTTATCCTTAAAAACTTTCCCTAGAGACTATGATCCTCTTAAGTTTCTGATCTAGAGCTCTCCTTCCTTTTTCAATCAAACTCTTACGAAAAGCAGTCTACATTTAAAACTGTCTCCATTTCCTCTCTTCTCACTCATTCTACAACCCTTTTCAATTTGAATTTTCAACCTCATTACTCAAGTAAAGCTGCTTTCCCCAAATTTATCAAAAATCTGTTAATTACCAAATTTGATGTTTTTTCTTTCTTTCTTAATGGTTCTCTATTTAACACCTTTAACATAGCTAATCATTCTCTCTTCCTGAATAATACTTCCTCTCTGGGTTTTCATGACATTATTCTCTCTTCATTTGTCTCCTGATAATGCACTAGTTTTGTTTGTTTGTTTTTGTTTTTGTTTTTGTTTTTTATCATTCATTATCTATAGCATTTTCCTAACTATGGGAGTTCCCCAAAGTTCTGTCCCTGATACTCTTTTTTTCTTTCTCTTTACTCTCGAAAAATCTCATTAGCTTCATGGGTTTAACTATCATCTATATGAAGATGTCTACATTCAGTATCTCCTCTGAATTTCAATCACATATTACCAATAGCTTATTGGATATTTTAAACTGGATGCCCCCAAAACATTGTAAACTTTTCTTGAACTCAAATCATCTCTCTTCCTGTTCTAAAATGCCTCTTCATTATAAATCCCTCTTCTAAATTTTCCTTTCACTTTCTTTTGTGTGTGTCCTTTTTTATTTATTTTCAGTTTAAATACAAAATAAAAAATAAAAAAATATATTGCCATGTGCACAGCAAAACATGAGAGGATTCAAAATATAAAGCAATAAATTCCCATTTCAAGAAAGCCTATATAGTAAAAAAAAAAATTATAAGATGTGTTCAGATCTGTCCATCTTTTCTTTACTTCCATGTAGGTTTTCTTTTGTTCTCTTCTGTGCCCTTTTTATTTTCTTCTTTTTTTACCCCTTTCTTCTTTCCCCTCCCCCAAGCAGGGTATAATTACACATGGATACACATACATTCACACACACAATACATATACATATACACAAACAAAAACATAGATATCTATAATCATACATATATATATATACATACAAACATACAGAGAGAAAGAGAGAGAGACCTCTACATTAATATGTATCTGTGTAAAACCATATTGCACCTGTTTGTTCTGTTTCTCTAGAGAGAATCTCTTAGAGGTTTCCTAAGTTCAAGTCTTTTCATGTTTTTCTAATTCTATCAATTCATTATTTCCTACACTACAGCAATATTTCAGCCTTATACTACATAGTTATTTTAAATAGTCTCTAATAATATTGATTAATGTACCTGATGTATAGTGTAGCTTCCTTATTTTTCCTCTTTTAATTAAATATATTTTTCTTTGACTTTTTCTGCTATCATAATTATTAGCCTTGTTTTTTTAACCTAATGAATTCTACTTCTGATCTTTATTTTATGCTTGTGTATCTCATTTCCCATCCCTGCTGCCACCTCTGCTTTACTTCTATGGACCACCTTGCCTTCCTATTACTTAATTTACCTTTCTTTCAAGGATCCCTCCATTATCCTCCCCTCTTCCATCCTTTCCCTTTGCCCTCTTATTTCTTTCTGAATTTAAAAGACTTTTATAGCTCTCTCCTTTTCTCCTCCTTCCCTCCCTTTCTCTTTCCTCTCTCTCTCTGAGAAAGAGAGAGAGAGAGTGTGTGTATATATATATATATATATACACACATACATATATGTATGTATGTATGCACATGTATGTTTCCCCCTTTATCCCATTTCCATTGATCTACATATCCTTCTGTATCTCTATACATCTCTCCCATTTCTATTCCCTCACTCACATTCCTATTCCCTCACTCCCTTTTTTCTTTATAGATTTTAAGGATTCCCTTCTAAATGTATATGTTATTCTCTTTTTGAACCCATATCTGATGTGAGTAGAGTTCCCTCTAAAAATCTCTTCCTTATCCTCTCCCCTGTGCCTATGCCCCTAGCCTCTTATTTCTTTCTGAATTTTATACTTTTATTATTATACTTTAATTTTATACTTTTATACCCTTCTAGAAATATGTATATATAGGCATATATATACATAAATACATATATTTTCTTATATTCCTTCTTTAACCCATTTCTAATGAAAGTAGATTTCCAGAACTATCAGCCTTCCTCCTCCATCTAATTTCTCTGTGTTAGTTCCTCCCATGACTCATTTGTATAATTACTCTTTCTACTCCTACATGGTTTGCATTTTAGGATCCAGTCATATTCTGTTCTACCCCAATATTTCTTTCAAACTAATCACTTACAAATGACAATCTTAGATATATGGTTAACATTTCCATGTACAAAAAGTAAACAGTTTATCCTTATTGAGTCCCTTGTAATTAATCTTTGATGCTTACCTTATAATTATCTTGGAGCTTATATGTCATATTTTCTATTAAGTTCAGGTCTTTTAGCAACAAAAATCCTGAATGGTTTGCAATTCATTATCCTTTTTTCCATTCAGAATTATGTTTAACTTGCTGAGTATGATATTTTTGGTTGCAACCCCAGTTCTTTTGCTGTTTGATACATATTGTTCCAAAACCTGCCATCTTCTTGTATATCCACTGTGAGGGCTTGTGGGATTCTAACTGTGGCTCTGCCATATTGGAATTGTTTTCTTCTTGCTGCTCGTAATAGCTTCTCCTTGATCCTTGATGATAGCTATAATGCTCCTTTTAAGTTTTCCTTGCAGGACCCCTTTCAGGTAGTGATCACTGATTTTTTAAAAATATTTTTACTTTCCACTCTTCTATTAAAATTTCAGGATAATTTTCTTATATTATTGTATCAAGATTCTATTTTTGATTATTGCTTTCAGATAGTCCAATTTTTCTTATGGTTTCTCTTCTTGTTCTGTTCTACAGATTGTATTGTGTATGTATGTGTAAATGTATGTGTATCCACGTGTAATTTTAGCCTTCTTGGGGGCTTCTATAGGGAAATCTCTTCACAAATACAGACTGAAATCCATTCATGCCCTTTCATCTGATATCATTGTAATTTCATGTAATACAGTTTTATCTTACCTTTAAATTCAACATTCCTGCAAATTTCAGATAAGCTTATTGCATATGGTTTATTTCCTCCTCCAAATCTGCCATTGGAAAACCATGTCACAATCCAGACAGTCTCCTTCAAGTCTTTGTCCATTTCATTCAACTCACTAAATGTTTAAGTACCTACCATTTACATGCTACTGTTTTTGATGATAGGACTACAAAGACAAAAATAAAATAATGCCCTCAACACTATGCGCCATCGTGAAGATTACATTCTATGCAAGTGATACTACATATGTATAGATAAATAAAAACAAAACATGTCTAAAGTAATATAAAGCAATTTTGAAAGGAAAAGAGTATTGGGGTACCTTGTAGCTAACTTATAGGTATCTGTTCTGTAATAACATTTTTAAATCCCCCAAATACCATTTAAAATTTTTGAATTTCTAAAGCTAAACTATCAATTCTTTTTGCTAGAAATATGTATAAAACTAACTAAATTACAAGAAAAAAATGTTATACATATCAGTAACAAGAAAAAGGACAGTGTGATCATTTCTAAACTGTGTCCTATTCAATACTACTTATAACTGTTTAACATCATTTATAAATGTTTATTAGAAGTTCTCATTATGGGTTTCTCTATGATCTCAATTTCCAAATCTTTTAAAAGTCACAACCACTTAAAAATATATTCTGAAATTTTAAAGTGTCAATATCATTTGAAGACCTAACTCCACTCTAGACTATGTCCTTCCTCTGTGATAGGAATCAGAAAATGATCTCCTCATATGTAATTTCCTAACCAGGCCAGGAAGAATATAAAAAGAAAGGAAAGAAAGAAGGAAAGAAGGAAGGAGGGAAGGAAGGAAGGAAGGAAGGAAGGAAGGAAGGAAGGAAGGAAGGAAGAGAAGGATGGAGGAAGAAGAAAGGAAATAAGGAGGAAGAAAAGAAATAAAAAGGAAGCAAAGAAAAGAAAAAGGAAGAAAGGAAGGATGAAAGAAAGAAAGAAAGAAGGGAGAAAGGGAGGGAAGGATGAAGGAAGATAGATATAGAAATAGATATCCTTGCTTTCAGACTCAGCCAAGGTATAAAAATGGAAAAGATTCTATGAATTTCTCTTTAGATTAAATTCTAGAAAAGATAAAAATGTACTTGATTTTTTTTTGCTTTTGTTTTGTTAACTTTTATACAGCAATCACAAAGTCAATTAAATCAAATTACCTGTTTCCTAAATATTAACTTAATATCTAAATATTAACTCATTAATTAAAATAACCTAAATATTAACTGCTGAATAGTTAGTATTCTAGTCCAAGCTCCAAAGTGGTTCAATGTAGGAATATCCTGAAAGATTGGGGTGTCATTATCTCATTTTATGTGCTCAAGCTCCCTTTCAAGAATAGTCCCTCACTTTTAGCTGCCAGTGATCAACACCCTAATTCCATGTAGTTGATCAATTGGTTGTTACAAAGGAATATTTACTTCAAAAATATAGCAAAAAATGAGCATAAATATTTTCTCTCTAATATTTCAGACATACTTGGTTCTCCATAGAGAATACGTTTAGACAACTCAATTTTTATATGGTATTGAACGCACTATGTACAAATCTCTCTCTCTCTCTCTCTCTCTCTCTCTCTCTCTCTCTCTCTTACACACACACACACACACACACACACACACACACACACACACACACACACACAGAGCTATTGGATAATTCTTTGTCTCAATTATTACTAGCTGGATCTCAAAGGTCAATGCTAAGTATCTCAAAGTTTGACCAACTGACTACAAAACCTGGCATGGCTTTACACCTTGGCTCTTAAATGGTTCACTCTCTTGTTCTTTCAAAATTTAAAAAATTATAGCCTCCAAAATCCTTCCCCTACAACAAAAGAACTTATGCCAAGGCAGGAAATGAAACCTCTATTCCCAGGATGTTACCAGCATCAGAGAGTGAGAGCCCAAGGTATCTTCAGTTACAACATTCTCTTTCTTTACTCACTGGAATTCCAATAAATCAAAAAGATGTCAGATGAAGAGAAGAATGAGATCTAGTTGGCTATTAATTTTTGATTAAAAAACTGGTTCTGGCTCTGTAGTCAATCAAAGAGATTCTTCCTCACTACAAGATAAAACACTACAAGGTAAAGACCAAAACAAGTTAAAGGATGTTTGACCATGCTCCAAATATTTCCAATGCACTTTTGCATCTTTACAATTCTCTAGAAAGCCAACTCTAATACATGGGAAATTATGTCAGAAGTATTCTGCCTACCCTCATGAGCACTGGGTTCATTACTCAATAAGCAATCTCACAAAAAGATTTAAAATGGCTTTTGCTATCAAGGGGTTTGCAACTTAGCTGAGGGTAATATATATATATATATATATACAAATAATAAACTGCATCTTATAATAACTTTTTTAAAGTACATAGGAAAAGTCAAATAAATAGACTTGAAAAACTGAGGAAGGTATGATCTCACCTAACTAAGATCAAAAAGTCCCCTCTCAGGCTTTATAAGTGTAAAATGATTTAATAAGCTTAAAAAATTTGAAGGGAGGGGCAGCTAGGTCGTGCAGTGATAGAGCACCAGCCCTGAAGTCAGGAAAAACTGAGTTCAAATCTGGTCTCAGACACTTAATATTTCCTAGTTGTGTGATCTTGGGCAAGTCACTTACCCCAATTGCTTCAGAAAAAAAAAATGAAGGGAGTACATTAAGCACAAACACCATAGACCAAATAAGCCAATTACTCAATTAGATCAGGTAATGGACAGTAGAAGGAAGTATTTTTAAAAGGGCTGGAAAGGTAAGTTACATAGTTTGGAGAGCAAAGTGTCTGGTGTGAGGACTGTCAAGCCCTTTAGAGGGCTGCTTTCCATCTTTAGAATCCACCTGGCATACACAATTCACCTGTAACTCCAAGATTGTACAGCATGCACAGCAGCCACATCCAGGTAAACCATTTTTGGCTGACACACTAAATCAGGTTGAGATCTTAAATTCATTGGTGAATTGGGGAGATAGGTTGTCTACCCCAAGCATTATATTTCCCTCAGCAGAATGGGCAAGTGAGAATAATTTGTTCCAATGGCTAAAGAAGGTCTATGGAACATTTCAAACTTGCTTAGATATTAAAGATGCCAGGGCATCTATTGCATTCTGAGACATCACCAATGATCTTGATGTCACTGGACTTTGATAACCCTGGAAGAGAGAGTGAGACCAAATACTTCTGTGTGCTTCACTTAAATCCAATTTGTGTGTGAATCAAAACAAACCACTATCTTACCATTTTTAACTTATCTCAAAGTCATGTGATGATGTGCAAGCGATGAAGCTAAATGTCTGGAAACTATGATAACATGTTCATAGGCAGCCCAGGCAATAAGATCATCTTCTCACTGGACTGAAGCAGCAGTGGGATTCAGTAGCCCCACCTGGGTGTCTGATCAGCTTTTCTGAAGGATTACACTGCTCACCTCCTAGCATGAGGAGAGAGAGCTAGTTAAGATACCCTAAAAATGTCTATTTCACCTAACTCTGGCCTGTTTACCATGGCAAGCAGGCACCCCACCTTGTGGTCAACATACATGATACAAAAACTTTTTCAAAGATGATGCTATTTAATATTGGTACATGGAATGTATGTGTATTTATGCAATGAAATAAAACAGACCTGAAAGATGAACAACTTTTATTGTAAGAGAACTCACATCCAATGACATTCCTGAGTAAAACTAGGATGGCAGATATTTTTGTTTGTTTGGTTTTTGTTATTGTTGTTTTGTTTTTCTGTAGGGGCCACAGTGAAAGGGAGAGCTACGAATCTGGAATAGGTTTTGCTATCAAAACTAATCTAAATAGCACATTCATATGCCTACCAAAATGAATGAATAATAGGACCATGACAATGCAATTGCCACTTGCAGAAAAGTACCATGCTACCATTCTCAGTGTGTATGAATCCTATATGTGATCAAAAAAAATTTTATGAAGACCTAGATACTCATTATCAGTGTGCTGAAAGATGATGACAAGTTTATAATTTTTAATGACTTTAATGCAACAATATGCATAAACTATCAGATATGGCGAGAGTTCTTGGGAGGAATGAAGCTGTAAATAAGAACAGCAACAGTAACTTAACTACTGAAGAGGTTCAGCTCATGAATTTCCTATCACCAACACTGTCTTTCCTTTACCTAAATGTGTTAAAAATTCACTGATGCATCCTCCCAGTAAACATTGGTATTTAATAGACTATATCATTATAAGTAAGAGACAGATTATGAAAATGACAAAGACAATATGGAATGCAGAGTGTGAGACTGATCACAGACTTATCATCTGTAAGATAAATATTTGCATTCAACAAAAGTGGCAGCCCCAAAACAAGATGACTATAAAAAGACAATATCAACAGATTAGTGTTTCTCCAAGCAAACACAGTTCATTGGTAACAGAAAAAAGGCTGAGCCAACACATGGTGGACAACAGTGGAGTAGAAAAGGAGCAGACAGTTTTCAGAGATTTGCTATATAGTTACACATATATTCATCTGGGCCAGAATACTTACAAACTTTAAGACGGATTTGATTAAACAATAGGGAAATTAAGAAGCAGTTAAAAAAAAAAGAAAAAGAAAAAAAAGAACTCCACAAGGTTTATCAAGAAGATATTTGTCTATTTCTAAGAAGTCAGTGTTTAATTCCATCAAAAGTAAAGTGCAAGCAAAGCTTAGAGAATTGTAAGAGTACAATGCAATACAGGCATACTCTCAAGATCTTTCTGAAGAACTTTGGAGTTGATGGATACATGGAAGACAACGGCAAAGTACCACCCAGCATAGTGTACCAACTTCAAAGAAAGTGCTATACTTTTTTAGTGGAGAATTTCAGTAGTTCAAAAGAAATGTGAAATGCATAAATTTAGAGTTATCTCCACTCCAAATGATGTCAATTATTTCTACCCAACCTGTGGTAGAGCCTTCCAAGCTCAAATTGATTTGATTAGCCAAAGTAGGACACACTGTACTTTGACTTCAAATAGTGATGTCATTTAAATCTTCAAGAATGAAAGACACCACCCATTTTTCAAAAGAGTTGTAAAGCAAGTTATATATTTAGGCTAAAGAGAACTATTAAAGGAAGGTGTTGCTATTTTTATCTCATAGAAAAGGGTGACCCAGTCAAAGTTTTTGAGCAAAGAAGTGAGTTGATCAGACATGCATAGAGATGATTGTTTTGGAAGTTGTATTAAAAGCAAATTGAACAAAGGAGGGGAGAGGGGTGAGGAGGCCAGGTAGGAATCTATTACAGTAGCCTGGGAATAAAGGCTTGAACTAAGAAACAAACACTGAAAGTGGAAAAGTATCAGGCAAAGGGAGATATATGAACAAGATAGAATTAATAGGACTTGACAACTGATTGAATAAAGAGGAATAATGATAAAAGGAGAGGCAGATGGCTAGGTTTAGAGAACAGGAAGTAAACGAATAATCAGCTAAAACTTGTATGAAGTAGCTAGACAGAGTAGAACAAGACAAACAAGAAGGCCACCAAATCCAAGAGAGGAGAGAAAGAAGAGGTCAAGTTCTATAGAAATATTATAGGATAATAGGAAGAGAGAAAAGAGTGATTGAATCAACCATTTCAAAAGTATTGATTATTTCAAGGAGTTTCATTAGTGGCAGGGATATAATACACATTGCATGTAGCTGAGGAATGAGCTAGCAGTAAGAAAATAGAAATTAGATATAAACAATATTTTCTAAGTGTTTGGCAGTTAAAAGACAGAGAGAAGATGATAGCTTGAGGAAAAGGCCAGCTGGATGAAGAATTTATTACATAATAGTTTTTATTTTCAAAATATACGCAGATAGTTTTCAACATTTACCCTTGCAAAACCTAGTGTTCCAAGTTGTTTCTCCCTCCCTTTCTCCCATCCCTTCCCCTAAAAAGTAATAAATCTAATACATGTTAAATATGTGCAATTCTTCTACACATATTTCCACAATTATCATACTGCGCAAGAAAAATCAAATCAAAAAGGAAAAAAGAGAAAACAAAAGCAAGCAAACGAAAAAAGTGAAAATACTATGTTGTGATCCATATTCAGTCCCCACAATCATCTTTCTGGATGCAGATAGCTTTCTTCAACACAGTCTACTGGAATTGGCCTGAATCACCACATTGTTGAAAAGACATATCCATCAGAATTGATCATCGCATAACCTTGTTGCTATGTGCAATATTCTCTTGGTTCTACTCATGAAGAATTTTTTTGTAAATGAGAGTGATGGTGATTTTATTGTTTAGGATAGAAATATATGAGCAAGTTTATAGGAGGAAGGAGAAGAATACAATAGAGTGGAAAAGATTATAGAAAATGAAGTGGAAATAAATGACCCAGAAGCAACCTGGACAGAAGAAGGGATAGGGTCTAAGACAAGTAGTAGGTTTAGTCTTTATAAAGAAGAGAAACATCTAATAATGTAGGGAAGCAGAAAAGAACAAGTAGAAATGGAAATGTTGTAAAGTGCATAAATAGGAGGATAATTTAAATCTTCACAAACTGATAGGAGGAAAAAAAATAGTGATAATTAAGTCAGGGGCCTGAAAGAAAAGATTGAGCTAGGTATAATAGTCAATTCATAAAATATTTATTGCTATATAGCTATTTAAAAGGCATGGAGAACTTAGATAGCATATAGCTTTAGAGGACCTAATCAGTAAAGGTATATAACTTTTCCCATCAGTAATCAATTGTAATGGTGTAGGAGAGGAGAAGAGAAATGTTATGGTTACCCACAATGTATGTGATAAGGAAGGTAGGAACATCTGAAAGCAAATGGAACAAAGAAAGGGACACAAGACTATATCAATGAAATGACTGATGTTGAGATTGTGGGAATAGGAACATGAAACCAGAATACTGTCTTTGTAGACAGTAGCTGCATAGAACAGAGAGGAATTGTAGGCTTGACTGTCATGAGAATGAGGAGCAAGTTCAATAATGGGTGATATGAATATAAAGGAAATCAAAAGAGAAATTTCAAGGCTCAGAATTATTGAGAAGGCACTTTTATGTATTGATAAGGTCCAAGGAATGACTACTCTGATGAGTGGCCCAGTTATAATGAATATGAAACTCAAGAAAAATTAACAAATTTGACCAAATGAGAGGTCTGCATTTTAGAAGTTTAGAACAATGATGTTGATACTAAAATGCCTGAAAATGAGGACTTGAGATAGTGTAAACAGAAAGAAATGTTAGTTAATGATTTTGTCCAAGCAGATTCACATAGGGAGAAAAAAATTAAACTCTAGGATAAGTCAATATTTAGTCAGGAACATGTAAAGGGAAATGACAGGAAGGACTTTTCTTCTCCTCCCCTACCCTAAATTACTAAAAATATTACCTCCCCACCTCTTTTACTAAATAGGATTACTGGCAGAAAGGTCATAAATCTGCTCAGGGAGGACCACAGAGGTGTGGGAGTAAGCGAACAGTTAGCTTGAGAGGGTATAACCTTATTACAGGAAAAGGAAGTTGCCTGCCTGCTGTGTCCTGAAAGTAAATTAGACTGTGGCAAGTCATTTTGATCATAAGCAAAAATCTTTTTTATTGAACTGCACACACTCTAGGTTCACCCTGAAATGTACAACTGTGTCATGAAATTACTCCAGGGAAATCATGTCCTCTTCAATATACTGTGCTTTGGGGACTCTTCTTTTATGATTATTTTTTGTTGGCACACATGTATGCAAAATACCATAGGTATGGCCTGAATGATTCTGTAGACTTTCAAAGCTAATAAATAAATAAGTTTAAACAAGAATGGGCAAAAGACTATTTTCTACACAGCTAGATATGAAGTTATAATTAGAATGTTTTATTTGAAAATATTCAGAAGGTTACATATAAAAAGAAAGCATTTCATAGATATATGTTGTTTCTGTGTGATATTGTTGGTTACTTTGTATCAACCAGTGTCTGATCACAATTAACACCTTGGATAGGTGATTAAAGCAAAATCTTTAAGGAATTAAAAATCACAATTTTGGATACATTGTTTTTCCAGTTGAAGGATAATATTAATTTGATTTTAAGAACACTCAAATAACTTGCATTTTCAGTTCTTTATCTGTAAAACAAGGAAAATAAAATTAAGGGGTGTTGTTATACTCAAATGATGAATATTTATAGAAAAAGTTTTTTTCAAAAATCTGTTATAATTTTTATTAATATAAAATCTCTTTCTAGAAGAGAATAATTTCAATTTAATAAAAGTTTATGTGTTATCTGAATCATAAACCCTATGGGATTCTGGTTTCTGCTTCTAAAATTTTCTAGTTCATCAGTTTCTCTAATTTCAGTCTCTTAATTCCTAGAATCAAAGGAAATTAGCTGGAATTTTGAACATCCCTTAGTATATCTTTAAAAAAAAAAATCATATGCTATTCAAGATCTACCTCTGCTATTTCCAAAGAGCCCTCTCTTGTCTGGGCTCTGTCACTGAAAGGATTTTTACATTCCCTCTCCACACACACCTGGGGGCCCAAACAGACTCCTAATCTGACCATCAAGGTTCCGGGCCCCAAGAGCTGAGAAACCAGACCAGAGAGATCCATCAGCACTCACTAAGGAATAAATGACTTTATATTGCCTATAGCTTCCTGCTGAGGTGAACGGCCAATCTCTCTGACTTCCCAAACAAGGATTGTAGCCTTCAGCGAAAGGAGCCGCTCCATTAGCAGAAGCCAGCTAACTTTCAGCTATATTCAACCCAGACTTCCTAACAGTATCACATCATAAAACCATCCCGCATCTGGCACAAATTTAAGGCACAGTTGGCAGTATTTGATACAGAAAAGAAACCAAAGACGGAATTAGTATCCCACACGGTTGTTTTTCAAGTCATAGATGAAGTGCAGAACCTTTTGGGGAGAAGGCCACAGAACGCCCACTAACCCTTCCTAAACTTAAGTTGGGCTGTCTAGAGCTTATGTTCTTTGGAGAAAAACAACAACACACTATTGCATCTCCTTTTACTTGCCTGGTTAAAAGCATATGATTAAAAGACTTTTTTTTTTCTTTTGGTGGGGGGAGTCAATTTCTAGCATCTGTACCTGAATAATAATACTTCACCATTTTTCCTATTCCAGGACACAACATCCACCTGGGGCAGTAATTTAAATGACCCTTTAAGACTAGGTGTGAAGGATTGCTCATCTATGGTCTAGTCTCTCCTCTCTGTAATCTTGGAACATGGATGAGCATCCTGGGAAAGCTGGCTATCCAAACTCATATAAGAGTGATTTGCACTAGAATGCTAATTGAATCATTTACAATGGCTGTTATGCTTTCCCAGTGACTGATATTTGAATTCTCAATCTAGGGCATCATTTCCATTTCAAAAGACTAAAACAAAACAACAAAAAATTTAGAAAACTAGATTTTAAATCTGAAAGATGATTGGAAGGTGGGAAGAGAATGGGAGAATGAGAGAAAAAAGAAGTTAAATGTATTCTTGGATTTTTATTTTGTTTATTTTTTATTCCAGTGATTTCACCTTTTCTCTCTAACCCTGAACCATCTCTTCTAAAAGAGACAAACTTAAGCAAAGTTAACAGAGAAAGTAACTATGAGTATATACCAGATTTCACATTTAGAGTTCCTTTTGTCTCTCCTATGAGAAGGGTATGTTTCAACATTTCTCTATAATCAAGGTTGGTTCTTAAAAATAGTCAGAATTCTACTGCCTTTTAGAGGTGTTTTAATTTATATTATTGCAGTCAGAAGGTATGTCATTTTCCTGGTTCTGCTTTGGAGGGAAATGGTCTTGAAAGATTACTTAATAATAAAAAAATGATCACGGGCATCAGATAACAAAGACTTTGGTATGGCTTGTTGAACTGTGTATTAGGCCTATATGAATTTGGACAATAACTGAGCTCTCTAAGCCTTTATTTTCTTAAGTGTAAAATATTGTATCCCATTGGATTGGATACATACCTATACATTTTTATGTTCTCTACTCAACATCTCTAACATCTTTTTTCAGCACTCACGAAGGTGAGATATTTTCTGCATGCATTCTAGAAAATTCTAGGCCTTTTTACAACACAAACTATATAAAATGATGCTTCCTGGGAAACAAGTAATATTCTATTTTAAAGAACTACCTAATCCCAGCAGTGGGATTCTCATTTCCATCCCTCTTGCTCCTAATTCAAAGGAAGGGGTAAAAGGATCAAAGGATGTAAATCTGGTCCTAAAATATACACCATGCTTTTTTTCTGGCAATTTCATATAGATTTTAAAGAAATAAACAGCTCTGGATTGCTACAGATAACACAGAATTGCCTAACTGAGGCTGTTGCTATTTCTTGTTCTAGATGGAAATACAAATTTTGATTGTCAATCCACATCTTGTATTATCACACATGCTTTAACTCAGGAAATCATAACAAAATGGCTAGGTGACAGAGGAGTCCACAGTAAAATCTTCTTCTTCCTCATTGTATTTTTCTTTTGTTGTCGTGTCATTCAACTATAAAAAGAGCTTTTAGGTAGGAGAGTTCACTTTCACCTAAGAGTAAAATACCTATAGCATTATATAATAGAAAGAGAACAGAACTTTGAGTAGAAAAAAACTTGGATTTGAATCTGAATTTGTTTACAAATTGACTATGGAAAAAGTCAATTAATCTCTCTAAAACTCAGTTTCCTCATGTGTTAAAAAGTTGTTTAGAAAATTCAATGAGATCTATATGTTAAGTGTTTTACAGTGCAATACTCTAAATATCAGTTGTTATTACAGTACAATATATTACAATTACAGTACAAAAATACAGTAGTTCCTCTATGAGTTTTATGTCTATTAATAGGGGCAAGTCTGAACTTTTCCTACAGCATATATAGAAAAAAGTAAGAAATGGACACCCTAGATTACATGTAAAAAGCAGTTTCCTTCTCATTCTTAAACAATTTGCACTTTTCCTTCCCAGCCCTCCAATTACACACCTTTCCACAAACAGATTTGCATTAGAACATGGAACACAATAGTAAAATGCTGAACTATAAACACAAGGCAAAAGACTGTTTTTGGTTAGCTTTGTTGACTTGTTTTACATTCAAATAGAAAGATTCTACACTACCCTAGCACCCTACAGAGATTTTTTTACTTCATTGAGTCTTAAGCCAAGCTTATTGAATATTCAAAAGATGACCCAAAACAACCACCAAGATTTCATAAGATTCCAAGATTGAGTCCCTTTGGAATCTTAGAAAATATTTGTTATTAGAGTAATTTTCTGCATATTTAACAGCCCTAGTTTTCCTAATGGCATAATTAAGTGTATCTTAAATTTTTCTTTCTGGGAATGAAAAAAAAAAAAACCTGCTTTGGGGAAAGTAACTTTGATAAGTATCCTCAAGCTGCAGGATAAATTCTGTTGGAATTGAATAGATTTGTGGATACTCTGGTATAAAGGAATGAAGACCAAAAAAAAAAAAAAAAAAGGCTAGAAAATGGGTCAAATCAAAAAGAATATCAAATTATATTTAAAAGCATATTTAATTATGAAGTTGGAATAAGAATTTCCTGGAGCATTTAAATAAATACCAATAATAGTTTCCCATATTCCAGATGAGAAGAATTGAGACAAAATGACTTAAGTGACTGGGAGAGGTTAAATGGAGGAGCCCAGCCTGGCTCAAAACAAGATAAGCATTGTCCAAGTTCAGGTCTTTTTTCACTGTACCATGCTAATTCTCATGTTGTTGAACCCAATAATTTATGTAGTCAGTCTAAAAATTAAATTTCCTAGTCTAGTCCTAGCTACATGATACCAGCTACGTGGCCTTAGGGAAGTCACTCTAAGTTATTCCCTCAGCCTCCATTTCTTTGTTTCTAAAATGGGGATGAGGCCAACCCTGGCTACCTCATCAGTCTCTTTAGGGTCAACTGAGAGAACATTTGTAAAAGCATTTGTATATCATTAAGATTTATAAAAGTGCAAACCTTTATTTTTGTTGCTTTCTGATGAAATCCTTAGGCTCATGACAAAGTACTATTGAGCAATAAGGATAGGTAAGGAAGTTTTCAGAGGACACACATAGGTGAAAAGTTTTTGTTTGTTTGTTTTTCCAGAATGAGATTAAAAATATGTGGGGCCTGGGGCTATCAAAGAGAAACGTTTCTAAAAGTGACCACTTGCCCTGAAAATTTTAGCTAAATCCCTAGTACAAAAGATGGTAGAATGGAGAGGAAGGGAGGGAAGAGAGGAGAGAGGGCTGTCAAAGGAGTGGGAGTCCAGTGTCAGTTGAGTTTCCTGGCTTTATTGCTACTGACTCATGGGGTGATACTGGAAAAAATAATTTCACTGGGGGAAACTGAGAATAGAGCCCAGGTTTTCCTGTTTCACAGTTGAGTATAGGATCTCTGAAGTTGAGCTACTTCATTAGGGGCCAAATGAATTTTATGTCAAGAAAAAATTTCTCTCTCTCTGTCTCTCTCTTTCTGTGTGTGTGTGTGTGTGTGTGTGTGTGTGTGTGTCTTTCTCTCTCCTTATCTCTCTGTCTCTGTCTCTGTTTCTCTCTCCATCTCTCTGTCTCTCCCTCCATCTCTCTGTCTCTGTCTCTGTCTTTCTGTCTGTGATACTCTCTCTTCCTCCCTCCCTCTCCCTCTCTTTCTCTTCCTCTCCCTCTCTCCCTCCCTTTCCTCCTCCCCCTTCCTCTATCCCTTCCCTTCCCTTCCCTTTTCCTTTTCCCCTCCCCCCTCCACACACACACACACACACACACACACACACACACACACACCACATCACTTTACATGGCTTCAATTATAATCTCTATTCAAATGACTTCCAAATTGGTATACCCAGATTTTATTTTTCCTTGAGCTTTAGCATTTTAATGGGCATTTCTTCTTGGATGTCAGTTAATTTATTAAATGCCTACTGGACCAAGTGCTGGGGATACAAAATCTCAAATTCAACCTGATCAAAACAAAAGTCATTATCTTTCCCCCTAAACCAGCCCTCCTCTTTTATTCAGAATACCATCATTCTTTCAGTCATCCAGGTTCACAATTTAGGACTCTTCACTCTTGTATATTTTCCATAGATAATCAATTGTCAGCTTTGGTTCCAATCTTCCCTCTTGATCAACCCTTATCTTTCTCTCACAACACAATCTCTCTAATTTAGGTCCTTCCTCAGTCACCTGGCTATTGCAATAACCTCCTAATTGAATCCAGTTTCTCCCTTCTGTGATCCTTCTTCCTCTACTTCCTACACCCCTATAGTTGTCAAATTAGCATTCCATGGGACTAACCCCATGACTCATTCATGAAACTTCTGTGATTCTCTATTACTTCTAGTATAAAATACTACTTTTTCTTTTGGGTATTTGAGGACTTTCACAATATGACATCAATGAATCTTTCTAGGACAATTACACATTACTCCCTTTCACATATTCTTTCAGTCAAATTGACTTGTTTGTTCTTCCTTGTGAAGCATGTATATTCTGACCAGAGGTGCCAGTCTGAATTCCAGGGTACCCAGAGAGGTTTGTGTCTTGTCTTTGTCTCTAGGGCCATTGCCTCAAAACTCTATAGGCATTCATATAGGTGTTCATTTTGTTCAATAATTGACTTTTAATTAAGTATTAATTTTACATATGCCAAACAGTACCATGCAAAAAGAGTCCAGCCACAAAAAATTCTCTATTGAAATTGATGTTCTCTGAATGTCCTTTTGACAGATGGCATTTAATGCTCTTATTGATGAATGATATTGAGTGCCAGAATTTTACAAAGCTTCCTCTAGGAAATCCCCAGCACTGGAGGGGGTAAAGAAATGAAGGAAAAGAAAGAAGTGATATAACTCCTTATCTCAGAAACACAAAATAGATAAAAGTAGATGAAGAATATACATTGTCAAAACCAACACATGTTCCACAAAGAGACCATGAGCTAAATTTAGAATTGAGTAGTAGACAATTATACATGGTCACATTTGAGAAACTACAATATTTTCAGTGATGAAAAAGCTAATTGAGTTATAATAAATAGAGGACTGCCTATTATTTTTCTTTTGGGGGATTTCACAGATAATCCTGAAGGGTTTAGTGTATGCCTAATATTATTATTCATGTGCCCAGACCAAGATAATTTAAACAGCCAGAATTATTTAGCTATCAGGAACTTTTAAAATTTTCCTAATAATATTTGATTTTTCCAAATTCATGCAAAGATAGTTTTTAGCATTCACCTTTGCAAAACCTTATTTTTTCAAATCTTTCCCCCTCTTTCCCCTATACCCTCTTTCCCAAGACAGTAAGCAATCCAATATAGGTTAAACATCTACACAAGTTTTCTAAACATATTTCCATATACATCATTCTGCTCAAGAAAAATCAGATAAAAAAAAAATCAGATCAAAAGAGAAAAAAACCATGAGAAAAAATAAATAAACAACAACAAAAAGGCAAAAATACTGTTTGTTGATCCATATTCAGTCTCCATAGTTCTCTTTCTGATGTTGATAGTATTTTCCATCCTGAGTCCATTGGAATTGCCTTAAACCACCTCATTATTGAAAAGAGCCGAGTCTTTCACAGTTGATCATCACATAATTTTGTTGTTACTATGTACAATGTTCTCTTGGTTTGCTCATTTACTCAGCATCAGTTCATGTAAGTCTTTCCAGGCTTTTCTGAAATCAGCCTGCTCATTATTTCCTATAGAACAATAATATTCTTTTATGTTCATATACAATAAGTTATTCAGTCATTCCCCAACTGATAGACATTCAAGAAACATGAATTTTCTAAGGTGGCCTACTAAAAACAATTGGCACAAAACAGAGAATATGTTCTTTCTTAAGTACACACAGAATACTGGGTCAAATGGGCTCAGTATTAGAAAGATCACATGGCTTCTTGGATGGTATAGCCTTCTTCTGGGCTCCAAGTGTTGGTGACTATCCATAGTTATAATTCTATCTGCCCCACCAACGTGAAACTCACTGCAGCTTCCTGACTTCCTCCATGTGACTACTTTGCCCTCTTTTAGGTGCTGCATTTATGCATTGTTGATTATTGAGCCAATCCCTCCAGTGACATGGTCATTAAGTGCATGACTCCAAGTCAGTCTTCTTTCTAGAATCACTCCCTCATCTTCCCTTTTGTAACTGCTGGTATATGATACAGGCACAAAGTATATTCCTCCTCAAAGCTCTCTCAAAACATGGTTGCTTTTTCTTGTTCCAATATAGGTCCAGAGTTGTGTCTAATTCAATTAATCCTGATACATTTTGGGAATGTTTTAATCTGTTTTTATTCAGTGGCCAAAAACACATTACTCTTTTTAAATTTTTAAGGACTTTTTTGTACCTTATTTATTCCTTTGATTTTGTAACTTAATCAAGGAAATATTCTCACCTGATAAAGATATAAAGACTAAAGTATTTGTAAGAATAAAGGAAATGGGAAATGATTAAATACTTTCAATGTGCCAGACACTGTGCAATGTGCTTTACAAATCTCATCCAGTCCTCACAACAGCTCTTATAGGTAGGTGCTATTATCTCCATTTTACATTTGAAAAACTAGAGTAGACAGAGATTAATTGACTTGCCCATTCTCTCAGCTGGTGTACAAAGTGCAACTTGAAATCAGTTCTTCCTGACTAATCACTCCAAGCACTGTCTAGCTTCATAGTTTTACTAATTGGGGTTGGAGGTATATGAGGTTCCTCTTAAATATATAATGGAGGATTTCCTAATAATCTTAGTCTTTATGACCATGTGCAGAATGTTTGATGCATGAGCTCATGTCACCAATAGAAAATGCACAGGTTATATTTTGTAACTTGTTCTGATACACTAACAATATGATGAAGAGGAATCTGTCTGATTGCCTATGGAACTAGAACAGGAGTGTATCAGCTAAATGCCTAGAGCACATTCATTCAGTGTGTCCCTTGGTAAGTCTTCCTAGATGCTGTCTGGGTAGGAAATGATGATGTGAGGGGACAGGTCAAGGTCAACATGTGACTATGACTACAGGTCTCTGTCCTTTACCCCTTTGTATTTGTTGGTTAGTTAATTGCATTTTTCCTATTCTAGGTGGAGTTGGAGATGGTCATGACAGTGAACTTTGAAAAGTCTAGAGAGTGAGTAATCAGGTGTTATCTAGGTGGAAATGGATTTTGTGACCTAGCTAGTCCAGCATTACAGTCCCAAGGAATGATCTTTAACCTTCAGTAGCTAAGGTGAAGAGAGATTAATGAAACTCAGACTTATGCAACAGATTGTTTGTTTGTTTGGTTGTTGTCCATTCTCAAAGAGGACCAAAATGACATCACTCTGTTGGAGTCAAGGTATTTTATGTCTCACTATGGTTAATCAGACCAGTATGAGTTTTAGAAGGCTCTACCACAGACAATATAAATAGTGCATATGAACATCTGGGGTGAATATATCTCTAAATTTCTGCATCTCACATTTCTTTCAAGTTACTGCAATTCTATTTTGCTCATAGAAAACAGCACTTTCTTTGATGAAGGCATGCTATACTAGGTAGTTCTTTGCCAATGTCTCCCATGTCTTATAATCAATTACAAAGCTCTTCAGAATAACCTTGAGAGTATCTTTGTATTGTATCTTCTGACCTCCATATGAGTACTTCTGTTGTGAGTATTCTGTAAAAGTCTTAGATAAATGTGTTTTTGACATTCAAGCAATGTGGTCAGCCCATTGGAGGTATACTCTCTGCAGTAGGGCTTGAATGCTTGACAATTAAGTTCCAAAAAGCACCTCAGTGTCTCGTGTCTTACCTTGACAGGTAATTTTCAGAATCTACCTAAGGCAATTCAAATGGAAGCAATTCAGTTTCCTGGCATGGTGCTAATAGACTGTCCAGGTTTCATAAGTACACAACAATGAGATCAGTACAATGGCTTTGTAAACCTACACTTTGGTAGACAATCTAATACCTGTTCTCTCCCACAGCTTCCTTCAGAGGTCTGACAATGTGTGTATCAACCTGATCATCTATTTGGACATCCCTGAAAAGTAAAATGCCAAAGTAAGTGACCTTATCCATGGTATTCAAAATCTCTACATTTGCTATAATCAGTGGTTCCACATATGGATGACTGGTGCTGACTAGTGGAGAACTTATGTTTTCTTGATGTTAATTATCACAAAAAGCAGATGACATTGTCACAGGTGACATTAATTGTCACAGGTGACCAATAGGACAAGCAACAAAGAATCAATTCATATTTTATTGTATCTAAGTTTTAGAGGCTACATTGAGTTTACATCATCTATGAAAAAAAATCATGCACCAGCTCTCTCCATTTTAGTCTTGGCTTGTAGCCTTTTCAAATTAAATAATTTACATTAGTGTGATGGTAGCTGATTTTGATATGGCTATTTTCAGCCTTGATGAAGGCATCTGACAATATTGCTGAAAACATCACGCTAAAAACCATAGAAGCACAGCACTGATTCATTCTATGATGACTAGGAAAGTATAAGAGAATCATTCATTATCCAGAATCTATGCAAACATGCCATCATAGAATTGGTATGCTATAGTGATGAATTTCTCAAAGAAATTTTGCTGTAATTTTCCACAACCCATCATGACTGATAATATCAAAGGCCTTAGTCAGATTGACAAATGTTATCAAACCTCTGTTCTGCTCCTGGCATTTTTCCTGGGCTTATGGGGCACATTATCAACCATTCCCTGGCCTTTTCTGAAGTCACACTAGCTCTCAAGTTTACAATCATCTTATAGATAAAGGATTAACCTATTGAAGAAGATTCTGGCAAGAATCTTATCAGCAATGACTGAGAGAGACCTCCTTGTGATTGTCACAGGTCAATCTATTACCTTTCCTTTATAGAAATGGACAATGTAGTCATCCTTGAAATGCTGGGGGATAACCTTCTCTTGCCACACATTCCAAAAATTGCCTTATAAATCTCAGCTCAGCGCCAGGTACTTTGCCATATGAAAGCTTGATGGCATTCAAAACCTTGGAAATTCAGGTAGAGAGGGATTGACTACAACCTGAGGTATATAGTCAATGGCTTCAGTGTCAATTGATATCATTGGAAAATAATGGAACTATTCAATTCATCTCTCCAGAATCATGTCTTTATCACTAATTAATGTGGCTCCATCTGCACAAGTAAGTGGCCCATAGGTCTTTGGTCCATAAATAGTCTTGAGGGTATCATAAAATCACTTTGGATTCTTACCCTCAACATAAAACAGAATCACACAGTTATCAGTTTCACTCTTTCTTCTAATGTCATCAAAGTCCAGTGGCAAGACAAAGTCAAGATGAACAGTGATGGCCTAGGACCAATAGTGCAGCCAAGGACCTTAGCATCTTCAATGTCTAACCAATTTCTGAACGTTCCACACCACCAGCTTCAAGTGCTTTCATGGCTATTGGAAAAAAATTTTCTTATCCACCCATTCCACCAAGGAAAGTCTACTTATGCTTGGCATAGACATTACACTGCCCTTGGTAATCCTCAACTTGGGTTGGCCTATCTGTGGAAATGGTTTATCAGGGTGTGACTGCTGTACATACTATAGTCTTTTGAAATCACTGATGAGAATTGGTTGAATCAGGTGGATACCAAAGGTAGAAAGCAGTCCTGAAAAGGATCTGACCCTTACATCAGAGATTCTAATCTTTCCTAACTTTCATCTAACTTTTATTACCCTTTCTCGAATGTGTCTGTTGGAGAGCTTGATTCAAAACTCTTAGATAAGGATTGTGCTAAGGAATTTTTAGAGAAGGATAGGTTTTAGAAGGGGTAGACTAGGACAATATAGTTAGATGGAAGCAGGGAGCACCCTAAATAGTAAATCTCAGGAAGCAAACTGACAGACAAGTTCATTTGTGTGCTGCCTGTCTATTACAAAAGGATAGTATATTGGCTGGTGCTATAATTGCAAATTGCTCAAAGTTAGCTCATTGTACATTAGAGAGAATCTTCAAAATTTGTTTACATTGTGCTTGTTTTGAAGATATTTATTTAAAAGCAGTTATCCTTTCATACTTCAGAGTCATAAGTTCTCAACAAAACATACATCATTTAGTTTAGCTTTTTTTGGAGGTGGGGGGGCAAGTAATTTGGTAGCCAAGATAGATAAGGAAAATGAGGTCAAAATCTAGGTCGATCTGGAACACTAGTCGGTAACTCATACCTTAAGGCCTTGGGTTTCCCACATAGACCAGAAGTTGATTGTTTAAAAAAAAAAAAAGTAAGAGGGAAAAATAGGACCTTGTGAATATTAAATATGTTGGAAAGAAAGTGTTATTAGAAATGTTATTGTTCTCATTCCAGGAGTCTCTATGGCAACCATTATGAACCACTAAATGTACAGATAGCTATTTGTGTCACTAGCTATGCTGGTTTATCCAACCACTCCTTAATATTGTCTAGACACCTTTCCCTTGGCTTTCCTTCAGTCTTTTCTCTGGCATATTTGCCTCACACATTTCCACTTCTCCAGCTTCAATTGTGGCATTTTCTTCAGTTAAAGAACAAAGCACAAAAAAGAGGAGAAGGGGAAGGGGGGAAGATACCATTTTTCCAGGAAACACAGGTTGGTTTTACTGCCTCCATATCCTCTTGAGAATCCAAGAGCAGAAAAGACTCGTCTTTCTTATTATTGTTTTGACAGTGGATTCTAATTGCTTCTGCTTGAATTATTACATATTTAAAGGATCATTGCTACAGTAGCCAAATGGAATGTGGAAATCAAGAAGAGCTACAAGTCACGTCTCTGTCCTTATCTTGTAATATGATCTTAAGTAAATCATTTAACCTGAGCTTTTCATTTTCCTCAGCTATAAAATGAGGAACTGAACTAGTTGAGTGTTTTCTGAACTCAAGCCCTTGAGTGTAAAAAGGATTCCATGAAAATAACTGTGTGCTACAGTGGAAAGAAACAAAGGCCCTGGAGACAAAAGAACTGAGTCCCAATCCAACTTCTAACATCTATTGACTGTGCAATCTTGACTAAGGCATTTAACTTTCACTGTCCTCTTTTGAAAAATAAGACTGTTAGACTAAATAACCTCTGAGGTTTTTTTGCAGTCCTGGACTTAAAGTCAAGAATACTTCAAGTTCAAATGCTGCCTCAGATACATAATTGTGTGATCCTCAGTGTCTTCATTTATAAAATGGAAATAATGGTAGCAGTAATCTCATAGGATTGTTGCAAGAATTAAATGCAATAATATATGCAAAGTACCTTTTAAGCTTTAAAGCACTATTTGAATATGTACTTTATTATTGAGGCAGCTAAGTGGTACAGTGAATATAGCAAGGCTTCTTAAATTTTTTTCCATTCACAACCTCATTTCACTTGAGAAATTTTTAAGTGATACTGCATATGTAGGTATAAAAATTAGATATCCAAATCAAACATCTGCTGATAATAAATCATAATTTTGCAACCCCAATTCAGTTTTGAGACATTGAATGGCATCATGATACACAGTTTAAGAAGCTGGGGGATAGAACACTGAGTTAAGTAGTCCTGAGTTCAAATCTGTCCTCAAACACTTTACTGGCTGTGACTCAACAAGTCACTTAACCCTGTTTGCCTCAATTTTCTCATCTGTAAAATGAACTGGATGAGGAAGTAGCAAACCACTTCAGTATCTTTCTCAAGAAATCCCAAATGGAGTGACAAAGAATAGGACATGCTTGGAAATGATTGAACAACAACAATACAACAGCATAGTAAAGTTGATAGACATCTACTTTTGAAGTAAAGATGTGGATTTAAGCCCCACCCATGACAAAGATTGATTAGATGACCCTAAATAAGTCCCTTAACTGATCACTGATCCTAGACAACTCCCTAAAGGCTACAGAGGAGTTGTTATACTTCATTGATATAGGGACTAGTTTTCTATGCGGATTAAATTATGAACAGATCTGGACAACAACAAGAACAAACTATTATTGTTGTTGTTGTTATTGTTATTCCTAAATCTGGTGTGAGGCTTGCTGCAGAATGAAAAGGTGGATAGCACTATATGCACTACTGTCTACCGATAGTAGTCTTTTTACCCCAGTAGAGCCAAGAGACAGGGAAAAGAAATAAAATAATAAGCTTATTTGTAACCTTTGCTTCTAGACCTTGAACAAAACATAAAAATAAATAAATAAAAGTTAACTGCATGTAAAGCAAAGATCTCAATGTGAGTAATACACACAGCTGTGGCCAATCTTAGGTGAATAGTGTTGCCCAAGAGTGAACTGAGATGGGAAGGTAGATATTCTTAGCATAAATACAGACACCTAATATTTGTAGGAAAGATCAGAACAGGCAGCATTAAGTACTTTTTATAATACACAATATGGTCTAAGGCTAAGTAGAGTCACTTTTCACTAAAGAGTAAATCAACAATGTCAGAGGAATACACCTCTCTCAGAAATAGCAGCCCAGCCCTATTCTAGCTTGCATACCAAACGCCTATTAAGTGTAGTATTTTGTTATTATGAAAATAGGTATAACTTCATTTCTTTTGCTTCAAAATTTCCTAAATTCTCAGGGACATTTCATATCTTCATGCCTCCCAACCAATATGTGTGGGTTTCATCAATATGTTTAGGGTGAAGAAGAAGAAAGTCTAAAGTGTGCGGTGGTAGATAAGATGACACCCGATATTAGAGAAAAGGGGAAAAGTGATCAATTTCTGCTTTGAATCTGTTTTCTCCCTAACAAGGAGAATCATCTTCAGAGTGAAGAGAGAGGAGAGAATCAAAATACATAATAGGAAATTAGAACTCCAGGTTATTTAGGAATGGTTTAGGAGATCATCTTAACTGACCTTGACAAGCTCAGATCACTAGTTTATGTTCCCTGTATGGGACAACTTGGAGATATAATTACTGAACTGCTGCAAGTGTTTTAAAAATTCATGAAGAATGAAGGAAGACAGAGTACTGGAGACAGACAATGTCCTGTTTAAAAAAAAAAAAAGGTTGTCTTCAGACAGTGTCAGTGAATTTTATGTCAGTTCCTGCAAAAACAAAAAAACAAAAAACATCTATGATGTCCTATTTTAAAAAATAATTTATAAGTACTTGAAAAGGGGGAAAATAATCACATAATCATCATGGATACATTAAGAATAAGTCAGACTACAGACTACATTTCCATTTTTGATGAGTTTATCAATCTGATGAGATCAGTAGAATGTACCAGACAATGTATTTCATCAAAACATTTGAGAAATTGTCTTGTGATTAAATTGCAGAGACACAGATTGGTGTCTGTGTCTACAATTAGGTGGATTCATAGTTCACAGAATAGCCAGATCCAAAGATTAATTGATTATTTTTGATGAATGAATCCAATGCAACGTAGATGGGATTTTAGTAGAGTACACCAGGGACTATCCTTAATCCAAAAGCCAGGAAAATTGTGTGCCAATATGATCTCTGACACTAACTATGTGATCCTGGGCATATTAATTAACCATCTAGTTTTCTAGGCCATTGATATTAAACTCAGCCTACAGTCAAAAGCAACCAGCAAAACACCCAAATGCAGCCACTACTGGCTTAATTAAGAAATGTTTAACAAAATAAATTTTAAAAAAATTAAAAAAAAATTAAAAATAAAAATAGTGTTCAATTTGTGGTTTTCTAAGTCAATCTAGAGCTCCTCTTTTCTATTTGTGTTTGACACCATTGCTCTAGCCAACTCTTTAAAACAAGTTGCAGAAAATGTGTCAACCTACATTATTGGTAGGAGTTTCCTCATCTGGGACTGCTTTATGTTAGAGAAATCATAAGTTTAGTGCCCATCCCCTACCTCTTTCCCCAGGGTCCAGCAGAATATCTGAGAAGTTTTTAAAAATTGCTTGTTGATTGATTTTATACTTTATAATTATAGAGTATAGTTATAGTTATGAATACTTTTTGAAAAAAAGACATCAGAAGGTACAGTACATAGTAAGAAAAGACATCAAAAAATGAAACCAACTATATTTTAATGGACAGAAAACAATTGAGTACTATCCTGAGAATCTCTTCAGAATCAAAACTCTGTCAGCCTAATTTCAGCCATCAAGTCATTCTGAAAAAATGAGAAATGGATTAAAGTAAAGCCTTAGACCCTGATCCTTATTTCTTAGAAAAATATTTTAGAATGGCTGCTTTGAGCTGAAAAGGACCTCAAATATCATCTGATCCAAATCACTCATTCTACAGATGATCCACTTCATTCTACAGATGAGAAATATAGGGAAGTAAAATGCCTTCCTCAAGGCTATACTAGGTAGTAAGTGTCAAAATAGAATTTGAACCCAAGTCCTTTAATACCAGAGGTAGTAGGCTTTCTCCTGTAGCAGTCTTTTTCCTATATTTGAAAAAATATAAAACAATTTTCATATCCAGGAATATAAATCAAGTCAGAAACAATCATAGTCAATAAATGTAGAAGACAACTCATGTATGTGTATTTGGGATGCCATCTCCTTATGTCTTTACTAGCAGATTATTCCCCTCCCCCCTCTCTGTCTCTCCTTTCCCATCTTGCTCTAACTTTTCCCTCTCCACTAGTTCCTTTCCTTATGCTTACAGATATGTCCTCATGCTAGATGGCAGATTGAAGAGAATTAGGCAGTAGGAGATGGGAGGGAGAGAGACAACCTTTATTAGACTGTACCATTTCCCTCAAATTATCATTTGATACTCTCCTCCCTTTCAGAGTCAAATATCAAAAGCTTTCAATACTACTTGTTCCCATTTCCTTTCCTTTCATTAAGTTCTTAATCCTTAGCAATCTGGTTTCTAACTCCATCATACAACTGGAACTGTTCTCTCCAAAGTTACCAATGATCTCTTAATTGCCATGCCTGATGGCCTTTTATCAATCTTCATTCTTCTTGCCTTCTCTGCCAGATTTGACAGGGCTGACAACTCTCTTTTCCAGGATACTTTCTAATCACTTTATTTTCAGGGAATTAGTCTCTCTGGACACTGCTTTCTCTGTATTTTTTCCTTCCTGTCTAACTTCTCCTCAGTCTCTGGCTAGTTCATCATCCTTATCTTATCTCTTAAATATCATTATACCCTAAAACTACCCAGAGCCTTCTTCTCTCTACATTTTTTCACTTTCTCACTCTTATCAATTCCCACAGATATCTGTATCAAGATTTTAGTCTATCACTGACAATACATATCTCAAATTTAGCATGTCTAAAACCAAACTCATTTTCTCCCTCACCCCCATCCAATTTCTTTTCTGGACGTCCTTATATCTATCTATCAAGGGTAGTCTTTCAGGTTTTTAAACTCAATATGATCCCTCATTCTCAATTTCCTTGGCTTCATATATCCATTCAGTTGCCAAATAAATCAATAAACAAGCATTTATTAAACATTGAGTATGTGTCCAATACTATACTAAACACAATAGGAACAGAAAGAATGAGACTTAAGTGCTTTTCTTTGATTTCAAGATGTTCATATTCTAATGGGGGAGACTACATATAACAAATTTTGTTGTTGGAAAATTCGCTCTCGCTCTCTCTTTCTCCTCCCCCACATGGAATATATATATATATATATATATATATATATATATATATATATATATATATATATATATATAATTTTAATGTCCTCTGACTTTATAAATGAAGATACTTCCTCTACTCCTTGACTAAGGCAGATTAAGAAACTTCTACATCATAATATACAATATTCATTAATTCTATCTCCCTAAAAAGAAAAAAAAAATGTCATCAGGTAGCTAACCATCTGATGATTCATAGTTTAGAAATGTTCTTTCTGATCCAACCCCTATATATTTTCAGAAGAAAATTGAGACACAAATAAACACAGTGACTTTCCTGAAGCCAAAGAAGTAGTGGGTGATCAGTTTTTTCAAATTTAGGTATACCAATAATCTGAAAATAGATATACTTTCTGTATGACCCATAGTCAAAGCCTTTCTAGGATCTGCCAAAGTTTACATTCTACTGAAATAGTTTTTTTTTTTTTTTCATGTCACAATGAGGAGGCATTAAAATAGGATTTTAGTAGCAGACAACATTTTAATTTATGTAATTTAGGGGCAGCCAGGTACTACAGTAGATAGAATGCCAGCCCAGGAATCAGGAAAACCTTAGTTCAAACCCAACCTGGGCAACTCAATGCTATTTACTTCACTTCTTCATCTATAAAATGAACTGGAAAAGGCAATGGCAAACCCCTCCCTACAGTATCTTTGCCAAGAAAACCCCTAAAAGGGTTTCAGACTCTCTACATGACTGGGATGTTTTATGGCTTTAGGTGACCAGTATCAGGAATAAGGAGGCCAGGGTCAATTAGGTTCTGATAACAATTTTGTCTCTTCTTGGGGAATAACTAATCCTTATCTCAGGAGAAAAAAAAGGAGGGATCAGTGCCTAACTCATATTTTAGAGTAAAACTTGTAGGTACTAGTCCTGTCATACCTCCCAATAACCCTAACAGGGAGGTATTATTCCCATTTTATAGATTAAGAAGCCTGAGAGATGTTAAGCTACCTCTCTTAAAGCAACCAGCTTGTAAATAGCAGATCTGGGAATAGAACCCATGTCTTAGAATACAAGTTTCATGCTCTCTATATGTCTTTCTATCTCTAGGTTTCCCCAGCCCTAAATTCTATGATTCTAAGAGTTAAATGGCAGTTGAGAGTTACATATGTTTAAGGACAGACTTGCACATTTCTATGGAGGTCTAAAAATTTTAAATTATTTCTCCATGTAATAAAAATATATAACTATCTCCTATGCGCTTTTCTCTAATATTTGCTATGGGCTTCTTTCTTTGGGCCATTCTTCTCTGTTTTATTTCTTTATCCTTCAATGTTTCTTTAGTCTTCAATTACCAATTCCACCCATTATCATGTGTAATCTTTGGAGGCACACACACACACACATACACTCATACTCACACTCACACTCACACTCACATACACACACATTATTTTGGGATAATTTGGTGGTACAGTGAATTGAACACTGGGCCTGGAGTTGGAGGACCTGAATTCAAGTGTGACCTTGAACAGTAGGTGTGATACTCTGAGCAAATCACTTAATCTTGTCTGCCTTAATTCCTCTTCCATAAAATGAACTGAAGAAGGAAATGGCAAAACACTTCAGTATCTTCAACAAGAAAACCCCCAATGGGGTAACACAAGTCACAAATGACTGAAACAATATACATTACTTTAATTAACTAATTTAACTAAGATTCTCTGAAGTGATGGGAGGCTCTTATACTATATGGACTCACTGCCAAACTAGTTTAGGAGAAATTAAAAAGATGTACAAAAGTAAAACAAAACAGCTTTTAAGTTAGTCTATTTTTTAAACTTGAGATAAATATGAAAAAGTTTTAACTCAAAAAAGTTTTAACTAAAAAAGTTTTAACTATTATCTTGATTTTTAAAAACAAGATAATAGAATAATAAACTTTATTCAATAAGACTATTGTTTAAAAATATATTTAAATTATATATGATTGTTTAAATAAAAAAGAAAGGGGGAAGGGTAGAAAAGGAGAAAAGAAATAGAAAAAAAGAAGTAGAAATAGACAGAGAGGGAAAGAAAGTCAACAGGTAAATGGCATTATTCTTTAATATAAATAATTTATAAATATTATCTACTATGTGCAAGGCTCATTACTAAGTGCTGAGGGATTAAAATAAAAACTTTTTTCAACTATCTAGTTTATCTACAAGCTGATGTTTTCATTTTCCTTTAAAATACTAATAGATGATTTTAAATTGTAAAGAGTTGTTTGGCCTTCAGAGGCTCCATTCTAAAGAGAGCTTCAACAACCTATTTCTCCTAATAGACAAACAACAACAACAACAAAAGCCATGCCCTGGAGATACTGAGGAAATAAAGAAATCCTTGGCTTAAAATTACTCCAGTCATTCAAAAATCAACATACTTTTGTCACAGCATGTCTGAACAAGATTTGCTATTAATATAACTTGAATTTGTGATAAGTAAAATAAACAAAATGATGAAATCAAATCTCAAGTAAATCACCTAGTAGAGTAGAAGAATGAATATTTGACTCTTAACAGATTTCATTCTAATCCCAGCTTTGCCTCTTACTACTTATATAGTGTAGTATAATATAGTATGGTATAGTCAACACAGCGCAGTACAGTACAGCAGAGTACAATATAGCACACATATTATATTATGTTATGTTATATCATATCATATTGTGTTATATTATATTATATATAGATATTAGGATGCCTCCCAAATTTAAGGACTACAGAGCTGTTGTTTTGACTTCAT
The DNA here is from genome assembly GCA_023553655.1 of Myrmecobius fasciatus. Taxonomy (NCBI): domain Eukaryota; kingdom Metazoa; phylum Chordata; class Mammalia; order Dasyuromorphia; family Myrmecobiidae; genus Myrmecobius; species Myrmecobius fasciatus. Next base: position 259,938 of record JAJPUD010000926.1, read on the forward strand.
TGTTGTATACCTGTGAAACCTGGACAGTATATCAGCACCTTACCAGGAAACTGAATTGTCTCCATTTGAATTATCTTAGGAAGATCATGAAGGTCACCTGACAAGATAAGGTATTGGACATTGAGGTGTTCTCTGGACCTGAACTGCCAAGCATTCAAACTCTACTGCAGAGAGTACAACTCTAATGGGCTGACCACATAACATGAATGCCAAACATGTTTGCCTAAAAGACTATTTTACAAAGAACTTGCACAAGGCAGTTACTCACATGGAGGTCAGAAGAAGCCCTACAGGGACATTCTCAAGGAATTTCTAAAGAGTTTTATTATCAATTGTGAGATGTTAAAGATATTATCACAGGACCAGTCAGCATGGCATGCCTGCATCAATGACCATAATTCTGCAAAGCAGAATTGCAATAGCACAAAGGAACCATGAGCTTTACAAATCCAGAGATACCTCCATCCTAAATGTTTTCTGGGATGTCTTATAACCCAACTCATGATAGAGTCTTCTAAAACCATATTGGATTGATCAGTCACAATCAAATACACTGCAGCCTCATGCCAACATCTAAATATCATTGGTTTTCTTTGAAAATAAAGCCAAACAACAATATTTGTTTTATATATATATATATATGTAATATATACATACATGTATAGATATGTGTGTACACATGCATATATACATAGATAAATATACATTATACTTTTGTGTATATATGTATGTGTGTATAAATATGTGCATATATATATTATATTTTTGAGTAAGTATGCATAATTCTCTTTTTTCAAAGCCCCCTTTCCCATAAGTGCCATTTTCTCTATTAATCAATCAATCTCTATTTTTTAAGTGCCTTCTCCTGCCAAGTGCTGTGCCAAGTGATACAAAAAGAGGCAAAAGACAATCCCCAGCCCTTGAGGAGCTTACAATTCAATGAGTCAGACAACAAGCAAATGTAATCACTGGTATTAAGAAGGGTTCATTAGAGCTTTCAGTAAAAGATAGGATTTTAGTTGGGACTTAAAAGGAAGTCAGGAAAGTGATCCTTCTGTTTCCTCACCAACTGAAAGTGATCTCCATTCTCAAACGTCTTAAAGAAAATTATCCTGCTGTCCTTTCCCAGATTATAGTCTCCCATATCATACTTATTCATTCATATCAAAGCTTCCAAGTTATTTAACTTTTTTAACCCTAAAGTTATTAAGTTAGACTAGATCACTAGATCCTTGATTTAAAACTTTGAAAGGATTATAGTAGTCATCTCATCCAAAAGGAGGTTTTTTAGATGAGGAAACAGACCCAAAAGATTAAATGATTTGCCCAGGTAATGCAGATATTAAACCTCAGAGACAGAATTGGAATTCATGCTTTTTTCGACTGAGACCTTATCTACTACTAGAAAGGAGGGAAAGGAAAAAATATTGTTCTTCCTAAAAAAAAAGCTTCCAAGAATCTCAGACAAAATTATCTATGATTCTTTTCGATTTTAAAGCCTTCTCTAATTTTGAATGCCCCTAACTGTGGGTGGGTACACCATGTACAGTGGACCAGTTCCCAACCTAGAGTTATAAAATATATAAAGCCTTAAAGTTACTTACTACTTACTTTGAAGTCTCTTTTCTTTGTGAAAGTTAGGTCAAATGAGCACAATCTCTTTGAACTTAACCCCTCACTCTTCTTTGAACATCCCCCTAGGTCTTTCTTTTTCAGTCATCAAACATGGTCATAGAACTTTAATCCAGTTGCTCAATTCTTGCACTTAGTAACTGAAATGAAAAAAAAAATTATTTCACCAGTCTTCTGTCATCCTGTCTAGTTTTTTGCAGCCTCATTTATTATTAGTTACAGAATCTGTTAAAACCTTTTGTCTATCACTAATTCTTAGAATCCTTAACTTACTTCAAAGAAGTGCTTTAGTGCCATCTCCTACGTATAAGGTTCTTCATCTTTCCTCCATTTCAGATCTCTTTACCTCTTGAAATTATTTTGTATTTATGTAAATATACATATGAACATGCTATAGTTTCCCAAACAATGTAAAGTATAGGCAGTTTTGTTTTTGTCATTGCTTTTAACAGAGTATAACATAAAGGCTCTTTTTTTTAATTAAAGCTTTTTATTTACAAAACATATGCATAGGTAATTTTTCAACATTGACCCTTGCAAAACTTTCTGTTACAAATTTTTCCCTCTTACCCCCAACCCCCTCCCCTAGATGGCAGGAAATCTAATACATGTTAATTATAACATAAAAGTTTTTGTCTATAGTCAGTGCTTATTCAATATTGTTGAATAAAATAAAATTGAACCTCCTATTGCTAAGCCCACCATTTAAACATACTCCCTGCATATCTCTGCCTGTAAAGATCATTCTCTTCCCAAAAAACTGGGGAAAAAAATTTTAGATTCAAGGGTTCTGATAAAGGCCTCATTTCCAAAATATATAAAGAATTGACTCAAATTTATAAGAATTCAAGCCATTCTCTAGTTGATAAATGGTCAAAGGAAATGAACAGCCAATTTTCAGATGAAGAAATTAAAATCATTTCCAGTCATATGAAAAGATATTTTAAAACACTATTAATCAGAGAAATGCAAATTAAAACAACTCTGAGATACCACTACACACCTGTCAGATTGGCTAAGATGACAGGAAAAGATAATGATGAATGTTAGAGGGATATGGGAAAACTGGAACACTAATACATTGTTGATGGAGTTTTTAACTGATTTAACCTTTCTGTAGAGCAATTTAGAACTATGTCCACAAGGCTATGAAAATGTGCATATCCTTTGATCAGCAGTATTTCTATTGGGCTTGTGTCCCAAAGAGATCATAAAGGAGGGAAAGAGACCCACATGTGCAAGAATGTTTGTGGCTGCCCTTTTTGTAGTGGCAAGAAACTGGAAACTGAGTGGATGCCCATCAATTGGAGAATGGCTGAATAAATTATGGTATATGAATGTTATGGAATATTATTGTTCTATAAGAAACAACCAGCAGGATGATTTCAGAGAGGCTTGGAAAGACTTGCACGAACTGATGCTGAGTGAAATGAACAGAACCAGGAGATCATTAATCACAGCAACAACAATACTATATGATGATCAATTCTGATGGACAGGGCTCTCATCAACAATGAGGTGATTTGGGCCAGTTCCATTGGTCTTGCGATGAGGAAAGCCATCTACACCTAGAGAGAGGACAGTGGGAACTGAATGTGAACCACAACATAGTATCTTCACTTTTTTTGTTGTTGTTATTTGCTTGCATTTCCTGGAGGATGAATTAATCAATCAATAACTAAACATTTATTAAGTGCCTGTTCTGTACAAAAAGAGGTTTAAAAAAAGTCCCCACCTTCAAGGAGCTTGCAAGTCAATGGGAAAGATGGCATACAAGCAAATACATACAAAGTAAACTAGACAGGAAAATTAATGAATAATTAGTAGAGGTACTGGCATTAAGAAGGTTTGTGAAAAGCTTCCAGCAAAAGTCAAGATTTTGGATAAGACTTAAAAAATCTAGGGAAGTGATTTTCTTTGAACCCCCACCAAATGAAAGTGGTCTCTCCATTCTCAATTTTTTTTAAAGAATATTGTCTCAATCTCTTTTCCCTTTATTTCAGTCTATCTTATGTCATACTTATTCATGCATGTCAGAGATTCCTCTACTAAAGTCATAGAAAATAGGTATTCTATTGGTTTTCCATACTTTTATTCCTAGTATCTAATATGCTTTCTTAGAAGATGGTAGATGCTTAATACATTTTTGTTGAATTTAAATTTAATTAACTGATTGATTTCACCAGTGTTTGGTCTTGAAATAATTACTCCTTCATTCAGAAAATATAGAAATATTGCTTTAAATCAAAGTCTACTTTTTTTTGTTGTTGTTTATCAAAAACCACAGTAATCGTATTGGGGGAAATTAAAAACCTCATCTACTGTATTGCTCAGTGTCTGCCATTAACCTTTCCTCAGAAAAATTTTGCAATTTATAGGTTGTAGTCCTTGAAGTAAAAAAAAAAGTTCCAAAAAAAAAAAAGTTCCTCTGTTTTGTCATTCCATTAAAATATACATTTTATAGCAGATACCTTTGATAGCCTGTCATTCCTGTATAGTTAAATGATACCTTCAGGAAGATATATTATTCTTTTTTTTTTTTTTTCCTGAGGCAATTGGGGTTAAGTGACTTGCCCAGGGTCACACAGCTGTTATGTGTCTGAGACCAGATTTGAACTCAGGTCCTCCTGACTTCAGGGCTGGTGCTCTATCCACTGCGCCACCTAGCTGCCCCTAATATATTATTCTTAATTTATTTCTAATACTCTTTGCTTTGTAAAAAAAAAAAAAAATAGAATGTAAATGTTGGAGTTATTTAAAAACCGAAAAGCAAGTCATCAAAGACCCTGATAGTGACTTTTAACCACTTATTGTGATCATTTGCTATTCTGTGGACCAAAATATAAAGATGATTAAAGCACTCCTGTGTCGGAAATTACCCATTTCTGGCAAGTTCCTTAGCTCTTTCAGCCTACTTAGGACACTGAAGGAACAATCACCACCCAGAAAAATTATTCTCAACACTATGATTCTCTCAATTGTTTCTTCTTACATTACAGAATCTAAGAGATCATCTTCAGATGTCCGTGTAGTACTTTCAATCAACAAAGACTGCCAATTACTCTATTCTAAACAATATATCTAAAGTGCTGTAGATACCAAGACAGAAATGAAATAGTCCCTGCTCTCAAAGAGCTTACATTCTAATGGGGAAGAAAACATCAATGTACATACACTACATATTCAGAGTAAATACAAGGTAGTTTTGGGAGGGAACAGCGGGTCCTGAAGCAGCTTGGAACAGAAAAAGCTTCATGTAGAAGGTAATGTTTCAACTGAATTTTGACTGACACGAGGAATTCTAAGAGAGAGGTGAAGAAGAAGACCATTCATTCAAAGACAATGAAAAGGCATAAAGAAAGAATATGAGCCTGAGTTTGTAATATCATGTAGAACATATAATTGTAAGATAGAGAGGGTAAAAGGCAGCCAGGTTGTGAAGTGCTTTAAATGCCAAATTTTGTTCAAAGTTTCACTAATGCAGAATTACTTTTTGTTTCCCAAACTTTCTGGGAAGCAGATTGACAAGTAGATGGGTCTACCAGGAGCTTTTGTTGTTTTTAAAGAAAAGACAGGTTGGTCTCAATTTACAGATCCTTATCTATGTAAAGTACTCCTACAATTAGCAGAAACAAGTCCTTAGCATTATTTCAGTATGCATATAATTGTACCATATGGAGAGACGTAAAACTCATTTAAAAGGCATAAAGAACAACCTCTTAAAAGTCACAACAAAAATGTAAAGTCAGAGCTCACGAAATTAGGGACCGATTTAACCAAATGATTTGTTCAACCCTTACACAGGTGTTCCATTTCAGAGAGTATTAGAACATAGTGCCGGGAGCCTAAAAGCTAATTTCTAACTTAGACTAATAGTGCCAGGAATAATGACCTGCCATTACTGCCTTGTGAATCAGACCCTATGATATTTAAAATAATTAAGATCAAAGCATAACTAGAAGGTTACTAAATTCACCAGTCATAAAACATTAGCACAATATTGAGGACTGTACTTGTTTGTTCAACAACCTTTAACACTCAAGTTATAAAACAGCATTAAGAGGGTCACAAATTCTCTGGGAAAAAAAAATGTTAACTCTGGAAAAGAAGTTGCCCAAGTCATGGGGAAACCTCTTACTGCAATGGTTAAAAACAACAAAAGCTTCACAGAGGAATCCATTATGCTTGTGAAAAGACTGGGCTGCTTAAGTGATGGGATGATAGGACCTTTGCCTTTTGTTGGTTCCCATCCAAATAGGTAAGTAAGTTGGGACCAAAACAGCTTCCCATCTGGAGGTGGTTGAAGAACAGTGTGAAATGAATTGGTTTGTCTGGGCTGAGTTCCCAGTAAAAGGGTGTCTTTCATACCAAAAGCTACCACCCAAACTGGCAGGGTGCTTCCAGCCAAAGATTTAGACTGTCAAAGAAGTGCTAATTGAGTTGGAGATTTGGTTAGGAAGTGGGCTAACAATTAACTTCAGCTATGGCCCTAAACTACCACCAAGAGAAAATATAAAGTTTGAGGTATCTTCCTAATCCACTAAGGACCCTGATTGAAATAGTGAATCTTCCAGTTGTAACAAGTGTGAGACAACATAAAATTAAGGTTTCCATACAGTGTTACAAAAGCAGCAGCTTGTGAATTAGAGACCAGATATGTAATGATCCGATATGTAATGTCAACAAGATACTGGATACATAATAGCCCTAACCTGTTGCAGAGTTTAGAGGGAAGAAATATTTTTACAATAACAACACAGAGGTAGTTGACAATTTCTTGAAGTTACTTGGATCACTTGGCCAAGTCCTCACTAAACCTCAGCTAACAGTGTTATAATCTCATGAATTTAGTAGAAACAGAGATTTTAAGATGTTTTCACTACAACCCCCTTGCCAAATGCCCAGTTCTGAATGTTCCCACTTCATCTCCAAAGAAGTTATGGGCAGAACTTTATAGATATGAGTAAATTAAATTGCCAGAGAACTGGTTCATTCACAATTCATGTAAGTGAAAAACATCGATCCTGTCCTATATAGGACATTAAAACAACAGCCCAATAAATTGATCTAATATTGGGGGGGTTGCTCCAAATTGCCCACGAAACAGCCACAAGAGGGGGAAAAAAGTATTAGAGGTCCAAGTTAAACAAATGAAGAGGATTCTATGGAGGAGAAAGTAAATGCATTATAATATTTACTTTGGAAAGTATTAAAGTATATAAAATCAGAATTGACAGGAGGAAAAAAAAACTAACAGAATTCTTTACTTACCCTTTCCCACAAAAAGGAGAAAGAAGTCCCATTAATAAAACTTAAAGCTAAAATGTAATACAGATAAAAGAAATACCTCATTAGCAAACATATAATTAAACTGGGGAATTCACAGCTGTAAGACATCACTGAGGTAAAGATTTAGGCATGTAGATTCAGGCTACTAACTGATTTTTAGGCCAAGTAGTAACATACTGGATAGCCAGACCCTTTGAAATAATTTTGTCTCCCCTACCAATCTGGAGCTTTTAGCAATGACCATTTTCGTTGAATAGCTTCTAAATTTAGAAATGTAATGTTTTAGAAACAGAGCTGTAAAATCATGTGAAAGTTTTAAATCAATTAATTGCCTGTAATGGTTTTCTAATGTGCTAGTTTTCAGTTTGAATATGGGTCCGTTTCTTTATTTTTCAAGCCTCAGTTTCCTCACTTGCAAACTTAGAAGGCTAGACTAAATGATTTCTCAAGTCCCTTCCAGCCCTGATAATTTAATCACTCTATAAAACCACCCCAAACAAATCAGAATTTGGTTTCAACAAAGCTAGCTTTTTAATTTTTTAAAATCTATGCAAATTAAAAAAGCATCAACCACATCAATTTCCTTCTGTAACATTACATGTGATGACATTTATAATAGCTTTTATTTAGATTGAATTCTGAGTTTTACTCAGTCAAAACCAAAATTATATAGACACTTTGGATAAGCCTTACTCAGTAACCTAATTAAACACAGAAAATCATCAGCTATCTTCTCCTCCACCCTCCCCCCCCCCAAAATATTATGTATTTTTAATCTGGATACCCTTGACATATTTACTTTCTGCAACCATTAAAACTTTCTTCATGGACAGATGTCAACAAGAAGATGAAAGAAACCAGTAAAAATGCCAATGCCTTGAGAACATAAGATGGCAACAGCCAGGGCAAATACAAGGCAAAATTGTTGTGTAAAAATTCCCACTGACTCTCCTTCCCTAATTTTTTGCATTTCTTTTTCATGTCTCTTACCTCTGGCTGTTCAATACTTATGCTAGTTCAGTACTGGTCATAATGATAGCCTCTCAAATCTCTTTCTGAGCAACATCCCAATATTAAGGATTTTCCTTATCATAGCTTTTTGATATCAAATTTAGTAGTTCTTTGTTTCATTATTCTATCAGGACCCTACTAGAAAATTGATTTGACATAATCATACAAGCTAAGGCATAGTGGTCTAATGTAGAATCTTTTTCAAGTAATGTTTATAAAAATTATAAAATTCAATCATAAAAATTCAATTGTCTTTGTTGCTTTAACATGAATAAGTAATACAGGGTGCCTCACAAATTTTAGTGCAGTTTTAAACTGTAACAAGTTCAGAATCATTAATGCTAAAAACTCACAAATATTTTGACAGGCAAATTATTTATATTTAAAATTATTATATTATTAAAATTTAAAATATAATTTCTTATTTAAAATTTAATATCAATCTAGTTGATTTTTATTCTTTATAGAAACTTTTACCACCAGTTTCTCAATGACTGAAGAATTGCATTTGTAATCTTAGATTTAAAATTATCCAAAGGAATTCTTGTTGTATAACATGGCAGTTTTGATGTAATATCATAAGAAAAAGTCAAATGGCAATAGAGTAAGTGAATGAGGTAGTGAGGCAAAAGGACCTTTTGCTCCTGAGACATCAGTTTTTGAGACAATACTGCTATACATTGTAGTATATATGCTTCATAATGACAGGGTACCCCCATCTTGTTAAAATGAAACATTTATTGTTCAAAATTCACAAAATTAAGTAAGTTAAAGAGAAATGTTCATAACATTTATGCTTCTGAAGTTATTAAAACTGTACTGAGATTTTTGATATATGCTATATGAGAATTTCAGGAAGAACCAATGCAGAAAGATATTTTGAGACAGAATCTTTCAAAATCAATGGCTCTATTTACCTGTTAGATCATCCAGGATGATAGCCTCCATTGTCTTTTGCCATGGCTACTGAGATCATGCATTGAGGTCATAGAGACTAATGGCCTTCACCAACAAGTTCTTTGCCTGACCCTGCAATGTGCCCTAGTTTCATTATTTTGTCTTTTCAATAGTAGAATGAATGGTTTCAATTCAAACAACACATCAGATTTGTGAGAAGTGACTACATTTTTTGACTCTAGTTTTAGGAATCCTCTGTAGGGAAGGGAGAGAAAGTAAAAATGGTACTGAGAATATAAGCATGAAATAAATGTGCAAAAAGCTGTTGTATTTTCACAGAGAAAGTGGAAATACTAAGCAACAAAGAAAAAGGAATCATAGAATAGTTATAATCAATAGAGATGCTGGTATTCAAGCCTGATTGGGACATATGCAGGAAGGTTTCTCATTAGTTATTTTATATTTCACCTCCCCTGAGCACAACCTGATTGAAGTGGGCAACTCTTTCATCCTGGCCAGTCTACCTCTGTAGCTTCTCATTTTACAGATGAGAAAACTGAGGCTTATACATTAAGTAGCACATGGTTACTCAGTAAATTCCAGAGTTGAGAAATGAATCGTGGTTCTCTGATTTTAACTCCTCTGCTCTATTTCACAGGTTTGTTGTAAGGATCAAATAAAATAAGATTAGTAAAATTCTTTATACAATGCCTGGTACAAATGCTTGTAGATGTTTAACAAATGCTTGTTCTCTTTTCCCCTTTCAATTTCCATTGTACCACAAGTCACTCTTAAGAGTTTGATTCTATTCTAAGGCATATATGATGAATTATAGAAATGGACAAGAGCCTTAGCAGCTATTTTCCAGTACTTAGATTGATGGGAGCACAGGTGCTGGCTTCTATGGCTTCCAAAACAGGAAGTAATATATGGATCTGGCCTCTTGCTTGTGGCCTGGGGAAAAAAATCCATGTTTCTCTCTAGTAATAAATCTAATAGAATCATTGTGGAAATGAATGTGGATGTATTTATAGAAAGCACAATTACAAAATAATGTAGCTAATCTTGTTACAGACATAATGGATCTTGAGGAATCAGAATGGCCAAATAGATAGAATGCTAATTTTAGCCAGGAATACTTAGGTTCAGGGTCTATTTTTGAAATATGTTGGTAATGCAACTATAGGCAAATCACTTAATCTCTTAGCATCTTAAAAAACCAGAGTTCCAATTCCTAATGTTCATTGTTCTAAAGAGATTCCATGAAAGAGAATTACCTGCATTAATTAAAAAACAGATCTGACTGAGTGTGTGTATATGTATATCTATGTATCTAGGTATAGGAAGAAATATTTATTTATGCAGAGATATAGATGTTTATTTTGAACTATGTATCTATTATTTCTCTCTATGTATTAGAACTTACCTACATGAATGTTATTTCTTTCAAAATAATCAAGCTGAAAGACTGCATTTATTTTAATAAAATGGCCTAAACTCAATTACCCTTTTGGAACTCTTAAGGACTATCACTAACTAGCCCTAAGGGCTATGGCTCCTAGTTATTGTTTAATATTTAAATAGGGATGTAATCACAATAGAAAGATACATAGGCTTCTGCTTTTGAACTACATTACATTTGAACTACATTAATCAACTTCTAGGTTGATCCAGGTAACTAAACTTCTACATAGGGTAGTGAAGCAGAAATTAGGAGACCTAATTTTCCTTGTAACATTTTAGGAGACCTAAATCTAGTAACTAACTAGGTATATGACCTCAGGCAAGATACTTAACATCTTTGTATTAGTTTCCTCATCTGTCAAATGAGGACTAATATCCATGCCCACTCCTTTTTCCTGGATTTTTGTTTAAATGAAGTGAGATGATGTGCAAGCATGTACTTTGAAAAGAAAATACACAAATGTAAGAGAAATGTACATAATGATCAAGAGAGTTTTCCTTGGCTGGCAGGTATGCTGCTCTGCCATACTAATAGTTATGGTACTTGGTACCAAACAGTGAACAATATTGAATGACTGAATAACATTACTCAGTCATTTGTTTTAAAGGAATTGATGAAATGGGAGTACTTTTCCAAGCAACAGATATTCTTTTTCAAAAGATAAACATATATAACACAATATGATTTAGTAAATAAAGCTCATGAAGTGTATTTGGAAAGAAAGGTAAATGAATCAAAACCATTGATGGGAAGTTTCCTAGGGAATTAATCAAGAAATTTTCAGGTTTTTAATACAGCAAGAAAAGAAGGATAAGCAGTCTTATTAATTATTATCAGCTCTTCTTTACATTAAGATATATGTATCCCTTCCAAATTCTGGAACTCCTACTCTTAAAGATGAGTTCAGTTCCTCTAGCAGTTGATGTGAGCTCCCATTCTGATGTACTCTTCCCAGTGTAAATCACAAGTGATTGTAATTATCTCCCTTACATTACCAATTCTTGTTATTACCTCCTAAGTATCATTTAGCCCATTAACATCAAGTAGTTTTTACAAATAGATATTTGCAATCCTATAGTAAGAACTGAAGTTGCAGAGATTTTTCTCATAATATCTAGGAGTATATTTTCCCATAGATCCTAGGAACAGTGAACTCAAATGGCACAATTCCCACAAAGACAGTCATTCCATTAAACTGATTTCTAAGTGAGACATAACCTACAGATCAAGTTGCCCCCAGAAAATCATGTCCTGGATATTGCTTGGATTTGCTACTAGATAGGATCTAAAAATAACTTTGGGCCTAAGTTAACTATAAACTCTAGCACAGACTTCTGTCACTATGCCTGTGGAAATCTCATAATGTTTTAGCTTAATCTGTTCCATCTCCAATATCTTCATATAAGGCAAGAAAGTCTAGATCTAATAGGGATAGAAACAAAAGCAGACTCATGTGGTCATGACTTCATGTTTAGTGAGAAATGTATACCATTGGTGCTAGGTCTCTCTCCCTACCAGGGAAGTTTACAACAGTCCTTACTTCTAGTCAGTCAGGAAAGAGAAAATGACTTTTCCACTTAGTAGTGTTCTTTGTAACTTTAACTGTGAACTGAAAAGTATGCATAGTATGCTTGGCTGATGAAATTCTTGTATAAAAGAGCTTAATTTCAGAAAGGTATGAGAATGCTCATAATGACTGGCTTCATTGGCCAGTCCTTTGTTATATGCAGTTTAAAAAAGGAAGCTAAACTTATATATATATATACACATATATATATACACATATATATATATGTATGTATTTTTGTCTGCCTATCTCTTTACATGCAAAAATATTTGTCATTCTCCAATAGATACAGCATAATCCCAAGGCCTAACATCATTTACTGATGGTACCATATCCTTCAAAATTAAAGAGTTGAAAATCAAAATATGAGTTACATGACTTTACCCAATTGTCTATGAAATATTTATTTAACACTCATAATTTTCAATGGGACAATTAATTATAAATACTATTTAGAGAATTTAAGTAATCTCAATCTTAACATAAATAATAGCAGTATCATTTAACTGCTATGTAAGATAATGCAATCTTATTAATGGACAGTCAACTATTCTGGGCCAGCTCTAACTCAGGTCAGTCAAATAATTCAGATTTAGAAAGAAAGAACAATGAAATATTTGTGGGCCATATAACATTTTTTAAAATGAGAATTAAATTAGGAGAGCAAGGGATAATTTACCTATCAGATCTTTGCAGAAGGGAAGAATTTATGACCAAACAGGAAACAGAGAACATTATGAAATGAAAGATGGACAATTTCTATTATATTAAATTAAAAAGGTTTTACATAAACAAAACCAATGCAGCCAGTATAAGAAAGGATGCAGAAAGCTGGGAAACAATTATTTTTTTTACAGCCAGTGTTTTTGATAAAGGCCTCATTTCTAAAATATATAGACAACTGACTCAAATTTCTAATAATACAAGTCATTCCCCAATTGATATAGCAAAAGATATAAATAGACAATTTTCAGATGAAGAATTTAAAGCCATCTTATGAAAAAATGCTCTAAATCACTATTGATCAGAGAAATGCAAATTGAAATAACTCTAAGGTACTGCTTCATACCTATCATATTGACTAAGATGACAGGAAAAGATAAATGTTGGAAGGGATGTGGGGAAAACTGGGATACTAATATTTTATTGGTGGAATTGTGAATTGAGTCAATCACTCTAGAGAGCAACTTGGAACTATATTCAAAGGACTATAAAACTGTGCATACTCTTTCATCCAGAAGTGCCAATACTGCGTCTATATCCCAAAGAGGTCAAAAAGAGAGAGAGAGAAAAGGACACACATGTGCAAAAATGTTTATAACAGCTCTTTTCATAGTGGTTAGGAATTGGAAAATGAATGGATACCTATCAACTGGAGGCTGGCTGAATAAGTTATAGCATATAAAAGCAATGTAATATTATTGTTCTATAATAAATGATGAACAGGCAGAATTAAGAAAATCCTGGAAAGAATTACATGAACTAATGCTGAGAGAAGGAAAACTCTGTCACAGTAACAGAACGATTATGTGATGATCAGATATGATAGACTTAGCTCTTTTTCAGCAATTCAGTGATCCAAGGCTATTCCAATAAACTCTGGATGGATAATTCCATCCATATCTAGAGAGAGAAAAAAATAAAATTAAAAGAGGTTTAGTTTATAACAAAAAAGAGATTCAATAAAGACATAAGACTAATTCATATGACTGCAGTATCTTCTGCTTTAGTATTTGTCATGCTGGTGGTACCCAGTCAAAAATAAGTGTGTTTATTCACAGGACAGAGAGGATTTGATCAAATCTAGTGACATTTAATTCCTCATTAGCTGGTCCTTTCACACCATATTTGATCAGGAAATTACATTAATGCTCCAGCTCTAGTCTTGGAACAATAAAGTCTGAAGAATACTTTCTTTGACCTTTTGAAAAAACTAGACTAGCCAACATGGAAGAAATGTTTTTTCCATACAAGGTGAAATCAAACTATTTAGGAAAGTCATTGGAAAAAGCATAGAAGAAACCATTTAACTGTTTTAAGCCACACCAAAAGGCAGAACTGAGACAAAAATGAGGAAGTTAGGATGGAATCCAGCTACATGATTACACATGACTATAAAAACTACAAATTTATTTAATAATTTTATTTTTATTAGAGATAGTGAGGCTCTATAAGGCCTTTGGAATTATCTGGACATACCCACTCGTGAGTGAAGCCTAAAAATATTAATGTGTAAGAAAGATGAAAAGATGGAGAAGAGATGGGGGATTAGTTTGTATAGAGCTTTGAATGTGAAACAGAGGGTTTTGTTTTTGATCCCCAAGATGATAGAAATCTAGTGGTGTTTATTGAGTAAGGGAATGACATGGTAGGATCTTTGTTTTAGGAAAATCATTGAATACCTGAATCAAAGATGGATTGGAGTTGGGAAAGACTTGTAGAAGGCAAACTCACCAGTATCACAGTAGTTCTGTTATGACGTGATGAGGCCTGGATCAGGGTGGTGGCTTGGTCAAAGGGCAGAAGGGAGCATATGCAAGAAATGTTGTAAAGATTAAATCATATGCCTTATCAAATCTTGGACATGAGAAATGAGAGATAGTGAAAAGTTGAGGATGCCACCTAGAATGCAAGCCTGGGAGAAAACTGGAAGATGAATACAACCTTCATATTAATAGGTATATTTGTAAAGTGAGAGGAGTTAGGGAGGAGAAAAAAAATGAGTTCATTTTGGAACATGTTAAATTTAAGACATCTAAGGAACATTCAGTTAAGACAACTTCAACTATATTCAAGGTATCTAAAATACAGTTGAAGCCATGAGACTGGAAGTCAACAGAGAGGTTAGGACAGGATCTCAGAACCATTAGCATAGAGAAAACAGATAAATCCATGGTCACTGATAAGATTAATGAGTGAAGTAGAATAAAAGAAAAAGAAAAAAGGGACCTGGACAGAGCCCTCTGGGACACCTGGAGTTAGTGATTTTGACATGGATGAATATCCAACAGAGGAGACTAAAAAAGAGTAAGTCAGATAGATAGAAGAAATAGGGAAAAGTAATTTTAAAAATACCTTGTGAGAAGAGTATCAAGAGAAAGAAAATGATCAATTCTATCAAAGGATACAGAAAGGTCAAGAAGAGGGAGTATTTAGAAAAGACCTTTGGATTTGGAAATTAAATCATTAGCAACTTTGGACAGAAAAGTTTCAGTGGGATGATGAGGTTGAATATTGGATTATAGAGGCAAAGAAGAATGAGAAGAAAAGTGAAGGCAATTATCATGGATAGTATTCTCAAAGAGTTTAGCCACAAAGGGCAAAAAAGATGATGGTATGAATGGAAAGATCAAGTGATGGTTGTTTGTTTGTTTTTTTCACCAGATTGGGGGAGATATAAATATGGCTAGGCAAGAGAGAAGGAACCAGCAGACAAAAAAAATCGAAGTTAAGTGTAAAAGTAGGCAGGAGAGACAAAGTATTCTGTTATATAAGACAGGATGAACTGGAATCACTTGTACAGGTAGAGGGTTTTACCTTAAGGAATATAGTCAACTTTTTCTTTGAGACAAGGGTCAAGGAAAAGAGTGATAGAAGGCATGTTAGTGATATGAGATGGGGAAGAGAGAACTCACTTTTTTTCTGTAAAATATGAGGCAAGATCCTCAACTGAGAGGTTGTTGAGAGGGAAAACCATGGGGAATTTGAAGAATTAAGGTTTGGAAAAGTCATTGTGGAGAGTAGAATGGTTGTTGCTCTTCATTCTGGAAGACCAAAATGATATCACTGTTAAAGTTGCATTACAGTGTCCAATTGTGACTGATCAGACCAATATGAGCTCAGAATGCTCTGCCACAGGTTGAACACAAATTAACTCTGTGAACATTTGGGGTGGATTCTCTAGCTTTGCACATCTTGGGTTTCTTCTGGGCTAATTCAATTCTGCTTTGCTCTTAGAGCACAGCACCTTCTCTGATGAGGGCACACCATGTTAGGTGGTCCTGTGCCATAAAATTGATTTTAAAATTCTTATATGAGACCTTGAGAGTGTTCTTGTATCATTTTTTCTGACCACCTTGTAAGCTCTTTCCCTGTGTAAGTTCTCCGTATTTTTTTTTCCAAGCATACTTTTGGCATTCGAACAATGTGGCCAACCCAATAGAATTGCACTCTCTGTAGTAGAGTTGGAATGCCTGGCAGTTGAGTTCAAAAAAAGGACCTCAATGTTTGGTATCTTATCCTTCCAGGTGATCTTCAGACTCTTCCTAAGACAAGTCAAATGGAAGTGATTCACTTTCCTGGCATGGCACTGGTATATATGTCCAGCTGTCACAGGAATACAACAATGAGATTAGCACAATGGCTCTGTAGACCTTCAGTTTGGTAGTCAGTCTAATACCTCTGTCTCTCTCATATTTTCCTTCAAAGGCTCCCAAACAGTGAGCTAGCTCTGGCAATGCATATGTCAATCTCATTATCAATGAGGGCATCCCTGGAAAATATACTGCCAAAGTTAGAGAAGTTGATGAGGGAAGTGTAGAATAATTGCATAGAAGTAGTGAGGCCCCACTTGAGATCATATAACATAAATTTGTAGTGGACCCTGTCAGAATTGTGCTATTTTTCTTCACCTTTATTCAGCA
>JAJPUD010000926.1:276451-300698 GCA_023553655.1 Myrmecobius fasciatus
ATGTGCACAAAGAGTAAGGCAGATAAGAGAAGTCAGAGGGAAGAGTGAAAGCAAATAGATTATGTTCAGATAAAGGAATGCCACAATTCTTGAACGGCACATATTTATATGGGATAGCAAGTCCAATGGTCTGATCATCTTTGTGTCTGAGATGGGGTGGAGGATAGGTCATGTGAAGTTAATAGGCTGAGGAATCTAATGGTTAGGGTTTTTGAAGGAAAGTCAACAAATAAGTTGAAGTCCCCTATTATGACGCCAGGAGTTAGGAAGGAAAGAAAAAATATGAGCCAGGTACCAAATTCAAGAAAGGAAAAAGAATGAACTAGAGGTTTGTAGACAAGAGTTATCAGAATTTTGACTGGGTAAAATATGTGGATTGTGTGGGAAGATTACTAAATAATAGAAGTGAGGAAACAGAGAGTATTCCACTCTTCTACCTTCACCAATGAACCAAGGAAAATGAATGAAAGTAAAGCCAGTACTGGAAAGGGTAGCTGTATCATCAGGAAGGCAGATGTCCATTATCCTCCCTTCTTTTCTCTATCCCTTCCCCTCCCCATTCTCTCTTCTCCCCTCTCCTCCATTCTTGCCTTCCAGCTCCTGCTGTTTTAGTCCCCTGAGGGAAGGGAGCAAGGGGCTGGGAACTTTCATTTGCACCAATTGGACTTCCATCTCCCTCTGCTCCAAAGATTTCCACTTCCTGCTTCACAACCCTGATATCTAGCCTTAGGTGAGAAGAGGAACAACCTTCCATATGACCTCCTGCCTTTCAACTTTTGCTGAACATGTTCCCTAGGGGAAAGTGGCAAGGGGCCCAGGGTGAGTTCCATCTGCACTAATAGGACTTTACCTCCCCCAGCATGGGAGATTTCCGTCACTTTTGAAGTAAATGTTCCTTTGTAAAAACCAAGCCAATTGTTAGGTTGGGGTACAAGGGATCCTTTACAATTAAAGGCACACTATCAATTAGGGCTTGAGACAATAGTAGAAAACCTAGATACTCCCGAACTCTAGAGAACTCTAGAGTTCTCTAGAGTTAAATATAATAAACCTCTCCTTTCAGGAAATGATGACCAGTGTAACCATTATTACATTAAAAAGTGGCATCTCCATTGTTATCCCATCTGATACTAAGAGCTGGAAGGGAGCTCCTATCATGTTGAGTTGGCCCTTTGTGAAAGGCTTATGGGAGGACATGCATCATTGAGATAAAAGATCCAAAGTAATTAAGTTGTAAGGAGGAAATTTTTCACAAGAATTGTGCACAAAACAGCAGAAAAAGTTGCCCTTATGAATTAGAGAGGTTACCTTTATTAAAAAAAAATTCAAGAAAATCCTGGATAAAAATCTTTAAAGATGCTATAAAGGGAATTACTATGCTATGTAAGAAATTAAATTGATTATTTCAACTCTACCATTATGGTAGATTATGTTATTTACCTAATATATTTGATAAAGATATAATCAAAATTTTATTTAAAGCATTTGACAAGTCTCTAATAATAGCAACAAAAACAAAAAATGTGAGTGAAAGCAGGAAGAGGAACAGGCTGTGGGTGAGAATTAAGATTCTCCTATATAACCACCCCACAAATATTTCCTCCTAAGCAAAAAATGACCAAGTGAGCAAGAAAGTTAAGCAAAATCAGACAAGACAGGAACTCAGTTTTTCAGTTATGTGATTCACAGAACATAAAAGTAGAGGAATTCTTTGCCACAGGCATGACAAATATAATTATTGAATTAAAAAATAGGTGGAACATGAGGGCAGGCATAGCTGATGCAGAGGACTGGCCTCCCCCATATTTCCAAATATACTTGGAGAAACTTTCAACCACACTCTTTATCTTGTGTGAAAACACAAACTCTGAGTAGCTGCCAAGGTCAGTAAGTCCTTGAGTGACTTCTTGGTATAGTCATTTTTGTAAGGGTAAATGTATTTTCTCCCATTATTTTCAAAATAAACACATAACAAATGCACAACTTTTTTTCTTTTGCCCTCATAATATGAAGTTTGGCCTTCCCACCCTGTGCCAATTTCTAACAAATCCTCACTATCTGGTGTTAGGTGAGAAGAACTGACATTAATAACAATTCACATTTATAAAGCACCTTAATATGTACAAACACTTTTTTATGACAACCTTGACCCAACATGATTCATAAAGAAATGTGTATTTTTAAAAAATTTATGTACATATATAACCAGAAAAAAAATTTAAAAAGGAAAAAAAAAAACTTTGTGAGGCAGGCATTAGGAGAACTGTTATCCCCATTTTAGAGATGAGGAAGAGTGACTCAGGAGAGTAAAATAATTTGACCAGAAAGATACATCTAGTAATTATCAGAGTTGAGACTTGGAACTAATTCTTCTCACTCTATGATTGCTATTTTAGACATTGTATCCTACTTATTATTATGATATTACCCTACTTATTATTATTATATTCACACAGGAACAAAAGAAATAAAATCCATAATTTTGGGTTCATAATTCCTTTAACATTCAGCCCATTGAAACAAAGCACCAGCAACATAATTTACTCAAATACAACATCTGGGTAATAAAGACAAGATTCCTCAACTCCTCTTCTATCTTCTCACAAATAACAAACAAATAATTCACACAGGCTCAAAACCTTCAGATCAAAGAAAAATAGATGGTGCAGTGGATAGAACATCAGGACCTGTAATCATGAAGACCAGAGTTCAAATATAACCTCAGATACCTACTAGCTGTGTGACCCTGAGCAAATCACCTAATTTCTATTTCCCTCAGTTTCTTCATCAGTAAAATGGAAGCACCTATCTGCCAGGATTGTTGTGAGGATTAAATGAATAATAATCATAAAGCACTTATCATACTGCCTGGCTATTATTTCTTTTCTCTGGCTCCTTTACTACTTCCATTTAGTTACTGATCCCGATTAATTCTTCATAATCTGTTTTAAAATTTCCCCTTTATTTCTAATCCCATTGCCATTATCTTAATTCAGAATATAATTACCTAGACAACAGCACCAGCTTCCCAACTTAATTCTCTTTCAACATTCTTTTTCCCCTTTAGTATGTGATGTATAGGGCCACCAAATTCATCCTTCAATAGCTCCTAATTACACAATAAAGTCCAAACTTTACCCTGACATTCAAGGTGTATTGAAGTGTGGCCTCTATTCACCTTGTTAGTTTTAGCTCTCTCTAGTCCCCTAAAGTCAAAGTAATCTACTTACCATCCCCCTATTCTTGCCTAGGGCTTTCCTGCCCATGACTCTATGGCTGCTCATATCATTTCTGTCATCTGGAATGCTACTCCTCCCCTCCTACCTATTGAAAGCTTGTGCATTTTTCAAGGCTAGGTTCACTTCTGATCTCTGACATATAACCTTCCCTATCATTCCAGTATAAATGGCATCTCTCTTCTGAATTCTTAAAGCACTTATATTGTATTAAATTAATATTTCCATAAAAGCAATATGGAGCTCTGATTTTAGAGAATCAAGTTCTGAAACTTTTAGTAGTTTTCAAAGAATTTTTATAAAATTATTTTAAACATAAGAGAATTCTTAGTGTGTGTACATTTGAACCATACTTATATCTTCTGTACTTCAGATCATTTATTCATTTGACAAATTGTATTGAATACACCATGGCAAGTCACTTCCTATATGTTCTTGTAATTCCCCTCCTTCCAGACCTGCCATGGTTCTCTAAAATCAAAGGTCCATATTGCTTTTATGGTCAGTCAATATATTACACTAATTTTTGGCTGATACGTGATTGGTAAAATCTAGTAGAACAAAATAAACAATTTTCTTTCCTTGTCTAGCCCTCTAATCTGGTCTGCCATAACTAACATTGCATCAATGTATTCTTTACCCTGGCTTGAACAACAGCTTTGTCAGTTTGCATATGACACAAAAAAACTATGCTAATATGATGTTCCCTTCTTCCTTAATTGATCACAAAAATGCCTATCTGGGGGTTAGTACAATTGAAGCCAAAGAGTCATTTTACCTGCAGCAAGATGCAAAAGCATGCAACTACACCCTGGCAAGGATCAGAGTGGCCCCTCTAGGGATATGCTTCCATTTCAAAGAGAGATCAAACACCCCCTTCTTATCCCCTCCTCCCTCCCTAGAGATTCCAAAGGATGCTACAAACTTGTGTCTGAGATTAATTTTTGGCCCAGCCTCAGAGGGTTTCTTCCACACACTCCTCCTTTGGGGGTGGGGTGAAATGGAGGGAATAGCATGAGGGGTGGAGGGAAGTGGGGGAAACCTATAGAGTCCAAAAGGATCACAGGGATCTAGCAATGTGCCCTGAGGAACAGTGTCTGTCTACACAGACTTTCCAAACAAGAGAATATAAAATAAGATCTGAAGAACAAGAAAGCTATTTGACAATTAAATGGTAGCATCTTGATTTATATGAGATGGAAGAAAAGAAATATTTAACTGTTGAGAAAACTGAACATTGTAAGGATGGTAATCTTCATTAGACAGATTGCTCATGTGCTGAGAAGGCCTGTTGTAATAATAACTTATTGCCATCAGAAACCATAAGCATCCTTGTCTCCAAAAGAGTTGTGTGAAGAGACCCTAAACAAAACTTTGGTCATCAATGATTTTCAGAAAATTGTTGAAAATGAAGCCAACAACAGAGAAATAGCAAATGGTTCTGTCTAAGGACCTATGATGATGAAAATCCCAGAATGGAAATAGTTTAGTATATTACTGCCTTCACCAAATGGAATCAAAGGTTATTAAGTGATATATTTTAATATTGCAATCTGGTAAATCCAGTGTTTTAAAACTATGCAGGTATTTATTCCTTTGGGACAATTTTTTTTCCATCCCCTGTAATTCTTGTCCGCATTCTTCATTTAGATCCTCAAAAGAGTATCCCAAAAGAGTATCCCAAAAGCTCCTCTAATGTAGACCACCCATATGCTATCCTTCACTCCCGTATAATAATAATATACTTCCTTTTATGATTATACATTAATCTTTTACTCTACTTCTAACTCATCTAACTTCCTCAACTAACAATGTTTCTCTAAATTCCTGCACAAATACAGTTTTAATATTTTTTTTATATACGTGAATTGTCCTCAAAGAATTCAGTCAGTTTTAAACAGTCTTAATATTGCATGGAAACTTTGGGGATACCCTGTATATTTTTATTATCTATAACCCATCCCTCTTGTATATCAATATTTCCATTGTTCCTTAAGTCACTAACATCTTTGATTGTTTTTTGATTGTGATATTTTAAGATTTATAAAATATCTCATCACCAAATCCAAGTCAAGAAGCATTTACTAGGTGTTCACTCTGTTTCAGACATGGTGCCAAATGCTTGGGATACAAAGAAAGGTAAAAACAGTCCCTGTCCTCAAGGAACTCATAATCTAATGAGGAGAAAATTTGTTTTCAATTTATGCTTTTTTGTTTGTTTTTGGTTTTTGCTGAAAAGCAGTTGTTAAAAGCTGTTACTTTATTAATGTATTATAGTTTTATTTTCCTTTCTTATTCCCTTATGGAGCTAACTGAATGATGAAACTTCCAACTTCCACAATCTAGATAATACTGTGTTTTTAAAAATTCATTAATGTTAATGTTTGAAATGTTAGACCTATCTTCTTTTGAGTAAACATGGATCTCATTAAAGAGTCCTTGAAATATTCCAGGGCTTGATGTAATCACCATAATATCATGTCTAAATAGGAATATTTGGAAGATCTCATCATTTCTAGAGAACTACTCACTTATTTAAATCCTAGAGAGTACATCTATGCTACTACCAAAGAAACAGGTAACTTTCACATTTTTTTCTTGACATTAATGTTGAGAGTCATCAATTATTTTTATGGTTGCATTTATTAAAGAATCATGTGAAGTCTTCACATATTCATAAATGACTTCTTGGAGCAGGGATTTAAAATCTGCATTTTACATTATTGAATTAGCTAGACATCTGGGTGACATTGTAAATAGAATATTAAATCTGAGTTTAAGAAGAAGGCTTCATTGATGCTAAGTGAAATGAGCAGAACCAGGAGATCAATATAGATGACAGCAAGACTATATGATGATCAATTCTTATGGACGTGACTCTCTTCAACAATAAGATGATTCAAACTAGTTCCAATTGTTCAGTGATAAAGAAAGCCATATACACCCAGGGAGAGGCCTATGGAATGAGTGTGTACCACAACATAGTATTTTCACACTTTCTGTTGATGTTTGTTTGCATTATGTTTTCCTTCTCAGATTTTTTTTTCTTATAGATCCAGTTTTTCTTATACAGCAAGATAATTGTATAAATATGTATACACATATTCGATTTGTCAAGTATTTTAACATAATTAACACATAGTAGATATCCTGCCATCTAGGGGAGGGAGTGGGGGGAAGGAGGGAAAAATTTGTAACAGAAAGCTTTGCAAGAGTCATTAATGAAAAATTACCTATGCATATGTTTTGTAAATAAAAAGCTTTAATAAAAAAAAGAAGAAGAAAAAGAGTTCAAATCCTGCCTTAGAAACCTATCAGATGTGACCCTAGACAAGTCACTTAATTGGTTTAGTTTCTTCAGCTGCAAAACAAAAGGACTTTTTTGAGAGTATAGTGACTAGGCAATGGATTTATACTGCTGGACTCAGGAAGGTCCAGTTTTGATCCCTGCCTTAGACTCTTACTCCTCTGGGCTCCCTTCTCTATGTTTTAGTTTCTTCATCTACAAAAATGACAAAATTGTATTCAATGTCCTCTAAGGTTTCTTTCAACTCTAAAGTCTATGGTCCTAGAAAAATCTTTTTGCTGTTGTTGGAATCTTGAATTCATTCCATTTTCCAGTCATTGACTATAATGATATAGTGCACAGATGTCAGACTCAAGGCCTATGGGTTACTAAATTCTCAGTATGACCTGAATCTGATTAAAATGTAATTGGAGGGACAGCTAGTAGCTCAGTGGATATAGCACCAACCCTGAAGACAGAAGGACCTGAGTTCAAATGTGATCTCAGACACTTGATACTAATTAACTGTGTGATCTTGGGCAAGTCATTTAACCCCAATTGCCTCAGCAAAAAGAAAAAAAATAATTGGAATAGAAATATAATTATAAATATATGAAAATATATAAATTATATATGAACATATAAATAAAATACAGTAAAACACAGATAATGTTAATTCGTGGTCTTCTTAGTCACTATGAGACCAGCAAGTTTCTATTTCTTTGAGTTTGGTCACAAATGTAGTGTGTTATAGGAAATTGTTTTCCTAACTTTGTTCCTTTTTCATATTTTTATCATGGATAACTTTGATACATACATAAGTAATTATAATTTTTTTAAATGAGAAAGCATATGGTCCATCTAGAGTATATAAAAGATTCCTGGTGGATATATTTGGTAAGAACTTTATTTAACTGATGTCCTCTTGATCACCTTTCAAGGATGTTAACATTGTCCATGATTTTTTGAAACATAGAGAGTGGGGAAAATTCAACCAGGATTTAAATCTCTTGTTCTGCATAACTTAAATTATCTAATGAGAATCATATCTTTTACTCAGTTTCTCCTTTGCCTCCTGAATTTCTTTTCCTCAAATCTTTTGCAATTTTGGCACCAGAAGCAAGTGATAAACTTGTCCTCAAATCAGCTTTGTAATTTGTGAAAATAATACAAGAAGTAATTAAGACAAATTCAGTCATGTGGGAACAGAAACCCCCAAAAAAACTTGATCACCACCCTGAGTGTGGGGGAAGGAAGAGGAATACTGACATTTGGTACTTTTCCACCAGAGTGAAATCAGGGCATCATGTAAAGAAGCTGTTGGGGAAGTTGCTCACTTAAAAAGAGTATCTAGGGGCAGCTAGGTGGTGCAGTGGATAGAGCACCAGCCCTGAAGTCAGGAGGACCTGAGTTCAAATCTGGTCTCAGACACTTAACATTCCCTAGCTGTGTGACTCTGGGCAAGTCACTTAATCCCAATCACCTCAGCAAAAGGCAAAAAAAAAAAAAAAAAAAAAGTATCTAGCAAGACCAGGAAGTAGCTCACCTGGAGTGTAACACCTGTAAAATGAAGGGCACCATCAGGTAGCTGTCTACTTTAATGATGTTTGCTATTTTTTATATTAAAGAAGTGAAAGTGAAAAATTACCAAAACAAATAAAACAAGCAAAAATTACACAATTTTAATACATATTTAATTTTTTTTCAAACTCACAAAGTACCAGTGTATCTCTAATCTGGTTTTGTCACTGGAACAGAAATGAATATTAATCATCATGGACACTTAATCACTTACAGCATTATAAAATAACCTTATTTTCCATCTCTGTTTTGACAAGCCATACTCCACAGTTTCTATTTATTACTAAAGTATAAGTTTTGCAAAGACAGAAATAATTTCTTATTCATTTTCTTTCAATAGTATCTTGCACAGAGTAAACTCTAAAAAATACTTGTTGAACGAATCAATCAATGAATGGAGTCTATTGTAGAAAACAATGATCTCAAACCAGAAAAATAATGGGAAAATCATTACTTGTAGAGGAAACTTGAGGCATTGTAAAGAATGCTCACACATTATATAAAAAGTATTTATTAAAATGTCTCTCTCTTAATATTACTACAGTAAATGATTTTTTTGAAAAGGAAAACAAATTCCTTTGTAATATCTGCACTTTTCCTACAGTTTTATCCTTTGGAGAAAGCCAGTTCCCCTGGCTTTATTTTCTTGAGTTTCGAATAGTAACATTAAAGTTATGGGAATTTTCCCTGAGTGCATTGTAAGGGGCCACTTCAACCTATAGACTTTTTCATCTTATATTTTCCCCTTAATTGCACCTATTGCTTATTATTCTCTGATGGAATATAAAAATAAAGGGCTTCAGCCCATGCCTCTTCATTTGCCTCTTGCAAAGTTACAAATGTGACCAAGCATGGCATTCAATTGGCCTCCAGAATCTTGAAAAAGAGTGAGCAGGAATTAGCCACTGGCTTATTTGGAGGGTTTAACTGATGAAATGCAGGTCACAATTAGTTGCCTAAGCAATTTTCACACCTGTGGTTCTTTAGCTTTGAGGGTGCAGGTGGCCTAATGCAGGTCTAATTAGTTCCATGTCATTAATTATTTATATGGAGCTTATCACCCTGTGCTGGCAATTTTTGTTAAGTCAAAACTGCAGGTGCTAGAAGAAAAACTGCCCTTTGAAAGTGGACACATAACTTAGAGGTCTTTGCCTGAGCATATTGCTGTTTGGCTGCCTTTCCAAGAGTAAGTGTTATTCTCATCAACTAAGATGTTTGTGAGAGGAGATAG
This sequence comes from Myrmecobius fasciatus, assembly GCA_023553655.1. Taxonomy (NCBI): domain Eukaryota; kingdom Metazoa; phylum Chordata; class Mammalia; order Dasyuromorphia; family Myrmecobiidae; genus Myrmecobius; species Myrmecobius fasciatus. Next base: position 285,786 of record JAJPUD010000926.1, read on the forward strand.
GCAATTTAAAGTCAATACTAGCCATTTTTAAGATACAAAAGTTACTCTGGGTGGCTCACATTAAATAGTGTTTTTAGTACATAATTGAAACAAAAAAGCTTTGTTACATTTTAATGATTGACTCATTAAAGGAAATCACAAAATAAAAATTAAATGGTGCTCTATTGCTTAAAGCTAGTTGTTTATAAAAGACATTATTTAGTAAAAATAACATTCTACAGGAAATTCCCATCCCTGACTCATCCTTCTTATGTCATTCTGATGTGGGGGGGAAATGCACACACAAGGAATGACCTCACTTTTGTGAACATGAAGATTATGTATTCACAGACAGAACCCTCCTTTCCACCCCCACAGCCATGTTTTAATTATGGCCACCAATTTCCTGATTGAAATTGGGGTTACTCTTAGAACTAGCATGAGGAAATCTCCGAGTTTCAACTAAATTATACTTGGGTTCTCCAAACCAGTCAGTTTCTCTCCATTATTTCTCCTCAAAAGCCAACTGATTTTCCTTTTCTCATCTCCTATCACCTACTTAGGAACAGAAAAATTCTTATTTCGTATCCAGTGGAAAAGAAAGAAGAAGCTTGTTGATCAGACATCTTTACAAAACCTGGACATCTGAGACACTGTGAAGTCCATTTAGATAGCAGCAAGTCCCAAATGAGTGCAAAAAACAGAGAATGCTAGCAAGCTAATATTCAGGTGAGAAAAGACAGTTTGGTTGCTCAGGAAGTTGCTCTGTCTAATTGCTTCTCTGTTATTCCACTTCCCTTTTACTCTCCTTTCCTGATAGATAGCCCTGAATTTTAGGGATTGTTACATCTGCATTTATAACTAACAAAAAGTTGTAAATCAGCCATCACTATGGGCTTGATAAGACACTGAGCTTTCCTGTGCGAAACTACAGTTTGCTCTTATTTACAAGCTGTACAACGTGCATTATTAAAAAAAAAAAATCATACATGAAATGCCCACTTCTATGAATTATTAATTGGAGGTTGAAGGCTGCTAGTAATGTTTTTTTTAACGGAGTTCCCTCCCTCCCCCCACATAAACTCTTGTATGAAAAGGAGAGAGCAGGAGTTAAACCTGCCCTGGGCTGCCCCAGGCAGCCTTAATTAGTGCCTTTGGAAAAGCTCCCTTAACTTCCTATTTGAATGGTTGAGGTTTGGCTCTTTCATGCAGCTGATAGCTTAGACTGGGTTGCCTCCTCTAAGAAAAACTGAGAGAATCATTTGTTTATGGAATAAGAAGGGATTGCATAGGCTCTCTTCATGCTGCTACAGAATGAGTGTGTGTGTGTGTGTGTGTCCTTTGGGGCCTCCAAAGCTCCTTCCACAGAAGTTTGTCTTTATGACTGGGCTTTGATACTTTAAAAGATCTGTGACTTCATCTCTGTGGGTACTCCAGCAAACTACGCAAATCGCTACCTTTCCATTTTTGGTGAGTTGCTATGGCTCAGAATTGGTGTATCCAATCTTTTTCAATGTACCAACGGGCCATCTCAAGGTCTCCTCTTAGATTTTTCAACTTGGTAAGATCTACCTCAGTTTGTGCTTTACATGTATATTCTTAGGGAGTTTTGAGGGATGGCATAGGACAAGGCTCGGGGGATCAAAAGTACTGTGTTTGAATCCCAGATATACAATTAATACTTTGGTGAATGAGCTCTCTTAGCCTCACTTTACTTATCTATAAAGCAAGGAAGTGGAACTAGATAATCTCTAACGTTTCTAACAGCTCTAAATGAGATCCCCCCCATTTTGTCTTCTCTATCCCATAGTGAGACATTGAATTAGGCTATCAGTAGAAAGACAACTATAGAGTACATTTAAAAACAAGGAAGAGTTTACTTTGTAAAAATTAAGATTTAAAAGTACTGAAAGTCAGCCTTTCCCTAGTGGGGATAGGGCTGAGGCTAAAGGAAAGATAATAGAGACAAGGTGATAACAAAAATCCATAAATTAGAGCAGTGATAAAGTACAGTAGAGAGAATTTCATTTGGTGCCAAGGAATATGAATTCAAATGGGTTCAAATCTCTGTTGCTTATCTCAGTGGCCTTGGTGAATCATTTAATTTCTCTGATCCTCATTTTCTTCATCTGTTAAAAGAATGGGTTTGAAACTAGATGATCTCTGAGGTCTTTTCTATTTCTGCACCTTTGATATTCAAGTTTAATGCTTCCTTGGCCTTGTTTTCAGGAGTTGATTCCTTTTTAATCTGATTCTAATTTTCGGTGAGTTTGGAATTACAATTTGCCTTGCCCTTGCAGTGAAAGGGATCCATTGGGAAAATTTGTTTTATAAGAACTTGAAGGAAATTTGCCTGGAATCTTTGGTATAAGCATAGGATTCTCTGGGGAAATATTAGAATGCCCTTTGTGGAAAGGGACACAGAGATATTTCACTAGACATCAATTAGAAGGCCTTTTTCTCTGTGGGAAATATGAAGAAAATTGGTTTTTCACTTGAAAGTCAGGAGGTGACTTCACTGACCCCTATGGGAAGAGCTCTGGGTATTTGGGGAGTGAAAGTAAGAATAGTTACAACCTTTTAACATTAGTTTTAACACCAGTTTTTCATTTTATCTATTTTCCCTTTTGTTATTTGCTTATGTCTGTATACATTATTTCCTTTTTTTTCTTTCCATTATTTACTAAGGTTGGAACAAGCTCTTTATTAAATGCTAAGTATACAGAAACTTATGTGGTACCATATAAAATGCCATTTGTTGAATGTGCATAATTCTGTATTAAGGGGTAATTGTGATTTCTGGGTGCATGTCATCTGTATTTTAGGGGCTATTGGAGTTCTCTGACATAAGAACCTGGAAAAGGAAATTGCTGAATCTCATCAAGAGCTCAGAGGATTGTTGTGGATTGGAAGTACAAAGAATACAACTGCTAAATGCAATTTAATTTGCTGAGAACAGCAGATTTCTTTTAAGTGGGAGGGATGATAGATATGCATATACAAGTGTTCTCCTTTTCCTCATTTTAGAGCATGTAAAGATATGCTACTATTATTTTTCTGTCTACCATGGCACATTATCATCATCACTGGCATTTATACATTACTTTAATGTTTGCAAAGTGTTTTGCAAATATTATCACCTTTAGGGTGATGATATTCCCATTCTACATATGGGGAAACTAAGGCAGTCAAAGATTAAGTGATTTACTTAGTTTCACACAGGTCACAAATCCCTCAGGAGAGATTTGAACTCTGATCATCCATAATCTGGGCCCAGTGCTCTATCCATTGGGCTCTATAGCTGCCTCTAAATTGAAACATGAGTCCCTATTTTGTGGAAACTTTAAAAGGCCATTCTCTTCCTCTCAATTCTCTCTTCCCTATTGGCTACTAAGTATAAAAATGACTCTCTGAGTTTCAGAGGGTGTAGTAGAGGAGTGGAGAGTGGGCACTTCTTTGTGTCCTTTTTGCTTTGGTACAGATCCTTGAGAGATCTCAAAAAGCTAGATTTTTGCCACTTATGAGGCACTAGAGCAGTTGGTGTGGCACAATTTTTTGGACCTCTGTTTCCTAATTTATAGAATGAGTCTTGAACCAGATAATCTCCAAATTCCCTTCTAGCAAAAACATTTTCGGAAAGGAACACAAATTGACTCTAATAGGAATTCCTCATTAGTGTTTTCCCTTGTAATTCAGAATCATAAGAGGAATTAATGAACTCTTTAATTATATCATTAAATTTTTTATAGCTGGCTCTATTTAAAAACATATTTTAAGTTGCAACTTTGCAATCTCATGGAGTGGCCAGTAAGGTTTGCAAACCAAAAGCCTGGGTGCTAGAAAAATGCCACCTCAGCATCTAAAATATACCACTAACTATGTGTTACTTCAGCTTCACTCAGAAATAGCAGAAGGAAAGATTTAGCTTAGGAGACTTGGTTGTTGGTTAGGAAAGTGTTTTTATTTTTTGTTTTTTTAAATAAAGAGTTATATGATATCTTGGAAGGTGAAGCTGTCAGAGAGGATTTGTAGTTTTGAAACTCCAACAATTTCCAAGAGCTCAAAAACAGAAACAGAAATAATTCATTAAATGCTAGAACAATTAAATCAAAAAAGGACAATGACCATACTGTGTTTCGTTTTTCAAACACAAAGCTCAAAAAAAGAGGATTGGGTAATTATGTAAGTTCGCACTAATCATATATGAAATAATAAGTACATTATAACAACATTACTGGAGTCTTTTTTTTTATTCACAGTAATTTATAACACTAGAAGAGCCCTTAAGATCAAGAATTACTGATTTTTTTATCTAGAAGGGAATTTCAAGATTATTTAGTCCATGTCACAGAATACATATAAAAATTGAGACTCAGAGAAGGATAGTGATTTGTCCTTATATTTCATTACTAAGAACCAAGAGAATCAGAATTTGAACTTTAGTCTTCTTACACTAAATTCAAGGCTCTTTCCAGTATTCTATAGAGTAGCTATGTTTTTGGCCTCAATGTAGTCCTAAAATTAATTTAGGAATAACTCAAACCCACATCCTTTCTCTAAAATTCCAATGATTTTGAAAGTTTTATCTTCATTAGTTTCACTTTCCTATTTGAAGTATAGGCGAGTTTCTTTACTTACTTGGAGATACCTTACTGCTTCCCCAGTTTATTCCCTTCATTGTGCTCTAGCCCAGCTAAACACTGCTTTCCTCTCCCAAAGCATTCTTCCATGCAAAAAGATTTGAGTTTAGGCTTCTTTAGGAATGATCTTAGTGGAGGTGGAAGTGGGAAAAGAAAAGGGTTCTCTGCTTCTCAATCCTTCAACTAAAACTACTTAATCCTCTCCTTGAAATGGCTAAGTTGCTCCTGCTTTTGATTCCAGCAGAAAGTATTTAAAGAACATTCTACTTGGGGTAGAAATCATCACTGGTTCAAGGAGGAAAAAAAAGGCACACTTTACCTCTTTTTCTAAGTTTTTGAATGATTGGTTAGAATCTTTGTGAGAAGAAAAAGAAATCAGTGATTATGTGAATATCTATTGGGTCATTCCTAAACTTTAGCAACTTTTTGTCTGTAGATTTTTAAAAAATCTTTCATTGGTAGACTGTTAGCACATGTCTCTGATTGGACATCAAATAATTCCAGGTGAAGAATGATGGGAGCCTCAGCTAGATCAGTGGCCATTAGAACAGAGGGAAAGGGACAAGCGTGAGAGCTGTTGTGAAGTTAGAACTGACAAGGTTTTGCACATTATTGGATCCTTGAAGTTAGCAAGCATGAGGAGTTAAAGGTGTTGTTAAAGATAACAGCACTTCAAAATTATCCCAAACTGTGTTGGTATTTAATTTTGTGTTCGTGCGTGTGCATGTGCGTGTGTGTGTGTGTGTGTGTGTGTGTGTGTGTGTGTGTGTCTTCAATTATATTGAAAGTTCATTGTTAGCAGGGTTAATACCTTATATCCTTGTCTCCCTCACAAAGTCTATTACAATACTATTTCAGTTCTTACATATGTCATTACTGAATATATGATAAACAAAATTAATGTCTGTGGTTTTTATAAGGATAGAGAGCTTGACAAGAACAAAGGTAAAGAGTACTGTGTAGTTTGCCTTAAAAAAACAAACAGAGGCATTGACTTGAGATAAACTTGCTATCAACAGCTATTGACATGGATTTCTCCCCAAGATTCCTTGTCCTTAGAAGTTAGAGCTGTTTAACAAATAAACTCAGTCAAAAATGGCAGATTTCAAAGCTGAAGTAGAGATGTCTAATCCTACTCTGTCAGAGAAATACAAAAGTTCTCATAGGAGTCTCATATTTTGCTGCAGATAAAAGTATTGAAAAGGCCTAAATGAATATTTAATTTTCAATAAAAGGACTAGTTAGTTAGCTCTGGATGACTAGTTCATCAAAGGTCATCTCAAAAGGAGGGAATGACATGAAGCTCTAGAACAATGAAGTACATGTGGCGGCTTTCTACATTCTTTGCACCTAATTATATGGTATTTGTGCAAAATTACCCATTTTATATAACATTCTTAATATGCTTCAAAGTGCTGAGAAAAAATAGCTCTGCATGCAAATGTAAACATTCTTTCAATAGAAATTTCCACCCAGCTTTTGTTAAAATCTTGCTAAGTAATTCTGGAGCAATACATTTTTACACTGAGATCTAATCCTTACCAAGAGTATGATTCTGAAGTTATACCTATCTAATGTACATTTCCCTTAAGGATCACGACACTCTTTATAAATTCTGAATTATTAACATTTGAACTCCTGGGGAAGTAGTTTAGGTAAATGGACAAAGAATCTAAAATCTGGGCTCATCAAAAGAGTGAAATTTCTTAAGGGCAAGCTCTAGGAATAATAGTGAAAATGTGAAAAACCTGCTTTCCTTCATCCGTTCCTCACCAAGCACCTACCTAGTGAACAAGCATTTCTATAAAATGGACAATTTTTTTTAAAAGCTTTTAATTTTCAAAATATAGGAAAAGATAGTTTTCAACAGTCACTCTTTTTTAAAAGCTTTTTATTTGCAAAACATATGTATGAGTAATTTTTCAACATTGACTCTTACAAAGCTTTCCGTTAAAAAATTTTCCCCCCTAGTCCCCAACCCTTCCTCAGATGGCAGGAAGTCTACTACATGTTAATTATGTTAAAATACTTGACAAATCGAATATGTGTATACATATTTTTACAGTTATCTTGCTGTGCAAGAAAAGTCGGATCTACAAGAAAAAAAAAATCTGAGAAAGGAAACATAATGCAAGCAAACATCAATAGAGAGCATGAAAATGTTATGTGTGGTCCACATTTCATAATCCTCTCTCTGGGTGTATATGGCTTTCTTCACTGAACAATTGGAACTGGTTTGAAACATTTCATTGTTGAAGAGAGCCATGTCCATCAGAATTGATCATCATATAGTCTTTCAACATTCACTCTTACAAAACCTTTTGTTCCAAATATCTTTCTCCCTCCCTTCCTCTCATACCCTCTCTTAGATGGCAAGTAATCCAATATATGTTAAACATGTACAATTCTTCTATATATATTTCCACAATTATCATGCTGCACAAGAAAAATTATCAGACCAAAAAGGAAAAAAAAATAAGAAAGGAAACAAAAAGCAAGCAAACAACAACAAATTAAAATTATGTTGTGATCCACATTCAGTCCCCACAGTCCTCTCTTTGGATTCAAATGACACCATCACAAATCCAATGTAACTGTCCTGAATCACCTTGTTGTTGAAAAGAGCCAAATCCATCAGAATTGATCATCATAACATCTTCTTAGTTGCTGTGTACAATGTTCTCTTCGTTCTATTCATTTCTTTCAGCACTAGTTTATGTAAGTCTCTCCAGGCCTTTCTGAAATCATCCTGAGGATCATTTCTTATATAACAATAATATTCCATAATATTCATATACCATAACTTATTCTGCCATCTCCAACTGATGGGCATCCACTCAGTTTCCAGTTCTTTGCCACTATAAAAAGATCTGCTACAAATATTTTTGCACATGTGGGTCCTTTGCCCTTTTTTATGATCTCTTTGGGATACAAACCCTATAGAGACACAGTTAGATCAAAGGGTATGCACAGTTTGATAGCCCTTTGGACATAGTTCTATATTGCTCTCCAGAATGCTTGGTTCAGTTCACAACTTCACCAATAATGTATTAGTGTCCCAGATTCCCATATTCCTTCCCACATTTATCATTATCTTTTCCTGTCATCTTAGCCAATCTGAGAAGTGTGTAGTGATACCTCAGAATTGTCTTAATTTGCATTTCTCTGTTCAATAATGATTTAGAACATTTTTTCATATGACTAGAAATGGCTTTAATTTCTTCATCTGAAAATTGTCTGTTCGTACCCTTTGACCAAAATGGCCAATTTAAAAAATTCTGGAGGGATTCTTTTTTTTTTAATTAAGAAAAGAAAACTAGGTTAATATAGACCAGAGTACAAAAACTCTGGTTTTGGAAATCATTTGCTGAATAAAAGGTACAAAATTATTTTGTAATACAAAGCAACCCTTAACTTTTCTTTTATTTTCAATTTTGCATCAATTTTTTTCAAAAAAAACTTTCTCTCTGTATTTCCTCTCTCTCTAAATGTCTCTTTGAAAAAGAAAAAGAAAAAATCCTGACATTTTATAATCAAAGCAAAGCAAATTCCTTCATTGATCATGTCCTCTACAATGTTGTTTCAATCTGCATTCTGAGTCCATCACCTCTCTGCTCAATAAGTGTTTCATGAGTCTTCTAGAATTCCAGTTGGTCATTGTGATTATTAGAGTTCCTAAATCTTTCTAAGTTTATTGTCTTTGTCATATTATTGTCATTGTATAAATCATTTTCTTGAGTCCTCACTTCATTATGTATTATTTCAAGTTTTTCCTGGCTTCTCTGAAGTGATCCCCTTCCTTAGCTCTTTTTCTATATCAAAGGAAAACAAAAGAATGTGTAGAGCAGGGACATCAAGTTTATTGCATCTTCTATTCTCACTGTTCTATAATGCATATATGTTGAAAAGTTCTTGGGTTCACATCTCAGCTATGACTCTAGTGCAATTTAGGTCATAATTGGTATAATGTCTGAACTTGAAGGAGTCTAAAAAGTCAATGAGTCAGGCACTGATCATTCTGTGTTTGATTTCTTTATTTGTTAAAGACCAGAGGGAAAGCAACAGATTATAAGACAACTTTACAATTGTACCATTTGAAGTCTGGTTGTAGGAACTAGAGATACTGAGCTTATTGAAAAGAAGACTGAGATATGATACTGTATTCATGTATTTGAAAGTCTGTCATGTGGAAGAATGCTTACATATGTATTGTTCAGCCCAAGGTGACAGAAACTAGATCATTAAGGGGAAATTGAAAAATAGCAACTTTGAGCTTGATATAATGGAAAAATTCTGACAGATCTCTCCATCCAAAAGTGAAGTGGGTTGTTTTGGGAAGTAATATGTTTCCCTCCACAAAATATGTTCAAGCTGAGACTGAATATTCACTCATGGTATATTGTAGAGTAGATCCCTATTTGTGTAAAGAATAAATGAGGTGGTCATTCTGCTTCTGTGGTACTTTAAAGGGAAGAAGAGATTTTACAAGGCAATTAAGAAAAGAATGTGTTATAGACACAGGAGGCTGCCACATATGCAAGGATACTGAGATAACAGAAGGTTCTAGATAAAAACTCATTGGCAATCAGTTTAATTGCAGAGTACATATATGAAAAGAAGTAATAGAAACTAAGATTGGAATAGTAGGAGGATACCATATTTGTAGGGTTTTAAATGCTAGGCTAGGGAGTTTGAATTTTATCCTAGAAGCAATAGTCTTTGAGTATTTTGGAGTAGATGAATAATATGGTTAGATTTGAGTTTCAGTAATATCAATTTGATAGCTAATTGAATAAAAATAGAATGAAAAGCCAACAGTCCTAAAGTCTTTTATATAGTTTTAGAGATGTTGGAAGTAACTAAATAAATCCATGAATGTTATGACACAAAAATTTGGCATCCATTTTTCCTGTCATCAGATCCCCATTTTAATCTGCACTGTTTTATGGCACTATTTTTATATATCTCATGAATGCTGAATATAAAGTTAGAAAGGTTTACCTAGGATTGATACATATCAGGCTAATAGTTATTTGAAATACCTAGTAGAGATATTATTTCTACATAGAATAACTTACTACTCAATAAAAGGTCAATATTAGTATGCATATACATAAATATTAATATAGATACATATATATTAATCTTGTATCCAGCATTAATATACACATATAAACATATATATGAAGATTTATATGTCCATGTGTCTCATATATAGACATAAGTACACACAAATATATTTTTACACACAGTAATTATGAGAAAGCATTGGTGAGAGAGGAAAGTTATTTATATAACTAAAAGATTCCAAAGCTGGAAAGAACCTGAGAATTCTAATCCAACTCTTTCATTTCGTAAATATGAGGATACAGAGACCCAGTGAGATATACTCTAGTGATTTGTCCAAGTTTATGCTTAGCAGCAGAGCGAGGACAAGATTTTGGGTTTCCTACCTCCTAGTCCAATGCTCTTTTCATTACCTTGTGGCTTCTTCCAAAGCTCATTCCTTTCCCTACCTTACTCTCATACCATCTAACTGTGATCTATCTTCCTTCCTTTCCTTTCCTGACTCTATCCTCCATGTCTCCCATCCCTGACCTCTTGTCTGTCTTCCAAATTCCTTTTCCTCATGTCATTTTCATGTCATTCTTGCATTATGTCACAGCATGTCAAGAGATCCCTCATTTTATAAAGCAGATATATTTCTTTTTTTAATATTTTATTTTATTTTTATTTTATTTGCATAACATATGTGTGGGTAATTCTTCAACAATAACCCTTACATAGCTTTCTGTTACAAATTTTTCCCCCCAACTCCCCACCCCTCCCCTAGATGGCAGGATATCCACTACATGTTAATTATGTTAAAATATTGGCAAATCGAATATATGTATACATATTTCCAAACTTATCATTGTTGTGCAAGAAAAATCTTATCTACACAAATGATAAATCAGATAAAGGAAACACAATGTAAGCAAACATCAATCAAGGAGTATGAGAATGTTATGTTGTGGTCCACATTTCACATCCCTCTCTCTGGGTGTATATGGCTTTCTTCAGTGAACAATTGGAACTGGTTTGAGACATTTCATTGTTGCAGAGAGCCATGTCCATCAGAATTGATCATCATATAGTATTGTTGTTGCCGTATATAATGATCTCCTGGTTCTGCTCATTTCACTCAACATCAGTTCATGCAAGTCTCTCCAGGCCTCTCTGAAATCATCCTGCTGGTCGTTTCTTACAGAGCAATAATATTCCATAACATTCATATAACATAATTTATTCAGCTACTCTCCAATTGATGGGCATCCATTCAGTTTGAATTATATTTTAATTGTCATTTGTATACAATTGAAGATTTTTTTTAAGGAAAAGACTAAGAGGAGCATAATTGATGTAAAGATTTTTCAGAAAATATTTTCTTGTGCAGAAAGAGGAATAGGCATATTTTGTTACTCCAGAAAACAAAAACAGGATTAATAGATAAAAAACTATAGTGAAATAGATTTGGGCTTAATATACTGAAGCAATCTCTAATCATGAGATCTACACAATGAAAATAGGCATTTTGTAAAGTAAGATACTCATTGATGCTAATTCAAGGATGAACCATATTTAGACTTTTAAGATGTCCTTTTACTGTAGAATTCCAGGTTTTGACCAGTAATCTAAAAAGGTCACAGAAATAGATAAGTTTTCTAATTTTCCTCACAAGCTTTAAGGGCTAATGAGGTAATGAGAACTTAACTATAAAGAACTGGAAAATAAATTATACCTATTTATACAATTCCTTAATAGTATACAGTATAGGAAGAAGACATGAAACTCTTAGCTACTTAAATACAATTTAGTAGCATACTAGAGAAATTGATCTTGTCTTTGCTGAAATGAAATAATATGTAAAAAGCCATGTTAATAAGTTGTGTCTGAGCTGACCTAATGGGAGGAGGCTATGTAGAAATATAGTGAAAAAAATGATCACAGTGCAGTGACTGTAAAGATGAGAAAATGAAAGAAATTAAAAGAAAAAAAATGTTGTGTAAGAGAAAGAGTACTTGATTTGGACTCAAAAGATTGGAGGGCATAACCTGTGAGATCTTGGGTGAGCCACTGAATGTGTTTAAGCCTCAGCTTTTTCATCTGATAAATGAGGGCAATAGGCCAAATTATCTCTAAAGCCCCATCCAGTTCTAAATCTATGATCCTATTGAAGCTGGTAATTGGAAAATAGAATGAACTTATTAATAATCATATCATTTGGAAGGTCTTTAAACAGTGATGATTCTCAGACTTGAGACATACCTAAAATTAAGATATATATCACAATACATCTCAAGGTAATCATTGTCATTATTGATAACTTTTGAAATAGTACATGTCTGTAGTTTAAAACTTAATTAATTTGGACCACAGTTATTCAGAATTTGTGTTATTTCAGACACAAGCTAGTTGAAATTTAACTTTTTGTTACCTATGAATAAAAGATTTCTTAAATAAATATCGTAGATAAGATTGAGAGGGGAAATGTTTAAATTTACTTAAGAGAACAAATTATTTGCAAACTCTTATAGAAGTATCTATTGCTCTCAAACAATGTGTTCATTAGAAAGATCCTTAACAATTCAACAAAATAGCTTTGGTAGAAAACCTCTTCTTAGAAACATATTCTACCCCAGGTATAGTTAATGTATTACAAACTATAAAAATTGTATTTCTCATAAAAATAGACAATGATTTTTATTTTCAGTAGTTTGTACTTGACTTTTCCCTCCTACAAACTCCTTGCTGGCTCATAATTCTGAATTTACCATTCACTTATATAATGAAGCGTAATTGTGAAGGGCATATGATTTAGCACCTTATAAAACATAACAGTTACATAATTGCATATAGGTTTTATTTTAGAGGTTGTCCTTCATAGAAAAGATCATGTATATAGAACAAGCCCCAATAGAAGTCACAGAGATAAGTTTATATATATATATATATATATATGTATATATATATGAGATTTAAATAGATTCCTTGAGCCTATTTAGAAATACAGAAACATGGTAGGGTATAGTTAAGCATTTGCCATTGTCCCTTCCCTCCTGTCCCCATTGTCTAGAAGTATACATCCATAACAACCATACAAAGATCTAAAAATGCCCAAACCAATTGCATATGTATTTTGATAATTCTGTTAATAGGTATTGTAAATATTCTTATATGTCTTTGACAAATGATAAAATTGGGGTGGAAAATGGTTAAATGATCTGTCCTAAGTCATACAAGTTACAAAGGGAAAGTTAGTAGACATCTGGAAAAGGAAATGCTAATCACAAATATTCAATATGGCTTCATTAAAAAAAAGAGTATTCATGACTAAATGAACTGTGGTTATTAAATCAAAATCCTGATGGGAAGAGTGGGGCATGGTTAATATAATACCCGTCTTCAAATGTTTGAAGGGCTATCATTTGAGAGATTAGCATTTTCCTTGGCTTCAGATATCAGAACTAGGTAAAATGTTTGAAATTATGCCCTACCCCTTCTCCATTAGGATTCCTTAGTTAACCAGTTCAACTCTACTGTCACATTATCAGTCTTGCTTTACTTCAGCTTTTGTTTACATCCATCATTCACTGCTTTTGCTTTTATGCATGTGTTGCTAAAAGTCGCTAGGAAAAAAAATCATGAAACCTAATTTAGTTTAATCAACAAACCATTTCAAATTTATATTACATTATCTCCACAGAGACCTTACTGCTAGAAGACAATCTTTTTACACTTCCTTAATTTATTCATTCCCACTCACTACAACAGCACTTTTAAATCTTTTCATTTCTTTTCAAACATTCCATGGCTACTCTGCCCAACACCCTTTCAGCATAATTTTGCCTCATATTTTTCTGAAAAAAATTTGAGGTCATCAATAAGAACTCCATCTTCCATCCTCCTCATCTCACGTTATCTAGGTACCTGCTACCACTATATCCTTTTCCACTCCTATCTCCCCTGAGGTGGTACACAAGCAATCTCATTCTATCTCTGCCTCTCCAATAGATTATCTCCTTTATTATCCCTACTCTTTCACTTATCTTTACTCTCTCCATGCCTACTGTCTCCTTCCATTCTTCCTACAAACATTTCCATGTCTCCCCCATCTTCAAATAACTTTCACTTGATCTACCTCCACTAGCTATTTTCATGTATATTTTCTTTTTATTTTTTTTGTGGCCAAACTCCTCAGAAAGCCATCTATAATACATACTCTGCTTCCTTTCCTATCACATTGTTCTTAATTCTCTACAATCTGACTTCATCATTCACTGGAAATGGCATCTACCAAAGTTACTATCTCTTGATTAACAAATCTAATGGCCTTTCCTAAATCTTCATTCCTTTTTCTCGCTCTACCATCTTTGATACTGTTTATCACCCTTTTTTCCTTGATATTCTTTTCTTTCTGGGCTTTTAGAACACTATTCTCTTCTGCTTGTCCTCCTACTCTGTCCTATTACTCTTTCTCAGACTCTTTGATGGATCTTTATCTACAACAAGTACACTAACTGTGGGTGTCTCGAAGGAATCTGGACTCTCTTCTCTTTTTCCTCTATACTGTTTCACTTAGTGATCTCATCTGTTCCCATGGATTCATTTTCCTTAAGCTGATGATTCTAAAAATCTACTTATCCACTCCTCTAACTTCTCTGCTTACTTCTAGATTTGCATATCTGTATATTAGATATCTCAAATTAGACATTTAAGATGCCTTGTAAACATCTTAAACACAAAATGTCTAAAGCAAATTAACTCATTATCTTTTCCCTAAAGTCTTCCCACTTCAAAAGTCCCCTGTGTCTGTGGAGATTACCATCATCTCAATATCTTGGGAGTAAAGTATAAGTGTCTTCCTTAATTTCTCACTACTCACTACTCATATCCCATCAGTTTCTACCTTCATAATTTCTACTTTCATAACATTTCTCAAATATAAATTCTTTCTTCTTGATAGTGCTGATTCAATCTCCAATCACTTTATACCTCAGTTATTATAATAGCCTAGTGGAGGCTGCCATGAGCCTCTTCCTAATCCAATCTATGTTCCACCAAGTTGTCAAAATGTTTTTCCTAAGTCAGGTCTGACTATGTTGCTCCCCTATTTAATAAGCTCTTGTGGTTCCCTATCACCTTCAGGATTAATTATAAAATCCTTTAGAATTCAAAATCCTTTATAACCTGATCTCTGCCTATCTATCCAGTCTTTTTATTCCTTACAATCTTCCATGAATTCTCTGATCCA
>JAJPUD010000926.1:300708-373121 GCA_023553655.1 Myrmecobius fasciatus
TTCCAATTTATGCTATATATAGTTTATTTGTACATAGTTGTTTCCATTTTCTCTCCTATCAGACTGAGTTTCTTGAGTTCAAGAGCTGTCTTTTTTTCCTATCCTCAGCACTTCATGCCTAGCACATAGTAAGTACATAATGAATACTTATTAGCTGACTGACTAATTATTGAATTTCCTCAAAATAGAATGGAGAGCTTTGAGTGATAGTAGATTCCCATCCCCCTAAATTCTTTAAGTAAAAGCTGGATGACCATTTATTTATTGGTGATGTTAGAGAGAGTCATGTATGGGTCAGGCTGGATGGCCACTAACTTCATAGGTTAATAGATCTAGAGCAGAGCTCAAAGGACATCTCCACACCCCTTCCTGTCTCCTGACCATTTTGATAGAGGAAGGAATCAAAGTCCAGGGAGTTAAAGTAATTTGCTAGAAGACATACAGGTAATAAGTATCAAATGCAGGATTGGAACCTTGATCCTCTGACATCACAGGCAGTGTTCTTTCCACTTCACCAAGAAATTTTGCAATTCTTGGTTTAATTCTGTTTTCTATCAGTATTAATTAACATTTAAATATTTAGATTTTACAAAGCCTTTTACATATATTCTCCTATTTGATCTTCATAAGAACACTGTGAGGTAGATGTAGAAATTGAGATGTGGATCCACTTCAGAGATGTGGAAATTGAGGCCAGGAAAAGTTGGTTGACCTGTGCATTGTCAAAAAGCACATAATTTCCTGAAGTAGGATTTGAATCCAAGGCTTTCTGGTTTCAAGCCAGTGCTCTATCTATTATATCTTTTAGCTGCGTAGATTACTTCTTTCATTTTATACTAAAATAAATAAGAAACTTTTGAAATTTTTAAAAATAATCATCTTAGAAAATAGTTTAACTTTAGTGTAGATGCAACATAGATTGTACCTAAATGACTTCTTAAAAGGCATTTATGGGCAATGTTCCCAGTGGAGTAGGATAAATTGGGATGAGG
Organism: Myrmecobius fasciatus; assembly: GCA_023553655.1. Lineage (NCBI taxonomy): Eukaryota > Metazoa > Chordata > Mammalia > Dasyuromorphia > Myrmecobiidae > Myrmecobius > Myrmecobius fasciatus. Next base: position 301,701 of record JAJPUD010000926.1, read on the forward strand.
CATTATGCCATCCCACTTCCTTTCAGAAGGGCCCCAAACCAACTACTTTTTATAATGGTTTAGGCTAAATTTGTATCTGTGGACAAACTATCATACTTGTTCATTTTTCTCATTATAAGTCTCATGTGTGGATGAAACCCAAAAGACTTTAGGGTGAGTAAAACATAACATCAGACCATATTAAACTATTCTCTCTTGAACTGGAGTTAGAGTTAGGTTCTTTCTTTTTTCCTTTTTTTTTTTTCACTTGGTTAGACTTTTCAACAAGTGAATTATGCGCCTTTAAGCATATATATCCCCAGGAAATGCTTGTGGAACAAAAGAGAATGCACTTTCCCAGAGAATTATGGTTGCATTGTCCATGTACTTTGTACTATGTATTACTCAATCTTTATTCTGAGATGATGATATTGCATAGAATTTTATTGTATGAATTGGCTTTAGAGATTATTTCTTCGGTCCTCATCCTGAGGAAACTTAGACTAAGAGGGATGAAATGATTTTTCTTATGAGACATGGGCAGCTGACTTGTCAACCAGTCCTCTGACTTCCCATCAAGGATTTCCATAACCCTCTTCCCCATACCATATATGATGATATGGAAAGAGTAATAGGCTAGATGTTTGTATTTTATCACATGGAAAATAGTAACAGAAATAGTAGGAATAAATTTTAAAAATATTCCTTGAATATACTTACACTGAACCACTGCAGCTCCAGTTAGTAAGTCAGTCAATCATTCAATATGCATTTATTATGTGCTACTGTGTGTCAGACACAGTGCTCAGCGCAGGGATACAAAGAAAAGCCACAAAATCTTCCATGGCCTGAAAGAAGTTATATTCAAATGGAAGAGATGGCATGTAAAAGAAATTACATATATATATATGTGCATATATATATATATCTCCATATGTATACACATGTCTGTGTATTTACAGTATAAATAGAATATGCCATAACAACTGTCTAACTCTGACAGAACATGCTAAAGTCAACTCCATATGATTAGCTGTTATTTATTTTAGAAATGGAGTAATTCCATTATCTTTAAATTTTTCAAACTTTCTGAGCCATCCCTAAAGAATTTGTTTGGATATACCATCAAGGGAGGATCAATATGTACTTTTAAGGCCAAAATTCATTCTTAATGAACAATCTGACTAATAAATTATATTCTAACTCTTATCTTTTAACATTGTTCAAGAGCTGGCTGACAACAAGCAGGATCCTGTAATATATATGAACAGATAGTACAAGTCCTTTATAATTCCTTCTTTGTCTACTGAAGTCTGTGGTTAAGCAAGTTTAACATCAACTTTCCTAGGAAGGAAACCCATGGAATCAGTAGCTCATTACTGATGAATGGGTTAACTAAATGCTAGTAATGATATATCTGCTCACACTCATATCTGGCTTATTTTTCTGTCTGTCTTTTTGTTCTTTCCTCCCTCCCTCCCTCCCTTCCTTCCTTCCTTCCTTCCTTCCTTCCTTCCTTCCTTCCTTCCTTCCTTCCTTCCTTCCTTCCTTCCTTCCTTCCTTCCTTCCTTCCTTCCTTCCTTCCTTCCTTCTTTCCTTCCCATCTTTCCTTCCTTCCTTCCCATCTTTCCTCCCTTCCTTCCCATCTTTCCTTCCTTCTTTCCCATCTTTCCTTCCTTCTTTCCCATCTTTCCTTCACTCTGCTTAAGAGAATTTATTTGCCTTTCTAACTCATGAACTGAAAAGATCTTGACCCAGGGTTTCCTATGCTATTGAGCTGACTGTTGCCACCTGCTGGAGACATATCTTGATTAAACAGCAAGATGAGGTGGGGTGGGGGGAGGTGTAGGAAAGTATTCTTCAGTCTGGCAAGCTGGAAATATAAACAGCATGCATGCTGCCACATCAAAAGCCTTTCTGCCCCAGGAGCCCAATATTCCTTGAGATAAGAAAAGCCTATTTCAGAAAGCAAGGGAATAGACAATGCAATTTTTGCTTCTAGCACTTTCAGGAAGTTCAAATAAATTTCAACCCGGTCATTTGTAGTATGAGGATGATTCCACTGTTTGACTCTTTCTTTACTTCTCTGAAAGTCCACTGATGCACATTTGTACACCACCAACAGCACTGTGTTTAACCATATGGCTTCCTTTCCAGTCTGAAATTGGATGCCCAAAGCAACAGACAGATCTTGAACCTGAAAGACTTCTGAATCTTCAGTAAATAGACTCTAGGCTAAAGAAAACTTAATGTCTAATTTTGTAGAGGATGGGGTTGATGGTGGGTAAGGTAATAACCTTCATCATTTGACACACCACCGCTTTCAGAAAATCTGTTTGAAGTGAAGGAAATCTATTTTTAAGAGGTCCATAATTTGCTGTGCAATAGGAAATGGAAATGTATTCCCTTAGATTTCTCTCCCCTCATAAATGGCCAATATCCTAGGACATTTTTCCGAGGAAAGCCAGACACGTAGGAAGTCATTGTACACAGTTTTACACGTTAAACTCATAAACTTATAGCCATTCAATGGCAAGGTTGCAAATGAAAACACCCTAAGTATCAGGAAGTGCAAAAGTTAAGGTTCCCATAGCAATGTTAACGCACACACCCCAAGTGCACATGCTGTATATCATAAATATGTTTACAAGCTTCCTTCAGTAGTAATGCCTAACACGAAATAGGTCCAATATGGGCAACTTAACACTTGCGTTGCCTACCTATTAGATGGTTTAATTTTCAAGTTGAACATTTTTAACATAAATATTCACATTTAATTTCCTGTTTAAAGCTTATAATAAAAGGCATAAGGGCAGAGAGAGTCAAATCCTTAACAATGCTAAATAAAGATTTTATATATATATGCATATATATATATACATATACATTTATATATTTAGAAAATGAAAGTATTGAGTTTCTTTCCATCCATGTCAGAAATGAGACATATATAAACTTATCTTTCTCCCCAAAACTACTATTACCTAGCATTTATATAACACATTAAGGTTTGCAAAGCATTTTACAAATATCTCATTTGAGCCTCACAACAACCCTGGGAAGTAGATGTTATTATTATCCTCATTTTACAGATGAGAAAACTGAGGCAGATAGAAGTTAAATAATTTGCCCAGGATCTAAAACCACATTTGAATTCAGTTCTTACTGACTCCAAGGCAAGTATTCTATCTACTATACCACCAAGGCTGCCTAAAGATAGAGGAGTGTATTCTAGATTTTTATGTAGCATTATGGTTGAAACCTAGAGAGAGGTCAAAGTAGCATAGATTGGATGCTACTTAGGGATTCTGTAGTAGGCATGGATTAAACGAGATGGCTTCTCTAGTCCCTTCCCACTCAGAAATTCTATGATTCTGATAAAGTTTTGCTGATGCTACAATGCAGAAATTAACTTTCATGGGATCATAGATTTAAAACTGAAAGAAACCTTAATGGTCCTTTATTCCAGCCCTTTTATGTTACAGATGAAGAATCTGAGATTTCTACTAGGTGGTAATTAAAAGTCTAGTAGAAGCATTATGTGATTAAAAGAAATTATGAACCATTTACTTATTTTTTAATCCTTTATTCTTCTTCCCTTTCCTGCCTTCTTAGTTTCCAGCTCTTATTTGTTCCACCTCTGTAACATCTCTTGAGTCCATTGCCTTCTATTTCCTTTGCTCCCACATTAATAATATTGTTCCTTCTACCACCTACAAAGGCAGTTGAAATAGCCTCATAGCAGGTTTTCCTTCCTTTTTTCTCACCTCCTTTCAATCTACCCTTCTAAGAGCTGCCAAAGCAATCTTTATGATTACCATCTCTTTGAAGATGCATATGTATGTATATGTGTGTGTGTGTGTGTGTGTGCGCGCGCGCGTGCACATTATTTATATCCTAATTATCCTTAATTCTGTTCTGATATCACCTGATGCCTTCTCCTGGATATCTCATCTATATCTGAAATTCAAAATGTCCATAATAGAACTCTAACCTTCCTAAATCTTCCTTTCCTCTGTACTTCATTTCTATTCTTGCAGATTCTCAGGTTAGTAAACAGAAGTCAACCTGCAACTCCTGCCATTTCACCATCATCTTGTCAGTTGCTTAGTTTACACTATCTTGCATTCATACTTTTCTCTCCAATTATAGGCCCATTACTCAGGTTATATGCAATCTCTGGACTAGTCTAAATTCTTCCATTTCTTTCTTTCTTTCTTTCTTTCTTTTTTTTAGATTTTCCTCCCCAAAGCTGCCAGAATAATCTTACAAAAATATATATTTAAAAATGTCACTTCCCCAAAATTTTCTCTGGTGCCCTAGCACCTCTAAAACAACCAACAGATTCCTCATACTGGCTTTTAATTATCAATATGTGTGTGTGTATACATACATATCTACCACATAAGTGTGTGTGTGTGAGAGAGAGAGAGAGAGAGAGAGAGAGAGAGAGAGAGAGAGAGAGAGAGAGAGAGAGAGAGAGAGAGAGAGAAACAGAAATTCTGGAGTCTGGAATTTACTTCCTTTCATGTCTGCTCAGGTACAACCTTTTACCTTCAGGTATTAAGTCTCTCCCTACTCCATTTACTAATCTGCATATATGGTATGTCCGTCTGTAAGTTCCTTGGTAGCACAGATGGTTTTGGTTTTTGTGTTTGCATATCTGAAGCTAGGGATAGTTTCTTTCTGGCATCTACTAAACATTTAACAAATTATTTTTTATTCAAATTGAATTGAGTAGATAGATCTAATTATGTTACTCCTCTGTTCAAAAGTCTTTAGTGGCTCACTATTGCTTCCCAAAGAAAGTTCAAACTATTTTCCCTGATATTTAAGATGTTTAACAATGTGATGCTACCCCATCTCTCTATCTTTTTCTCAGATTACTCCCTCCTACATACTGTTTAAAATAAACTACTTCCTGTTTTTTGCATAGCCCCATTTCACCATTTGCCCTCCTGACTCTGTGCCTTGATTCAGTTTCATTCCCTGAAACACCTTTCCTCAAATGAATTATCATCATCTTAAAGGAATCAACTCAAAAATCCCTAGTTAGCAAACATCACCTTTCTCAAATGTAATATATAACTTGGGTGGGGTGGGAAGGGAAGAATGTGGCTGTTTATCATGCAAGGTTGAATCATACAATTATCTATGCTTGTTCTTATCTCTCAAATAGAATATAAGCTTCATAAGGGCAGCAATCATGTCTGTAAATTTTCTGTTTCCCTCCCAAACCTAGAAGACCCAACACTCTATACACAAAGTGACTAATGAAAGGCATAATATGAATTAATTCAGTGATTTTATTTCATCATTAAATTATACTTCCCTAGATACCTTATACTATGGAAAGTGAAGGTTCCAATGTAAAAGAGGTTCATTTCAAAATGATTTTAATGTAAAAGTTATCCTTTGATAACTTTAAGAACTGCTTCTCAAAAAAAAAAAAAAAGAACTACTCCTTCAAATCATTTACAAACTATTCATTTTTGCTTTTTCTGGCTTAGGCTGTGGTAGCAGAGTCAAAAAATAAAACAAAACAGATTATTGCTGCTACTACCACTAACAATAAAAATAACAATGACAGCTTTTATATGGTGCTTCATGAAGCATTTTATAAATATTTTCTCAGTTTTCCTCACAACCCTGGGAACCAGGTGCTATTATTATCATCCCTATGTTACAGATGAGGAAACTATGACTGAAAGTTTTTAAATGACTTGATCAGGATCCTAGTCAGAGAATCATCTTTATTCATCCTACAACTAATTCAATCTTTTTGTGTGTGAAAACTTCTCATTTTTCTGAAGTTTTCCAGCAATCTGAAAGAAGCCTTCTCTGATGCATTTCTAACTCTCACCAGTTCATCTGGCTTAATTCCAGAAGAATATAACAAGGAAAAGAGTTTCTGGCTTGTTTTTAGCCTCAATATTATCTATTTACCCAGTAGGAAAAGAACTCTTGCTGTATTGTCATCATACTTGAAGATTATTCTGTCTCCATGTTTATCACTTGCCAATGAACTTAGTCTATTATTGAGGCAAGTCTTAGGACTGCCTCCAACTTGTGATCCCAAACAGAATCAGCATAGGACCAAAGTCAAGACTATGAAATTTTAGTGTCACTCTGACCCATGACTAACTGGGTGGCCTTGAACAAGTCACTTAACTTCATATTCACATTCTCCATTTACAAACTGGGGTTAGCATTTACCTACCACATAGGGGAGTTGGGAGAATTAATTAATGCTTGTAAAGCATTGTGATATTCCTTGGATTAAAAAAATAACTAATTATAGTAAAGTGTAGCTATTAGGTAAATGGAAAAATAATAATGAGTTACCATAAGTCATGCAAAAACTGAAACCCAATTTTTAAAAAGAAAATATCACCTTGAGGCTAAAACCAGCTATATAAAGTTTCTGTTCAGAAAACTTTTTTTTTTTTTTTTTACAAAGTTAAGGGACTAAAAGAGATTTCATTTCATGGAAGTTAAATGCCACATTTTATTATGCTGGAGTGTTCACCAATCACCAGGTTTTGAAATATGCATAATTTAACAATTCATATATTTACCATTTAAGAAACATTTTTCATGCTCTGCATAATATATATACCTAAACTTCAAGGCCCTATTCAAAACTGCTCTTTTTAAAGTATAGTAAAAATTTTTAAATGGCTCATATAAACACATAAAACCTACAACATACATCCCTGTGCATATACAGTGCCTTGTACATAATAGGCACTTAATAAATATTTGTTGAATTAAATAAATGTAAGTTGAACCAAAAGACATCTGTGTGAAAAAGAGCTAAAACTAACCAAGAGGAAATGAAAATAGAAAGGACTTCTATTTTGAATTTGAATTTGAAGATCTCAAAGGTCCTTTTGAGCTATAAAATATTATGATTCTAAGTTTTGCAATTTTCAGCACTTCAGATGCTATATACTTCAGTTTATCAAGATACTCTGATTTCATCCTTCTGGCTATTCTCTACCATGGTACATATCAAGATTTGATTATAACTTACTAAATGTTCTTCAAGAGTTTCTGTGGTGGAAAATTCGCATCCTGATGCCAACCTTTCCAAGCATGGCTTGGGTCCTCCTCAGAATACAGATATATAATAAGTTCAATATATAATAAGCTTTTACACCAAGCTTTTTCTTTCTTTGTTGACCATGCCATAGCTTGTATTTGTTGAAAAAGTCTTTGAGAATCCAAAGTTACAATCATAACATAAAGGACATTTAAGCAGGACTTCAATGCATGATTTCAGCTTCAAAATTATTAAAGTTGAGATGTTATAACATTTTTTTGGAGCTGATGAGGGTAAAGGAATGAATGATTAACATAGCATAAATCTGAAAAACAAGGAGTCAAAGAGTCTTGATCACTTTTGGCATCAACATGGCAAAGTCTTTGGACCTTTTCTCTGACTAATGCTTTTAAATGAATAAAATAAAATATATATGATTACAAAAGAAAAAATGATTATGTTGAAATAAAATTTTGAATATTAAAAAAGATCAATGATAACTGGCTAAGACCCCATAGTTTCTTAATCCCAGATTGCCTTTTTAAAAATGCGCCATCGTTGGAAGAGAATGTCATGGCTACATGAGTTTCAGTTGATGTGTTGGTTGTTAAGGGTGTGTATGTGGAGTGTGTGTGTGTGTGTGTGTGTGTGTGTGTGTGTTGGAATCATACTTCTTTAGAGAAGCAAGCATTGTAACTGTTAGAATTCTTAAAAGCAGTATATCTTTGTTCCCTATTCAATTTAAATAGAGTTATTTGCATGGTTCAGCACATGTTTCTATGAAGTGATGGAGCTTTTCTTTGTAAGGTGAACAAGTCAGGAAGCATTTATAAAGTTCCTTCTCAAAATAGACAGTGTTGTGCTAAGTGTTCAGCAAAAGCCTGGCATGTTGCACAGCTTTGAAAGGGAATGTTTAATATAGCATAGGCTTTGGTCAGAAGGACCTATAATCTAATTTAAAAAGTTGTGATTCTTTGATATGAACTTACCTAAATAGTGATTACAAATGTAGTAAACCAAGCTTCATTCAGGCCATTCTGGTAACTCAGATATTGGGATGAAATGAGACATTCTTAAAACATTGGACAATTAACAAATAAATGTACGCTTACTTATCCAGAGTAGGAAAAGAATATTCAGCAAGGTCGCATTCTGGATTCAATTGGGTATGGCTTTTTTGTTTCTATGTTGCACTTGATAATCTATCCATTAGAAAGCTGTAGGAGAATCTATATAACTCCTCCTGTCTTGGCTTTTATATACCCAGGCCAACAGGAAGGTATATTAAGGCCCCAAACTTTTGGTTCCATGAATCAGTTAAATTTTAAGGATTTTTTTTTCAGTTATTTTTAAGGGAAAAAAAACACTAGCTTAGCCTAGTTCTGTGGGAGAGGAACTTAGGAATACACATTTCAGCAACTTAGGATCTTAGGAGACATTTCTCCAACACTATATTTGAAACAAAATCAATAAAGAAAACACTACATCCAAGTGTTTATATTTTTTAAAATTAGCTAGTTTATAACAAAATTGGTTTATTCTGAGAAATTAATAATAATAGTAACAACTAGCACTTATATAGCACTTTAAGATTTGCAAAGTACTTTATAAATGTTATATGATCATCATATAACCTTGAGAGCTAGACCTTGTTATTAATCCACTGGATAGATGAGGAAATTTAGTCAAAAAGAAATTAAATTGTTTGCCTAGCATGAAACAGCTCACAAGTTTCTGAAGCTGCTTTTGAACTTCTTTTGAACTGACTTCAGGAACAGCATTCTATCCATGTGCTAGCTTTCTACCTCTATGGACTGAAATCCTCCTGCATTATTAAAAAAAAATTACTTAAAACTGCTTCTTCCCACTGGAAAGTTACCACATCCTACATGACAATCTTTTCAGTTACACTTGCAGCCAATAGGGAATAACAGTATCATTGCCTTTTTCTGTCCCCAAATAATGATGGACATATACTATCTTGTTAAGTAAACAAATTGGGGGAGGGATGCTTCTTTTCCCTTTGAGCCTGAAGGTTAATGACCAACTAGCTCCCAATTAACTGCTTTGCTAAATTGAAGGCCGATATCTAATACCTCTTTCCATCATTATTATAATTATGATTGTAACAAAAAGCCAAATTGCTTCAGTATATTGAGTTTATGGTATAAAGCAGAACATATATGGGAAAGAGATGCTGACACAATAAAAATATAGATAGATAGGTGTGTGCTTATGTGTATGTATGTATATATATATATATGTGTGCTTATGTATATCTATATAGATAGATATAGATGTACACAATATCTGTAGGAAAAGTTAAAAATAAAAACTAAATAAAAGAGACAAAAATCTGAGTTCTATTAACCCTCCCAAGGGGGAAAGTATTCTAGACTGCTGAGGCATAAAGCTATCTTTTCCCTCTGGACTTATATTCAATAAGCATCCTGACTTTCTTTACTTTTTTTGTCAGTGTCACTAAGCTGGTAGATCTGGTAAATGCTGAAGACATAGATTGGTCTCAAGTCTATGCCATATGAGAACTGTTTGAACAGGAATATTTTAGATGAAATTAACCTAGATTTTTATCAAAGCATTTGTTAACGTAACTCATGCTATTCTTGTAGCAAAGATAGATAGATATATATTAGCTAAATGGTATTATAATTAGTGAATGACTAGACCCAAGAAATAGTCATTAGTATTTTATAACAGAAGTTCAAGCCTGAACTGTTTGCATAAGACATTTTTTTTATTGGTGGGAAGAATGATGACTCCATGCTATGTACTTATGTGAGGGACAGAATACACTAGAGAGTTTGGAAGAAAAGAGAATTTATTCCTGACTTAAATAGCTGCTGGTCAAATTTGCTGATGACATAAGTGTAGTAGGAAGAGAAAATACACTAGATAACTGTCATGATTCCAAAAACTTTTGACAGATTTAAACATTGGACCAAATCAAAGAGGGTAAAATTAAATAAAGATATATGTAAAGTGATATACTTGGACTTAAACCAATTTTATAAGGATGAAGTTAATGATAATAGCAATTATAATAATTATTATTATTAGAACTAATATATATATAGCACTTATTATGTATTAGATACCATACTAAGTGCTTTACAAGGCCCAACTAGATATTATTTGTTCATCTTAAAAAGTTTTCATATGCTGGAAATTCAATATGTGTCAACAGTATTATTTTACAGCCAAGGAAGCTAATGAATATTTAAGTTTGTATGTTAAGGAAGGTTAAAAACATTCACAAATAAAGAAGCAATAATTTTTTAGTCATTTGCCCTATTTAGGTGAGTCACCTGAATGGAGTATGCTGATGTTCTGGGTGTCATATTTTAAAAAGGACATTGAAATACTGGACAATATCTAAAAGAAGGTGACTAAGATAATGAGGTGCCTTGAATTATGTAGGGGACCTGGGAGAAGGGGCCATAAAAGCCTACAGAAAAGAAGACAGAGGGATAAGATTATACTTGTTCTACATGGGATCTGGGGATAGGATCAGAAGTGCTTGGAAAGAACAAAAGGAAAAATGTCCTTTTAGCAAATTATATCTCCTGTTTTTATATGATTTCCATTTCCTGTTAAATCTCTTTCTCCCATTCTGGTTCTAGAGAACCATGCCTTTTAATAAAGAATTAAAGATAAGAAGAAAATAAGAAAAAATGTTCACTAAAGTTAACCAATATATTGAAGAATTCTGCTGTTATATCCAGTATTCTATGCCTGTAGGCTTTCATTTCTTCAAAGAATATGAAATGTGCTTTCTTATATCTTTATAATTTTGAAACATTTGATTCTGATAGTTGTTCCTACTCTTTCCATTTACTTTGGTATAATCATTATATGTATAGCTTTCATCTACTAAAGATTTCACATGTTAGGGTGGGTTGTGATTTATAAATAGTCCAAAATTTTAATAGATAAATGATTCTTTGATCTAGGTACTTCCTTCAATGATCACAACTCAAACATTCCTCCTTAGTCTTTATACCTTTCTTATCCAAGTCTTTCTTTAGGTCCTCTATAAGGGGTTTACCTAGCAGGTTAGAGATCTTCCAGATCTTTTGAGAAACCATGAGAATGAATGGAGTCCTGAAGGAGAGAGCTATCTATTAAGTATCCTTTTCCTTACCCAGTGATTGTAAGAACAATAACTTACCATGGACCATATTCCAGGAAAGTGACATCAAAGATATCCTCAGTTATCTTTTTTTTTTTTAAACAGAGGTTGCAGGGCGGGGAGAGCAGAGATGGAGCATCCTTTGAAAGTATCCCCAGGAGAGACCATTTTTGGATAGGCTACCCACTCCTCCCCCAGCTTATACAAACACAAAAGATACTGATAGGTTCAAGCTATTTCATTGGTGTATGGAATACCCAGGTGAGAAACTCTATCTATCAATGTAATTAGGCACTTTCTCTGCAGCATATAATCTTAGAGACTTGTCTAGAGTATTATGAAATGTCATAGCCAGTATGTTTCAGAGACAAGATTTGATTTCAAACCTTCCCAGTTCTAAAGTTAGCTGTCTCTCCACTATAGCAAGCTGTCTCTAAGAAAGACAGTTATTTTGTAGCTTCCTATTTAACTGACTCTAGCCATTTAGTTATAAAGAATGATTAATTGTTTCTTCATACTTGGAATCCAAGAACTCTGATTACTAGGGAATGGGTAGAGAATGATAAATTTTGTTGCAAATAGATGCTTTTGAGATGGAGACTAAATGAGCCCTGAAGGAAGTAATATAGTTTGAGATCTGATATTGTGAAGCCATCTTTCTTTGTTTTTTTTCCCATTCATTATCTTGATATTCTTGACTTTTTGTTTTTCCAGATAAATTTTGTCATTACATTTTCTAGCTTTATAATATCTGGCCACACCACTTAACACATCTTTAATAAGATCCTTTATACCACCTTGAACAAGTCTTTGGAAATATGTTGTGATCTATTCACATGCAGCATGTACCATTCCTTTTACCTTTGGCTAACCTTCAACTTTAATTCTTCAGAGACTGTGATATTTTGTGACACTATTCCATTCCTTTTTTTTTTTTTTTGGTAAACACTTGAAAGCAAAACAATCCATCAATTCAGTCAAATGATACAACCAATGTTATCACTCAGTCAGTAGACAAAATAAGCAATTGATTGCCTTATTTTCCCCACCAGGCTACGTTGGCACAATACCAGTCATAGTATTTCATTTTTAAGTACATGCTGGCTAAGCATCCAAAAGTTCTTACACAGTAAAAAAAGAAATCAAAACCTAAGGTTACACTGTTATAGTGTCAGAAGCTCTGAGGAAGTAAGCATTGCTTATCTGAAATCAGTTTCAAATAGCCTTGTGTAAACTGGGTTTAAGTAGAGTCTTTTCTTTTCTTTTTTTCATCTTTCCCCCTCAGTACAGACTAGCTTCAAGGAAATCATAGCTCTGGGCAACTCACCTGACAGTTTCCCAACCCCCCAAATCACAACCATATAATGCCTTGATGCATTCATTTTTTTTTCTCCTTTATGGTTTCTCTAATGCTCTTGAAACACTAAGTGAAGGTGTTCATTTAGGTCTTAGGCACTTAGAATTTTTTTATATAATAACATGATTATATTTTTAAAGCACACTCTCAAAGGCAAATTTTAGTAGTTTTAGACTCTAAATATAAACATACATCTTAAGAAGTAGCAAAGTAAATGATGAGCAACTTTAATTTCAAGGTATTTTTCTACTAGCAAAACCTTTTATTGATTAAAAATTCCAGAAGTTCATTTTATTTCACCTGTGCTTATTTGCTATTCTGCTGTGTCTGAAATTAACACCAAAAAAGAACAATTGAAAAATAGTAATAATGGGTAAGATGGCAGGAAAAGAAAATGATCAATGTTGGAGGAGATGTGGGAAACCTGGGACACTGATACATTTTTGGTGGAACTGTGAACAGTTCCAACCATTCTGGAAAGCAATTTGGAACTGTGCTCAAAAAGTTATCAAACTGTGCATATCCTTTGACCCAGCAGTGTTTTTACTGGGCTTGTATCCCAAAGAAATCTTAAAGGAGGAAAAGGGACCCACATGTGCAAGAATGTTTGTGGCAGCCCTTTTTGTAGTGGCAAGAAACTGGAAACTGAATGGATGTCCATCAATTGGAAGATGGCTAAATAAGTTATGATATCTGAATGTTATGGAATATTATTGTTCTGTAAGAAACGATCAACAAGGTGATTTCAGAGAGGTCTAGAGACACCTACATGAACTGATGCTAAGTGAAATGAGCAGAACCAGGAGATCATTATACACAGCAACAAGACTATATGATGATCAATTCTGATAGACATGGTTCTCTTCAACAAGGAGGTGATTCAAACCAGTTCCTATTGCTCAGCAATGAAGATTGTCATATACATCCAGAGACAGGCCTGTTGGAACTGAGTGTGGACCACAAATTAGCATTTTAGTGCTTTCTGTGAATGTTTGCTTGCATTTTGTTTTCCTTCTTAGATTGTTTTTTTTTCTCTTTATAGATCTGATTTTTCTTGTGCAGCAAGATAACTGTATAACTATGTGTATATATTCATATTGGATTTATCATATATTTTAACATATTTAACATGTATTAGATTACCTGCCATCTAAGGGAGGGAGTGGGGGGAAGGAGGGGAAAAATTTGGAACAAAAAAAAATTTGCAAAGGTCAATGTAGAAAAATTACTCATATGTTATATAAATAAAAAGCTTTAATACACACAAAAAAAACTAAAAGAAAAAAGAAAAATAGTAATAGTGGGGCAGCTAGATAGTGCAGTGAATAGAGCACCAGGCCTGAATTCAGAAGACTTGAGTTCAAATGTGATCATAGACACTTAACACTTCCTAGCTGTGTGTCCCTGAGCAAGTCACTTAACCCCAAATGCCTCAGCAAAAAAAGAAAAATAGTAATAGCTAATAAGTAAAATCATTAAATGTTTACAAAATACTTTTGGTTTATACTCACTTGATCTTCATGGTCATTCCAAGAAATAATTGTAATTATTATCCTCATTTTATGGATAAAGAAACTGAAACTGAGAGTGGTGAAAGAATTTGACTTTGAATCATTATTCAACAGCTGAGGCAGGATTCAAACTGAGGTCTCCCTGGCTCCAAGTCCAGCATTATATTTACTACATTATCTAGAAGCAACAAGCCTATTGAATTCTCATACAGTCTATATTATTTGCTGAAACATATAATTTCCAGTTCTATTAATCTTTTGAAATGGGTTAGAAATAGATATGACTTCATAAACAAAGGGTATTGAAAGGCTAATTGGTGAAGTTTGAAAATATGAATAATTCGTAGTAAGAACAAGTAAAAGTGTTTTGATTAACTGCCATATTGTTGATTCCCTCCCCCCCCCAAAAAAATAACTGGATCATGATTTAGCCATTGGTAGTTCCCTATTCAATCATTCAATACATACATAAACAGATATGTATATTTGTAAAACTATCTATGATAGGAACTCCTAAAGAGTTGTCTAGAACAGTGAGAGGTTGAAAGAGCTAAAATATGTCAGAGATAATATTTGAAAGCCAGGTGTCAAAGGCAATGCCATTAACCTTTAATGTTGGGTTCAGCTTTAATGTTGGGACAAAATGAGGCACTTACTTACAATTTACTGGACATTTAACAAAGGAAGTTTACTTTTCCCTAACTCAGCAAGGATATTCAGTAAGGATGGAGTATCACTTAGCTTCTGGCTCTCATCATATCCATCTGGAAATACCCTTCAGTGAATCATCAGGGTATGGAGACTCACATGGTCTCAGACATCCATTATGTCTGAGAGTTGTATACTACACCCATCTTGGACTTTTTATGTTCCTAGCCCAGGAAGTTGGAGCCAAAGTAAGTTGTATCAGGAAAATGCTGCTACTATCACATCATATCTTCCTTGCTTTGAAGTTAGCTACTCCTCTACATATATACTCAATTAATATATTAGCGTATATGTGCCATTTTATCAATAATCTTCATAATAATCTTTTATCTCTTGTATATATACATGTATGGATATCCTGAAACATTTTCTGACTTTTAATAGATGCCTTACAAACAACATTAATGGCAAACAAAATCTGCACTGGTTTACATGGTAACTACCTAGCATAGATCAAAATCAGAAAAATTTTTGATTGATGATAACATCTATCTAAACATGATATTATGCTACTCTAATTTTTTAGTAGAGAATGACTGGGAGCAAATCAAGAATAAAACAATGCTCTGCGATTTTAATTCCAAAACTTTGGTCCTTTTGTGTCTCAAAAGCATGGATTAACATAATAGATCTATTTGAAGAGCAACCAATAATGCCCAGGTTCAAAGATGAAATGCCTCAATAGCTGAGCTACATGTATCAACAAAAACATTCACTTAATATTTATTATATTTGTTGGAATAGTCCTTAACTTTGCTTCAAGTATTTTCTGCAATGGGTAATATTATAGTGTTATATTTGCATAATAGAGGATTAAAAATAATAGCTACCATCCTCCAAGTAGTTTATGTACTTGCATTTTACTTAGTATTATATTTATTTTGGGATTACGCCTTATCATTGGTGCTAGATTTTAAGTTTCTTGAGGGAAAGAACCATGTTATTTGTATTCTTCAAAATCCCTGGTACAATGCCTTGAATATATTGAATTCTTTTGAAGAATGAATGAATTTTCCCAAATACCACTATTTAAATCAAAATTCTCCAAATATTTTTTGAATCACAAAGGACTATAAAAACAACCAAAATGCATCTCATTTCCAAAGAAGAGAAAAAGAACTAGTAAGTATAAAAAATCAGATAAAAATAGACCTGTAAAACCTCAGTTTCTTGAGTTAAGATCACATGAGAAGAATGACAACAAAGCCCTTCTGGGGGTGTAACTACAAATGGTAATCATGACAATTCCCATCACAGATTTTCTATCCTAGAACACTGAAATGTATTTTGAATTTTAATTGTTCAGAAATTGAAGCCTTGCTCTTCAATAAATTTAATAGAAGACAGAAATTGTACCTCCCCCTGCTTCTCTCCCACCCCCAATCTTATTTCTTTCCATAATGTTGAACTGTATTATACGATTACAGCAGAATGGGCACAAGGGGGCACTGAAGTAGTGAATAATTCCATGCTACTGTATTCACCAGTGGCAATATTGGGAATTAAAATATAATTGGGAACCATTTTATTCTGCCAAGTTTGGCAACCGTTCTTTCATCTACATGAAGTTTATCTACTTGTACTGTGCTTATGGGAAAATCAACCACTCTGTGTAGAAAATATTATCTCAACATACTTTCTTCCTTCAGTTTTTTTTTTTAATATTTCAGCTGAATCAAACAGCTACACATCAGGGGAAGATTGGGGACTCCTACCCACTCTGCCTAATTAGTTGGCAATCATTTAAGGGGCAGATAATTAGATAAAGTTTTAAGATTTCTTTCAACTATGTTATTTACTTAATCACATATAAAATATAAGTAAATGTCAATTCTTATTCTAAGCTCAGATTTTTTTTTTTAATTATCAATAGGTCCAGCTTTCCTTTTCTTGCTATCTCAATGGATCTGTGATTACCAAGGCAATATTTACTCTGTATTCCATGCTTGTCTATCTTATGTGATTTCTGGCCATGTCCTCCCATAAATCTCTGATATGATATCCCCCCAAAATGCTGGGTACTTCCTTTCATTATCTTGATGGGGTATGGAATACCAATTAAGCTTGTGAATTTTCTATTGGTTTTCCTTTTTTTTTTTCTACATGACCACTCCATCTTTTTTTTTTCATCACTGATTCTTTTGATGACAATCTTTGTGATACTTCTGTGCAACAGCCTTTTTCATAATGTTTTTTGCCTTTTATTTAATCCTCCATCATCCTCTGGGGAAACCTTAATTTCAGTTCTTTAGAGATTGAGATATTCCATTACTTGCTCATAATACAATATCATCCAAAGAATATTGTTGCTAAAAAAAAATTAGGCCTTATGACTGAATATTATCTAGGAAGGAATTCTGACTTTTTTTTCCTTTTTTCTTGTTTTTTTTTTTAGCATTATAATACCATTTTATTTTTTGTTTTTTTTTTATTTGCATAACACATGTATAGGTAGTTCCTCAACATTGATCTTTACAAAGCTTTCTGTTACAAATTTTATCCCCAGTCCCCACCCCTCCCCTAGATGGCAGGATATCCACTACATGTTAATTATGTTAAAATACTTGACAAATCGAATATATATATACATATTTCCACACTTATCATTGTTGTGCAAGAAAAATCGTACCTACAAGAAAAAAAAATCTGAGAAAGGAAACACAATGCACGCAAATATCAATCGAGAGCATGAAAATGTTATGTTGCGGTCCACATTTCTCATCCTTCTGGGTATATATGGCTTTCTTCAGTGAACAATTGGAGGTGGTTTGAAACATTTCATTGTTGAAGAGAGTCATGTCCAAGAGAATTCATCATCATATAGTATTGTTGTTGCCATGTATAATGATCTCCTGGTTGTGCTCATTTCACTTATCATCAGTTCATGCAAATCTCTCCAGGCCTCTCTGAAATCGTCCTGCTGGTTTTTTCTTACAGAACAATAATATTCCATGACATTCATATACCATAATTTATTCAGCCATTCTCCAATTGATGGGCATCCATTCAGTTTCCAGTTTCTAACCACTACAAAAAGGGCTGCCACAAACATTCTTGCACATGTGGGGCCCTTTCCTTCTTTTATGATTTCTTTGGGATATAGGCCCAATAGAAATGCTGCTGGGTCAAAGGGTATGCACAGTTTGATAACTTTTTGAGCATAGTTCCAAAGTGCTCTCCAGAATGGCTGGATCCGTTCACAGTTCCACCAACAATGCATCAGTGTCCCAGCCTTCCCACATCCCCTCCAACATTCATCATTATCTTTTCCTGTCATTTTAGCCAATCTGACAGGTGTGTAGTGGTACCTCAGAGTTGTCTTAATTTGCATCTCTCTGATCAATAGTGATTTGGAGCACCTTTTCATATGATTATAAATAGTTTTAATTTCATCCTCTGAAAATTGTCTGTTCGTATCCTTTGACCATTTATCGATTGGAGAATGGCTTGAATTCTTATAAATGTGAGACAATTCTATTTTTTTCCTTTTTTAAGCTTTTAAATTTAATATAGGTTCTTTGAAGATATTTGCTATTTTATTTCTGTCTTTGTTTCTCTAGTATCTAATATAATGTTTTGCACATAGATTTTAATAAAAATTTGATTATTTAATCAAATTGAATATATTCATTGAAAATAATAATGTTTCTTTATGGTACTTTTCCACTGTGAAAGTGTTTTACATATCTTTCTCCACTGGATCTTCTCATTTCCATGGAGATTAACAGTACCTTATAGTATTAGGCTCTTTTTCTTCTTTTTTTTTTTAACCTGAGTTATGAAACTAATATATAGGGCACCTAAGTGCCTGGCCCAATCTCACAAACCATGATGACCAAATGAGAGGTGCAATCTGTATTCTAAATTTCCAGACCATTTTGTGTTCTATTATGCTACACTGCCTCCTATTTCAAACAGAATGCTTACTCCAAAAGATATGTTTGGAACTCTGCCAGTCTGTCTGAGTATGTTCATATACAAGATAAGAATGCTTCCCAAACTCAGGTTTTGGTTGATATGAGTCATTCTGCATATGTCTAGTAGATTTTATTTCTATGAACTGCATACAGAGCATCAGTGCACAAGGTTAAAAAAATTCTTCATAAGATACTTTGTCATTATTTGGCATACCTACAGAATGGAGAGAGTTCTAAACTTGCCATGGGGAAATCAGAGTTCAAATCCTTCCCCTACTCACATACTAACTTTATAATATTACGAGAGTCATTTAACATCTTTGACTTTCAGTTTCCCCATCTGTAAAGTGGAGATAACTGTAGTGAGAATCAAATGAGATAATGTCTATAAAGTGCTGTGTAGACCTTAAACTGTTGTGCAATTATCAACTGTTCTATTACTGAACAGATTAATGACTGAAAAGCCTTCAACATTTCAGCTCTATCATTGATATGAGAAGCAAGTTACTATGGTTCTATGGGGAGTGGGGCTTGGGGATTAAATTAGCAGGATACACAATGGAATAACAAAATTGTGAATTCAGCCCATAGAAGTCAGGAAACTCAAGAATTAAGGCACTCATAACTCCTTTCATACTATACTTACATATTATGTATCTGTCATTGTTTGATCATGTATCACTGAAACCTAACATACTTTTTATCGGTTTTGAGGACATAAATGGTTTGTCATGAAGTAAACTCAAATTTAAAAGCTAACAACTAAAAGAACAAGAATACAGTTTTTATAAGAAAATATTTAACCTTATTAAATTTAACATTGTTGTTACATGAAATTTATAATATTTAAATTGGGCTCCTAGGCAGTTATTTGATATAAACTGTATCAATACTAGAATTTAATATTATTTACGATAAAAGGAAATACATGGAAAATATGTAGAAATCACTCAACAACAAAAGCATATCAACTTTGTATCTCTATTTTTAAAAAGTTAGGATTAGACATTGTTTACCAATAAATTCATAGGTGTAGAGAGGAAAATCCCTCTAGAAATGGAAGTTGGTACCATCTCTGAAACTTATAGACTTAGGTAGTTGCCTAAAACATTGTCACACTAAGTGATTTTCCTAGTGTTTAAACATAATTAGCTTATGCTACAAGCAGATAGAAAATTTAATTTTCTATCCATAGTAATAATCAAAGTATATGAGCAAACTGTTTTTAGGGAAATTGTAAGGCAGTAACATGGTGAGGTGGATAGAATACCAACCCTGGAGTTAGGAGAACCTGAGTTCAAATCTAGCCTCAGATATTTAATACTTTCTAGCTGTGTAAACCTGGAAAAGTCACAACTCTAATTGCCTCAAAAAAAAAAAGAAGAAAAAGAAAATTGTAAATTATTGATAATCATATGAAAGAATACTTCAGGTCACTAATAATTGGAGTTATAATTCAGTACAACCATTTCAAAAAGAAATTTGCAGTTATACAAATAAAATAGCTAAAATGCTCATACCTTTTGTCCTAGAGATTCTACAAATAGGTTTATATCCCAAGGATGTTATTGATAAGAAGAAATTTCCTTTACACATAAAAATATTTATGATAGCATTTTCTTTTTGTCTTGAGTATATTATTTATTATATGGCATAGCTTTCTGGAAGGAAAGGAAGACAGAAATATTGGAAGAAACTATAGTCATATGCAAAGTTTAGATATAAAAAATAGTAATTAAAAAAGGAATATGTTCTTTTGAGGTAATGAGCTATCTTGAATTTGTATCCCAGCATTTAACATAGTAAGCTTAGCACTGTGTAAAAGCTTAATGAATTTTTCATTTATCATCTCTCTTTATGTCTGTCTTTTTCTGTTTCTCTCTCTGACTGTTTCTGTTTCTGCCTATATGTTCCTGTCTCCCTCTGTTTCTCTATATCTGTCTCTGCCTCTGTATTTATCACACATACATACACACACACACACACACACACACACACACACACACACAAAAGTTGTTCAGTCAATTGATGGGCATTTCTTAGTTTCCAATTCTTTGTCATCACAAAAAGTTATAATTTTCTTGTGTGATCTTTAAAAGTGTTTGGCTTAGTTAGCACTAATCTCTACTGTAATCTATTGTCCTTATCATTGTCTCCCTTTCTCTATAGAATGAAATGTATTTCTATATCCAATTACATCTATATATCTTCCCTCCTTTGACCTGCTGAGATTGAGGTTCAAGTGTCAGCCATTGCTTTTACGCTCTCTGTGTTTTATAGACTTCTAATCACACACTCCAATTACATGAGATTTTTTTTCCTGACTCCAATGCACACACACATACACACACACACACACACACACACACACACACACACAAACTACTACTCCTTTTTCTCTTTCCATTCTTTTAAGATCATCAAGACCTACAATAACCACTCCAAGGCCTTATGTATAATCAGACTCCCTACTTGACCCTTAATGATAATAAGATTTAGAGGACACATATGTTTGATTTCCCCATATTAGAATGTAAGTAGTTTATCTTTGTTTAGTCCCTCAGAATTGTTCATTCATGTTTACCTTTTATGTTTCTCTTGATGTGTATGTTTACGTGTGAAATGTCTATATAGCTCTGTTCTTTTTTTGTTAAAGCTTTTTATTTATAGAACATATGAGTAATTTTTCAGCATTGACCTTTGCAAAACTTTCTGTCCCAAATTTTCCCCTCTTTCCTCCCACCCCCTCTTCTAGGAGGCAGGTAGTCTAATACATGTTATATGTTAAAATATATGATAAATCCTAAGAATTCAAGCCATTCTCCAATTGATAAATGGTCAAAGGATATGAACAGACAATTTACAGATGATGAAATTAAAACTATTTCTAGTCATATGAAAAGATGCTCCAAATCACTATTGATCAGAGAAATGCAAATTAAGACAACTCTGAGTACCACTACACACTTGTCAGATTGGCTAAAATGACAGGAAATGATAATGATGAATGTTGGAGGGGATGTGGGAAAACTGGGACACTGATACATTGTTGGTGGAACTGTGAATGAATCCAACCATTCTGGAGAGCAATTTGGAACTATGCTCAAAAAGTTATCAAACTGTGCATACCCTTGACCCAGCAGTGTTTCTATTGGGCTTATAGCCCAAAGAGATCTTAAAGGAAGGAAAGGGCCCCACATGTGCAAGAATGTTTGTGGCAGCTCTTTCTGTAGTGGCTAGAAATTGGAAACTGAATGGATGCCCTTCAATTGGAGAATGGCTGAATAAATTATGGTATATGAATGCTATGGAATATTCTTGTTCTGTAAGAAACGACCAATGAGATGATTTCAGAGAGGCCTGGAGAGACCTACATGAACTGATGCTGAGCGAAATGAACAGAACCAGGAGATCATTAATCACGGCAACAACAATACTATATGATGATCAATTCTGATGGACATGGCTCTCTTCAACAATGAAATGTTTCAAACCAGTTCCAATTGTTCAGTGAAGAAAGCCATATACACCCAGAGAGAGGGATATGAAATGTGGACCACAAAATAACATTTTCATGCTCTCTATTGATGTTTGCTTGCATTGTGTTTCCTTTCTCTGATTTTTTTTCTTCTACATACAATTTTTCTTGCACAACAATGATAAGTGTGGAAATTTTAACATAATTAACATATAGTGGATTTCCTGCCATCTAAGGGAAGGGTGGGGACTAGGGGGGAAAAATTTGTAACAGAAAGCTTTGTAAGGGTCAGTGTTGAAGAATTACCCATACATATGTTTTATAAATAAAAAGCTTTAATAAAGGGGAAAAAAATAAAAAATATATATATATAAAAGAAGAAGGGAAGGAACAACTTTGTACTAGGCAGAAAGAAAAGGAATATAAAAGCAGTTTGTATGAAAAAAATATATGATAAATCCAATATATGTATACATATCTATAGTTATCGTGCTGCACAAGAAAAATCGGGTCTAGAAAGAGAAAAAACCCTAAGAAGGAAAAAAAATGCAAGCAAACATCAACAGAAAGCATGAAAATGCTATGTTGTGGTTTACACTCAGTTCCCACAGGTCTCTCTCTGGATGACTTTCTTCATTACTGAACGATAGGAACTGGTTTGAATCATATCATTGTTGATGAGAACCATGTCCATCAGAATTGATCATTGTATAGTCTTGTTGCCGTGTATAATGATCTTCTAGTTCTGCTCATTTCACTTAGCATCAGTTCAGGAAGGTCTCTCCAGGCCTCTCTGAAGTCATCTTGTTGGTCGTTTCTTACAAAACAATAATATTCCATAACATTCCTATACCATAATTTATTCAGCCATTCTCCAATTGAAGGGCATCCATTCAGTTTCCAGTTTCTAGCCACTACAGAAAGAGCTGCCACAAACATTCTTGCACATGTGGGTCCCTTTCCTTCCTTTAAGATCTCTTTGGGCTATAAGCCCAATAGAAACACTGCTGGGTCAAAGAGTATGTACAGTTTGATAACATTTTGAGCATAGTTCCAAATTGCTCTCCAGAATGGTTGGATTCATTCACAGTTCCACCAACAATGTATCAGTGTTCCAGTTTTCCCACATCCCCTCCAATATTCATCATTTTCTTTTCCTGTCATCTTTAGCTCTGATCTTTTCACCAGGAATACTTGGAAGCCCTCTATTTAATCAAAGGTGTCTCACCCGTACCCCATTGCAGGATTACACTTAGTTTTTCTGGATAAGTTATTTTTGACTATATGCCTATATACATTCCCTTCTTAAATGTAATACCTCATGCTCTCCACTAATTTATAGTGGTATTACTAAATTAAGCATGATCCTTTCTAGGGATTTTCAGTACTTGAAATATTCTTTCTGTCTTATAGCATTTTTTCTTTTACCTATAGAATCTCTCAATTTTAAATATAATATTCCTAGACATTTTCATTGTGATATTTCTTCTGGGAGGTGGTTGGTAGATCCATTCTATTTTTAACTTTGCCTTCTGGGTCTAAATCTAGGTATTTTTCTGATTTTTTTATTTGAAATGTGAAATCAATGCTCTTTGAGGGTGAGGATGTTATAGCTTTCAGGTAGTCTGATAATCTTAAATTTTCTTTCTTAATACATTTTACAGGTCAGTCATCTTGTCTTCTTTACCTACGAAATACTTAAAATTTCCATCTTTCCCATTATTTGGGGACTTTCTTTTAGTATTTCTTGTTATTTCATGAAGTCATTAGTTCCTATTTGGTCCATTCTAATCTTCAAAGAGTTTGTGGCATGGATGAGTTTTTGTACTTTTTGTACCAAACTGTTAATTGCTTTTCAATTCTTTCTTCCAGGGCTCTCATTTTTTTCCAGTTTTTTTTAACCCTCCGGCAATCTTCCCTTATTAAAAAATACTTTTAAAACTCTTAATATTTTTTAGGAAATATACTTGAATTTGTGCCCAACACTGTTCCTTTGAGTATTTGACTGTAGATGTTTTTATTTCTTTTTGGGTTTGTAACTTGAGCACCCCTATTAATGACAGTTTTTTTTTTTATAGTGAGATGCATGTTTTTGCTTATTCTTCCAGCCTACATTCTGATTTTGGACTTTATATTAAAGCCAGGCTCTGTACTTTTCTGGAAGGAAGGTCTGGACTGGTTCTATTTATACTTTCTTAAAGTATTGAGTATTATTCCCCTCCCACCCCCCAGAATCTCAGAGAGAGCTCAGACTGAAGACTGGCAAGCCTTCAAGGATCTCAAAGTGGTCTGACTCAGGACAAAATCTGATCATTAGTCTTCCTTCTCCAGATCCAACATCTTAGTCTAAGCTCAGTGAGTTTCTGACCTGGGTCTGGGTCTAAATGATACTGTTATGATCTTGTACACGGTTGGAATTTATAGTAGACTGCTACTGAACTTAAAAACTATTAGGCAACTAGAAAGCTCTGCTGGTTGAGAGTGATAGAATTGTAGCCTTCCCTTTGATATAGATTTTTACCTTAGTTTCTCTGAATGATTTAGATTGCACCAAGAATTAAAACTGAGATACTGTACACTCCTTGTATGTGAGTCACACAGCTCTCCTATAAACTGCCTTCTTCTGCACTTGTTCTTCAGTATTCAACCTAAGGGCCAAGGCTATTCCTTAATCATGAATATTACCTCTGAGTACAATGGATCCCTGAATTGAAACTGAATATTTAGTAACAAAGTTGCCACTTGCCATCTATTTCCATAGGCTGAATGAGGTGCCCTAAATGAGATTAGGATCTCATTTTGTCCATTGTACAGATTGCATCCTCTTTTTTATAGTATTTTATTTTTTTCAAATACATGCAGAGATAGTTTTTAACATTTGCTTTTGCAAAACCTTGTGTTCCAAATTTTTCTCCTCCCCATCCCCAAGACAGGAAGCAATCTGAGACAATTAAACATGTGCAATTCTTCTAAACATATTTTCATATTTGTCATGCTGCACAAAAAAATCAGATCAAAGGGGGAAAAAGAAAAGAAGCAAACAACAACAAAAATGGCAAAAAAAATATTGTGCTTTGAATCACATTCACATCTCCATAGCTCTCCTGGATGTGGATGATACCTTCCATTACGTCTATTGGAATTGCCTTGAATCACCTCATTGTTGAAAAGATCCAAGTCTATCACAGTTGATCATTACAGAATTTTGTTGTTACTGTATACAACATTCTCTTGATTCTGCTCATTTCACTCAGCATCAATTCAGGTTAATCTTTCCAGGCTTTCCTGAAATCAGGTTGGCTCATCGTTTCTTATAGAACAACAATATTTCATTACATTAATATACCATAACTTATTCAACCATTCCCCAACTGATGGGCACCCACTCAGTTTCCAGTTCCTTGCCACTACAAAAAGGGTTGCTATAAATATCTTTGCACATGTGAATCATTTTCCTTTTTTTATGAATCTCTTTGGGATATAGACCCCAATAAAGATATTGCTAGATCAAAGGATATGCACAGTTGGATAGCCCTTTGAACATAGTTCCAAATTGCTCTTCAGAATGGTTGAATCATTTCACAATTCCACCAACAACTGTATCCTCTTTCAGGCCCTAGGTATTGGAATGCCTTCCATATAGAGAGCTTGGCCAGACTTAATAAATTAATCAACATTATGGAATGCCTATTATGTGCCAGGTACAATGTTAAGTGTTGAAGATATAATAAGAGACAAAAGACAATCCCTGTCTTCAAAAGGTTTGCAGTCTAATAGAGAAGACAACAAATAAATAGATATATACAAACAAGTTACTGAAAGAATAGGAAATATTTAGCAGAGGAAGGTGTTATAATTAACAGGAATTAGGAAAGTCTTCCTGTAAAAAATGATCATTTATCTGGGACTTAAAGAAAGTCAAGAAAATCGATAGGCAGAGAAGAGGAAGAATAATTTTTAGGAATAGAGGCTAGCCAAAGAAAATACCTGGATCTGAGAAATAAAGTATCTTGTTTGTGTAATAGCAAAGTGACCAGTGTTACCAAATTGAAGAATACATAATGGACAATAAGGTAAAAGAACAATGGAAAGGTAAAAGAAGACTGTGTATAAATCAGAAGTTAGATTGTATGGAGTTAAGAAGAGAATGATAGGGAGGGAAATGGAAGCACCTATTATAGAACACCTTTTCAAGTAGCTTAGCTACAAGAAATATAATAGTGAATGTAAAAAGAAGTGAGGGCTTTTTTTTTCTAGGATGGCAGAGACATGGGCATGTTTGTAGTGGCAGGGAATGAGCCAGTAGACAAAGATTAAAAATAAGTGAGGGAGGGGCAGCTAGGTGGCACAGTGGATAGAGCACCAGCCCTGAAGTCAGGAAGACCAGAGTTCAAATCTGGTCTCAGAGACTTAACATTCACACGGGAATCACACAGATCCTGAGCAAGTCACAACCTCAATTGCCTCAGCAAAAAGCAAAAAAATAATAATAATAATAATAATAATAAGTGAGGGAAAGCTGAGAAAAATATGAGATAATTTGAAAAGATAGAATACTTGATAAGGAGTAAGAGACTTGGAAAGGATTAAGAACACTTAATCATATGAAACAGGAGTGATAGTGGCAGAAGAGTGATACGAGATCAGAAAGAGAGAAGAGAGAGCTCATGAAAAATTTTCCTAATTTTTTTCAGTAAAATATTATATAAAGTTCTCAACTAAGATGAGAGAATGGGAGGGGAGCTATGCTAGGTTTGAGAAGAGATAAAAAGGTTTGAAAGAACTGCTGTGGAGAGAATAGGATAATGATTTGACAAGGTGTAGTAAGATTGTCTAACAGAGATGAGGGCCCAATTGAAATTGTTTAACGGAAATTTGTAGTGGACCCAGATAGAATGGTTGCATGATTTTTCTCCACCTTTGTTTAGCAGCACCTGTGTGGGAGCAAAGATGATGAATGATGAAGAAGTGGGAAGTAATTCAAGGCTGGGGCTTAGCAGGACCTAACTGGCAAAATGATAAGGGGGCTAAAAATTCAAAAGAGGAGGCGTGTATAACATTGAATTGGTTCCACAAAGTGTCAAGATGGAAAAAGAGGAGAGACTAGTTAGTATGTGGTAGATGCATTGATGGAAGAGAATTGAGGAGTCAAGAAATTGAAGAACACAGTATGAACAAGAAGAGTTTTATAAAGGAAAACAGAAGAAGAGGTAAAAAACCAATAGATTATTATTGGTTAATGGGATTTCAGAATTCTTGAATGAGGAGGTTTTATGTTTGTAGGTAATGGCAAGATCTTTGTGTATAGTTGAGGAGGGTAGAGGAGTAGATAATAGGAAGAGAGTTGTTTGAGGAAAAGAGTAATTGAAATGCTTGAGGGATAAGCAATATAAAATATATAAATATTAAATTTTAATTTAAGTACTTTACAAATAATTTTTTTAATTCAGTATTTAACATAAGTATAAATTTCCCTAATAGAAGGGCAGTAATAGATGAGAAAAAATGTGATCTATATATTGAACTCATTGAAAAAGGAAAGAGAGTGACCTTGAGTTCTATAGCAAAAAACTTCTAGAATTTTGATGGTGGCATAGATATGAATAACACTTCAAAGAGAGAAGTCACTAAGTTATAGGTGGTGTCATTATTCCTATTTTACAAATAAAAGAACTGAGGCAGAAAGAGATTAAGTGACTTAGCTAGTACAAGTTCTAAGCCAGATTGTTCAAGACTTGGGTCCAACACTGTCCATTGTGACATGTAGCTGCTTTGGCTGTAATATTCCTGGAAGTTTTTATTTTGAGCAGTTTTGGGTTTTTTCTTCTTCAGGAAACTGCAAAATGGTGAATGGTATTTCAGCTTAGCCCTTGATTCTAACAGAAATCCATGAATTCTTTAAATATATCTGGGCTCTTTTTTTTGGTCATGTTTTTTTCTCTCTTTCATCTGTTTTCTAGGTCACATTTTTTTCTGAGATAATTT
The DNA here is from genome assembly GCA_023553655.1 of Myrmecobius fasciatus. Classification (NCBI taxonomy): domain Eukaryota; kingdom Metazoa; phylum Chordata; class Mammalia; order Dasyuromorphia; family Myrmecobiidae; genus Myrmecobius; species Myrmecobius fasciatus. The sequence continues at coordinate 329,831 of JAJPUD010000926.1, forward strand.
ATTTTTTTCCATTTTTTGTTTTAATATTTCTTTGCTAACTCATGGAATAATTATCTTCTATTTGATCCATTCTAATATTTTTTTTTAAAAATTGTTTCTTAAATAAGATTTTATAATTCTTATTCCATGGTGTTAATTATCTTTCTAAAATTATCCTCCATAACATTTTTTCTCCAGGTTTTTTTCCTCTAGTGCTCTTCTTTGTTTTTTTTTAAATTATTTTTAGCTCTTTAAAAAAATTTTCTCCAGAGTTCTCTAAGTATAGCATCATATCATCTGTAAAAAGTGATAATTTTGCATCCTCATTGTCTATTTTTTATTCCTTTAATTTCTTTTTCTTGCTACAGCTAGTATTTCTAATGCAATATCAAATAATAGTGATGATAATGGACATCCTTGCTTCACCTCTGATCTTATTGGGGAGACTTCAAGTTTATTCCCAATATTGATAATGTTTGCTTTTGGTTTTAGATACTCCTTACCATTTTTTATAAAGCTCTATGCTTTTTAATAGGAATGGATATTGTATTTTTTCAAAGACTTCTCTGCATCTATTGATATAAGCATTCAAGTTTTTCTGTCTTTATTATTAATATGTATTCTTGATAGTTTTCCTAAAATTTGAACTAGCCCTGCATATCTGGTATAAATCCCTCCCCGACATAGTATATAATCATTTTGACATATTGCTATAATCTCCTTGCTGATATTTTATTTAATTTTCATTAAGGAATATAGTCTATATAATCTACAATTTTCTTCCTCTGTTTTTGCTTTCCCTGTTTTAGGAATTGGCACCAAATTTGGTCATAAAAGAAATATAGTAGGACTCCTTTTTCACCTATGTTTAAAAGTAGTTTATATTAATTGTTCCTTAAATATGATTAAAATTAATTTATAAATTCTTCTGTTCCAAAAAAGAGTTCATTGATTGTTTGTTCAATTTCTTTTTTTCTAAGCTCAGGTTATTTTGAATATTTTATTGACTCTTCTATATAGTTATAAATATTCATCCACTTTATTTTGATTGTTTTACTGGCATATAATTAATTTTCACTGGTGGTACATTCACTTTTAATACTGGTTTTTCTTCTTTCTTTCATTAAATCAAAGTAGCCAATGGTTTATCTATTTTTTTTTTCATAAAACCAGTTCCTAGTTTTATTATTAACATGAAGTGCTCTTTTTTAAACTTTCAATTTCATTAATCTCTCCTTTAATTTTGTGGGTTTCCATTTTGGTATGGGATTTTTCATTGTTCTTTTTTAGTGTTTTTTTTTTTTTTTTAAGTGACATGCCCAATTCATTCATCTGCTCTGTCTCACTTTTACTTATATTCAGATTTGGAGATATCAATTTCCTCCAAATGCTATTTTGGCTGCATCCCACAAATTTTGCAATGTTGTTTCATTGCTGTCATACTAATAAAATTATTGATTGTTGCTATGATTTGCTCTTTGGTCTACTCAGTATTTAGGATTAGGTTATTTAGTTTCCAAATAATATTTAACCTATGCTTTCACAACTTTTTATGTAACTTTATTACAATGTGATTATTATCCACTGTGCCACCTAGCTGCCCCAAGAATTTGAAAATTTAAGACTAAAGTTTTCTGAAGTTGATTTTCATGAAATAGAACTTTAAAAGAAATAAAACTTATAATGTGAAAATTTTATTTTATTTTTCTTTATTAATTATCTTAAAAAAATGTATTTGGTAAGTATGCTACTCTACTACTAGAATTCAATATTACCCTTCCTTCAAGTTCCAAATTTCCCCATAATATTCTAGCATACAGTGATTTTTCCCATCTCTGCCAACATTTAGAATCACACATTTGGCATTTCAGCAAAAGTACCTGCATTGTTCTCTTACATTTCATGTGCATGCATGTCTTGTCTCCCCTACTACTTAACTCCCTGAGGACAATGAGTTTTTTCTTGAGCCAAGTACAAACTAGAAACTTGTAGGTATATGTTGATTAATTGATCCATGTGGTATACATAAGTTTAACCTGGGCAAAAGATTATTGGTCATAATAATAAATGAAATAAATTTAAGTCACAAGGTTCTATCACTGTGGAAGTGATAGCCCCCTATATTACATATCTTGGCCAAATTGTAGTATTATGTGCTATTCAAGGGAGGCAGTGTAGTAAGTGGACTCCATGAAATCTGAAGTCAAAAAGACCCAAATTCAAATCTTACCTTTGATCCTTAGAGTTTATGACCTAGAGAAGGTATTTAATTGCCCTAAACTTCACTTCCTGTTTATAAAATAAAGATAAGAATATTGGAATACTTATTTCTTAGGGTTATTTTAAGGATCAGGTGAAATGATATATATAAAAGAATAGAGAACAGATTTATGATTTAATTGTTATAGAGAACTTCTAAATGAAGAAATTCCCTTTATCAAAGCATCCTTTCTGCACAACTTCTTGTCTTACATAGAGTACTAAGAGGTTAAATAACTTGTTCAGAGTCACAAAGTCAATATGAATCAAAGGTGGGACTTGAACTCAAGTCTGCCTGATTCTTAGACTAGTTTTGTATTCACTATGCTATGCTGCTGCTTAAACTTTTACCTAAATATTAATTGTTATTAGTTGGTTTGGATGACAACATTTTAGGTTGAACATTGGTATGTCAGAGAACATCTAAATGACATGAGCCAAGATAGTAAAGGACCTAAAGATCATTTTCTATTAGGATTACTTGAAAGAAATTAGTATGTTTAGTCTAGAAAGAAAAAAGTGATTGTGGGATGAGGGCAGGATATGAGAACTATGATAAAATATCTGAAGATTTTGTTCCCAGAGGTTAGAACTAGAAACAGGAAGAGTTATTGTAGAGAGGCAAATTGATATTTGAAGTAAAGAAAACCCTTTATAATAATCCCCAAATAAAATTCTGATAAACCGCTTTGAAAATTAAGGAGTTTTCAACCAAAAACTAGTGGACTTCCCTTTGGGAATGTGATAGAGTAGATTATTGTTCAGGTGGAGTTAGACTATATTATTGGTTTCCAGTGTTTTTTTGGTTGGCAAATTCCTTTCAAAACAATGATAACAATAACAAAATGTATTGTAAGTCCCTGATGCAATTTAATATGCTATTATAATACAGTATTATTTTAGATTTATTTAATAAGTGCTAATAGTAACCACAATGATAATTTTGCCCCATAAGCTCCAAATTAAAAATTATATAATTCTTACTATAAAAAATATGTTATTCTGTCTGTAATTGTGGAACAATTTAAAAAATTAGAAAACCAACTATCAAATATTAATATTCTGTAAGTATTAGAAGTAATATTACATGACTGCCTATATTTATAATTATCTATAAGACTGCATCAAATTTCTTCATTTTGTAATTTTTGAATAAAAAAGTAATACTAAATGAAGTAGGACTTGAAAGATGTTTAACATAATATTCATATATATGCTTAATTTTTATGTTGGACTTCTTTCTTTGAAGAAACATTTGCAGTATTTGACTTAGACAAATGGTCCTAAATCTGGTTCCACATTAAATTTATTTATATATTTTGATTGAAAACAAATAGTGAAAATGCTTTTTTATTCAACTACATGGTGGAGTATAGTAGAATAATTTTACAAATTCTCTTGCTGAGAAATAGAAATACATTGTTAAGAAAATTATTCATACTATTGATCAGAGAAATGCAAATTAAGACAACTCTGAGATACCACTACACACCTCTCAGATTGGCTAAGATGATAGGAAAAGACAATAAAAAATGTTGGAGGAGATGTGGGAAAACTGGGACACTAAATCATTGGTGATGGAACTGTGAACGGATCCAATTATTCTGGAGAGCAATTTGGAGCAATGCTCAAAAAGTTATCAAACTGTGCATACCCTTTGACCCAGCAGTGTTTCTACTGGACTTATATCCCAAAGAGATCTTGCAGGAGGGAAAAGGACCCATATGTGCAAAAATGTTTGTGGCAGCCCTTTTTGTAGTGGCAAGAAACAGGAAACTGAATGGATGCCCATCAATTGGAAAATGGCTGAATATATTATGGTATATGAATGTCATGGAATATTATTGTTCTGTAAGAAATGACCAACAGTATGATTTCAGAGAGGCCTGGAGAGACTTGCATGAACTGATGCTAGGTGAAATGAGCAAAACCAGGAGATCATTATACACAGCAACAAGAAGATTATATGATGATCAAATCTGATGGACATGGCTCTCTTCAACAATGATATGATTCAAAACAGTTCCAATTGTTTAGTGATGAAGAGAGCCATCTACACCCAGAGAGAGGACTGTGGGATCTCAGTATGGTTCACAACATAGCATTTTCACTCTTTTTGTTGTTGTTTGCTTGCATTTTATTTTGCTTCTCTTTTTTTCTTGTGCAGCACGATAATTGTATAAATATGTATACACATATTGGATTTAACATATTTCTACTATGTTTAACATATATTGGACGACTTGCCATCTAGGGGAGGGTGTAAGAGGAGGGGAAATTGGAACACAGGGTTTTGCAAGGGTGAATATTGAAGAATTGTCCATGCATATGTTTTGAAAAATAAAAAAAAATCTTTAATAAAAAAAGAAAAAATATTCATTTAGATATTTAGCCAATAGATGAAAGCTAATTATGGTATAAAATACTTTTCTACTGAAGTAATTACAAGTGCTTTATTAAGTAAAAATAAAAACTTGAACACTGTATTTCATAGTAGCACATTACAAAATTGTCTAAAAATATCTAAAACCAATGCCAAAGTATACCTCAAGAAAATCTACAAAACATTATCAGAAAGAAACCAAAGTTAACTCATTGATATATACTATAGTCTCAGAGAATAAGTTTGACTCAATGGAAGGGGGGAAATGGGGCTTCCCAGCAAATGTGAAAAAGTGATGAGACAGAAGAGATAGAAATTAAACTGGAAAGGATCAGAAGAGAGGAAAAGAAAGAAGGGGAAAAGTAGGGATGGGACTGCTAAAGTCTAAAAGTCTTAACAAATAATTTTGTATTGATGTACAAAGCATGTCCCAAAATGATTTTAAAAAAACCTCCCAAAAATAGGCTAGGTCTGGTGTGTATATATATATATATATATATATATATATATATATATATATTTACATATGTATGTATATATATACCACATATATATATGTATGTATATATATGAAATAGGATATATATATATTCCTAAAAGCCTATAAAAATAACAATTCAAAAATTATGTGCAAATCAAAATTGAAATCACATATATTAAATTATCATACTTAAAACTGAAGCAAATATTTACAAAAGACAATCTTGAAAAGTTGAAATATTATACAATGTCATATATTTTAAAATTTTTAACAAAATGAGGCTAATTTTTTTACTAAAATTTTTAATATTTAAAAACAATTTTAAATGTAATTCACTTGATAAAAGAAAATAGATCTTTTTAAAGAAACTAAATTTCAATTTTTGTAAAAATACACATGTAGTTTGTTTAAATTTTGCAATGAAAGAAAAATCACAATTTTAATATGTACTTTGTTAAAATAAAATCATACCCCCAAATTCCTCAATTGTGATTTTACTTACAAAAAGCTACATTTTTAAATGATTTGTAAAATTGTGAATAATAAAATGAGATTTCATTGTCATAATATCAAAGCATAGGAGCAAATGTTAATAAAATAATCAGAAATGCTCAGTTCTCAGAACAAGTGTGTGTGTGTGTGTGTGTGTAGTTAAAAATTACTTTAAAATATAATTGTATTCTGTTCTTAATGTGTAGTCTTTTTGGTTGGTAACTAACAGGAACATGTTACATCATTATTGTTTTCTTTGAAATGCAACATTTTTACCATGAATGTCAAAAATGGTAGACAATGATAATACTTAGAAGAAAATATAAAACATATATAATATAGTTGGATCCCAGGGTCTCTTCTAGAAAAATGCATTCCAGTAACTTTTCTAGATTCTCTCTTCTTCACTTCTGGTTTAGGCTGCTCTATGGGAAATCTACATGGAGATCTAGGCACCTGGAGAGAGAGGTGAAGACTGAAGGAGAGGGAGAAGGGGAAGGGGAGGGAGAGAGAGAAAAAAAAGAGAGAGGGGGAAAGAGAAAGAGGGAGGAATGGGAGGGGGAAGGGGAGAGAGGGAGAAGAGAAGGGAGAGAGAGAGGGAAAGGAGAAAGGAGAGAAAAGGAGGGAAGGAGGAAAGGAAGGAAGGAGGGAAAATGAAGGTGAGGATATATCATGCATGGTGGTTATGCAGCTAAGCAGTATAATGTAGAGAACTCTGGATCAGAAGTCAGAAGACTTGAGTTGAATCTAGCCTTACTATCTGTATAATACTGGGCAAGTCACATAATTGCTCTCAGCCTCAGTTTCCTGAGGTTATATTATAGGTATAATAAAAACCTTTGCCTCCCACAATTGTGAGAATTAAAAAATAGTTAATATTTGTAAAGCAATTTGCAAACCTCAAAAGTGCTGTGCTATATAAATGTTAGCTAGCTATCTTGCTAGGGAGACTGAGAAAGATCATGGAAACTCTGGAAGAAAACTCAGTATGCAGAGGAAGAGGAGAGTCAAGGGTGTCAGATACTGCAGAGATATTTGATGTATTCCATCTATTTGTTGATCCTAGAAGTTGGACTACAAAAGTTCGAGGCAATGAAGACTGATAATCTTTTTATGGAAGTCTGGCTATGAAAGAAAGAAGAACTGTTGAATGATTGAATTATTGAAAAAGCACTTGGTAAATGTTGTAATCATGTATAAAGCACTGTATTAAGTACAGAATCCAAATAGAAAAGCAAAAAATTCCTTACTCTAAAAGAGTTTATATTCTAATTGAGGTAGACAGGTTATACAGGATGATTCAGCAACTGGAGAAGTGGGAAGACTGAGCAATGCATCTTCTTTATTGTCACTCCCATTGATAAAAGGATATCTATTTCTAATTTTAAATCATTTGAGAGAAAAGGACTTTGGTGGCAAGAACTTGATGGAATAGTAGGTTCAAACAAAGGTTTTTCAAAGAGAGTAGAGACCTGAGGATGTTTGTAAATAGCAGGAAAAAAAACAACAACAATAGAATCTAAAGTACTGAAACATCTGTGTTTAGAGATGGCTAGATCTGGAATGGAGAAGCTCAAACTCTGCCTCAACACTTTTAGGCTGTATAATCCTAGGTATAAAATATTCCATCTCCATGGGTTGCATTCCTTATCTGTAAAATAAGGGGATTTCCATAGATTCTTGAAGATCTACTCCAACTCTAAAGATCCTATGAACTAGGAGGCATGTATCTTACATCAGCAAACTGTTGGGTTAAAAGATAATAATAATAGTAGCAAAAATAATAACAATAGCTAGCATTTATATGATACTTTAACATTCATTAAATATTTTACATATATTATCTCATTTGATACTCACAACAACCCAGTGAAGTAGGTATCATTCTTATCCCCATTTTACAGGAATTGGCAACTGAAGCTGACAAAGGTTAAGTGACTTGTATTTAGTTATCCAACTAGTGAGACTCAGGTCTTCTTTACTCCAAATGCAGAACTCCAAGAAAGCTAAAAAAGAGTTTTCTTCATTTGATTCATTTTCTATTTATTGGGGAAATTGAATCTATTAGTAATTTAGGGTTAATTGTGAAATATGTATGTTTATATATGCATATGTGTATATTAATTAAATGTGTATTTATGCATTTGTATATTTTTCAGGCTCAGATCTGTGATTTTACTGATGTAAAGCAATCAAACATATGATCCACAACCTTCCCAAGTACATATCAAGCCAAATTAAAATGTAATTGGCAGATGTTTAACAATATCAATAAAAAATACAATCAAGCATAGATAATACTAATATGTAGGGTTTTTTAAGTCAAAATAAGATCTTCAGAGATTCTTATATCAAGTTTAGTGTCCCCCATTTCTAATTGAGTTTGATACCACTGCTGAAAGGAACTCTATTTGAGAAAAATCTCTTTACCCATGCAGTTTTTGCTAACTCAGATAAGAGTTGAGTATATAATATTCCCTGTTCTCCCCCATCCCATTCATTTTTTCCCATTCCAATGACATTAATTTCTTTTCCAAGAATGTTTTCATTCTACTTCCTTTCTTATTCCTTTCCCCTTCTCCAGAATCTGTTTCTAGGAGACAATTCTCTAAGAATGCCATATTCTACAGTGGGAAATACTCTGTAATCCAAATCTGGAGAACTTGATCATATCCTGTATCATTTTTTCAATGCTTTTTTTTATGTCATATGATCATCCCCTAGAACCACCTTGTTCAATACTTTTTGACTTGTACCCTACTAAGGTCTCAACTACTCTTGTTGTTTATCTTTTGTTTTTAAAGAGGATCAGTGATATCATGGAGTGATGTATTAATTCATGAGTGAATTGGATTTAAGTGAGGCAAAGTAACCCAAAGTTTTCAGTCTTAGTCTCTTTTCCTGAGTTTTTGAAGTCCGGTAGCAATATAAAAGTTAGAGGACTTATGATGCACAGGGTTGCCGTGGATGACTTCAGAATATTCAAAGTCCAACCAAGCTCTAAGCTCTCCACAGTGTTTCATTTCAGCTTCATGGCCATTGGAACAAATTACTCTCACCTATACATTCTACCAAGGGAACTCTTTACATAGATTAGACACACCACTAATTCAGAAATCTACTGATGAACCTAGTTTAGGCCATTTCCCAAGATAATTTACTGGGATGTAGACTCTGTGAATGCTACAGCTAGCTTCTTAGAATTACATGTGAAAACTGAGTGTCAGGTGGACACCAAAAGTAGATGAACAGATCTGAAAGGGATTCTGCAACCCTTCCCTCACACCAGAAATACTACTCCTCCTTGAATATCCTCTAACCTCTTTAACTATTACTTTCCTTTTTAGTGATAGTGACAGTCCCATCAGAATTTGTTACAAGATTTCTGTCTCATCCCCATTACTGGGTGATCACTTCAGGAAAGATTTAGAGCATTCCCATGATGCTAATGAGATCCAATTGCTTGAGTTGCCCTAATGAGTTTAAAATAGACATTTCATTCCTTTGTCTTATAACAAACTGAAAGCTTTAATTTTCTTTTGTTTGGTCAGTGCCCACTTTGGGTACTTTTGAAGGAATGACTCAAATTCTTCCTCTTTCTTAAATATCCTATTATTTTCTTTCATGTTTAATAGACATAACTCTGCAAGATATGTATTTTAAGGAAATCAACAGTTCTTTGCTTTTCTGAATATCATATGAATGTCATATTTTCGCCTTTGATTTCTTGAAAACAAGGGAGAATTCTGTTACTTTGATTACTTCTGCGAAATGTGTTGTTTGAAGACTAGTTATAATATGTATCAATGAGCTAAACTCCATATTTATTTCTAATAATATTCTATAAATTCTTAAGCTCTATTTTGCCATATGCTTCAAATATTTTGTACAATTTTCTAGTGTGATTTCTTGAATAAAAATATTAAAGATTTTTTTTTCTGGATTTACATACTTAGATTATAACAATGTATTTTCTTTGAATTTGATGAAAGTATCTTTCTAATGTAGCTTTTTACAAAATTGTTCTACCTCTGCTGGTTTGTATTCTAATTATTCCATTCTCAGAGGAGCTATTGCTTTTTGACAGTGTCTCAGTTTTTTGTTTTTACTTTTTAACCTCTCATTGGTAGCTGAAAATTTCTCCATTAATAACTATTAATTAGGTCCTCATTTTTTCATATTTTCACTTAATTCTTTGATTGCTCTTCTGAATCCCTATGAAGGTTCTTTTAATGCCTACATTGAGGATATCTTGCAAAATACATTCATTTTTATGAAGGGATTTTGATTCAATTTTCTTTGATGTGCGGCACATATTTATTGAAATTTCTTGTCTTTTTTTTTTTTTTTTTTTGGTCTGTTCATTTTTCTTCCTTAATCATCTTTTTAAAAATTTTTTTTTATTTTTATTACCACTGATTTCTCTGTTGTGTCCTTGTTAAAAATGTGCTTCTTGTGGTCATTTTCTACCTTCTATAGATAAGCTCAAGAACTAAGGGGTGACCAGCGGCAGAGAGACAGAGAAGTTAATGTAATTGAAATTGCTCTGCAAATTTCCCAGAGTTTGTGATCTCCACCCAGTACTCAAATGCTAACTTTCTCCAGTACCATGATCCTTGGGGACTGACCTCTAGGTAAACAAACGCCAGGATATTGTTGAGGGGAAAATATAAAAAACCTTTTAAAATTGGATTTTTTTTTCTAAACTGTCTCACATTTGTTGCTAATTTCCTGTTGTATTCCTGTTCACAGCTGATCATCCTACAACATTGCTATTACTTTGTACACAGTAAACTTTTTTTAACTTGTGACTTTTTTTTTAAATTAAAGCTTTTTATTTATAAAACATATGCATGGGTAATTTTTCAACACTGACCCTTGCAAAACCTTCTGTTCCAAATTTTTCTCTCCTTCCTTCCACCTCCTCCCTTAGATGACAGGTAGTTCAACACATGTTAACTATGTTAAAATACATGACAAATCCAATATATGTATACATATTTATACAGTTATCTTGCTGTACAAGAAAAATCAGATCTACAAGGAAAAAAAACCTGAGAAGGAAAACAAAATGCAAGCAAACATCAAGAGAAAGCATGAAAATGCTATGTTGAGGTCCCACAGGCCTCTCTCTGGGTGTAGATGGCTTTCTTCATCACAGTAGAATTGGAACTGGTTTGAAACATCTCATTATTGAAAAGAGCTATATCCATCAGAATAGATCATTATTATAGTCTTCTTGTTGCCATGTACACAGTAAACTTGAGATCAGGAGGTCTTTCCAGGTTTTTTTGAAAGTATCCTTCAGCACAGTATTTAAATAGAGAAGAGGTGCTAGAAATGATCATATTAGTTGCTTTTCTTTTCTATAAGAATCATCTTGAAGAAGTTTTTTTTTTTTAAATACTGCTCTTGTAATTGATGTATTTGCTCATTTTGAAAGCATTTGTTTTTCTATTTTATTTGGGATGGTAGATGAGGATTTGTACTCTAACATTCTAGGATTTGAATATCTCTCTAAGAACTATTTAGTAATCATTTAAAGTTATTTTTCATTGTTTTCTCATGATAGAATTACTTAAAGTTACCTGTAATTAATCTGATGGGCAGAGGGAATTAGCAAGAGAATAGCTCATTCTTTCTCTTTTCATAGTGACTAGTGCATAGGAAGTCTTTACCCTAAAATCCATGATTTTTAAATGATTTATTCTACCTTGGATTCTACACTTCATTATAGTTTAGCTTTCTCTTAGACTTAGAGCTATTCTTATACAAATGTCTCAATCTGTCTAAGGAGCTGGGTTTCTACAAGAACAAAGTGTTAACTCCTAATGCTAGTGTCTACAATTTTTTACTTATTAACTAATTAGTGGATTAATTTTAATTAATTCCTAGGATTATTATTCATTTATAATTTTTATAATTTTATGCTTCATCACTTGCTAGTTATATGATCTTGAACAATTCACTGTCTCTGGGCCTCAATTATAATTTGTTTAAATGGTGATATTAATATATGACTTCCATTATATTTTTTTATGTCAAGATCATCATGTAACGCATATAACAATGCTTTATTCTATAAAATATTACAAAATGTAATTTATCATTATTTTTACATATGTTGAGAAGAAATGTTATCACTGATTCATAAGGTGTTGACAGTAAGGATTTTAAAATATTGATGGCATCCCACCAATTTGGTTTTAAGGTTACTGGTACTAGTCACCCAATAATGCAACCTGACAAGAGCCAGAAACAATAGCTACTCCCAGAAGACTGACTTAGACAATTATTCACTGCTGGTGCAAACTCACAGATCTAATTCCCTATCTAATGTATCTGCTGACTACCAAAACTTCAGAAGCTTTGCCAGAGACCCACTCACTACCTGTGAAAAGGCTAATCCCCAGTGTAACTCAGGCCCACTATCAATTTCCCTTAGGCTCATTCCCTTATCAGGGGAAAAATGCACTTATTCCTTCCTTCCTGATTTCCATAGGTGACAATTAAACTCAGGGAAATGACTGGAAGACATACTCTGAGCTTTCTCAACCTGTCAGTACCTTTCCTAAGCTTCCTAATGGATTATTTCCTAGAACTGATAGTAAACTAGGAGAGGCATTTTTTTTTTTTTGCAGGTCACATATTTGACCTTTTGAATTGTCATTGTATTTACTAACTATTGAAAGGCCATGGTAGAGAGAGGTTTGCAATTCCAGAGAAAGTAGACAAGGGAAAGTCATTATTCTTTGCAATGAATAAATAACTTTCTGAGAATAGACTTCAGAGGAATATCTTCTATAGTATTTTCTTCCTCAATGGGAAAAGTACAATGTGCAGAGAAGGGATTTTCATTTATATCTATGTGTATAGAAATATAGATCTCTCTATGTATATCTATCTATACATGTATATATATACATATATTTTTACACACACACACACACACATATTGATCTCAGTGTTTAGCTGCTGCACCTTCCAGATTTTTTAGAACACTCATGATCTTCATGACCTGTGTCTCCCTTCCCACCACACTTACCACACTATTCCTCAACTCCTGCTAGCAGGAACAAATTTAGGGAGAGTATAGAGCAGTTTCCAGGTCTTCATCAATATTACGACTGCATATAACTTGGAGTCACTTGGGATCCAGATGACTTTGTATCCTCAGGTTCTCCCTGGAAACAAAACTCCCTACAGAAAAGATGACACCCGCTTTGCACTCTAAAATATAATTTCCTTGATGGAACAGATTTCATTGTTTCCTTTGTTGTTGTTACATTATTGCTATTGTTGTGGTTATTGTTCATTAGACACAATATGCCATCTGATACAAATGTCCATGAGGTCTTTGGAGACCAGAGTCCTAAATTTGGAGCTATAAGGGACCTCAGCAGTGGTTAGAATAGATGGCCTCTGGGATTCCTTCTAGCTCTAGATATAAAATCCTATACTCTTAGTTCCTTAATCCATACCTTCATTTTATAGTTGCAGAATATTAGACTCAAACAGGTTAAATGACTTGCCTGGTATATAGGTAGTGAACATTATCCTTATACTCCCAGCACAAAACCCCAGTATTTTGCACATTATTTCTGGTGGAATGGGGTGAGAGTAAAGGAGCCTGTGATTTTATTTGAAAAATTCCCAGAAGGTCACTTCCTCTATGCTAACAGGCAAATCATCTTATTAATTCAATTCATCATTTTAAACAGTTGTGGGAGCTCTAAAAGAATGATTAGTTTACAGTTAAAAAACCATTATGTTTTTATATGCTAAACGCAAAATTTGAATTCAGATCTTCCTGATTCTAAGACTAATGCTTAGATCCCATTGTAGATGTTCACAGTCCTTGCTTCTGTATTTAACATGGAGAAATCTAGGCCCACCCTTAAAATCCAGACCTGGGGAATTGGACAGAATGTGATTGAACTTAGAAATGAAGGAGACATATGGCCAAGTGACTAGTGTTTCATAAACTGCTCTGCAAGGGACTCTAAAATTGTCCAGAGTTGTGTGAGTGTGGCATTAAAAATAGTTATTTCAGAGAATACCAAGATTCTGCTAAAATTTTGTATAAGCAGAAGTGTTCTACTACTGGAAAAAAGTTTGAGAACCACTCGACTAAATATATCCTGCTTTCTCTGATACATATTTTTTTTAACATTGTCGAAACAAAAAACCTTTTTTTGTTGTTATTGGGTTTTGTTTTTTGTTTTTGTTTTTTGTTTTTGTTTTTGTTTTTTTTCTGAGAGGCACTAAGAACTACTGCTTGCTTCTGTTAATCAAGGGTGCAAAAAGAAAATCTAGTTTCTGGTTTATCATAAAAGCCCATTCTATAGAAATATTCTGATCAAAATACTCCTGCAGATAATTTTCTAAAGCATATATGACTTTTGTAAATGTGGGCTCTTTTTCAGGGACCACAGAAAACCATGCAGCTTTTTTATATGATCAGAGAATTGATTTTCAGACTAACAACAACAACAACAAAAAGTCTATGCAAAGTATGGAATTAGTAGGCTGAAATGAAGTTACCAGAAGACAGATACAACCCTCAAAATGATGAAACAATTTTTTTGAACCTGAATATTTCTACTTAAGGGCCCTTTGAGATGAAGCCTTTAATCAAGAGAGTGACATCTTTACCACAATGATTGTTAAAACATACACCCTGCCATTTTAGCTTATTCAGGACACAGTATAAATAATTTAAGCCATTTTGATACAGGGTGATATATAAACAAGTCTCTTTGAAGATCATATAATCTCTTCAGCTGCATTCTATAAATCAACTTGTGGAAAGTACAGAATTGCAAAGTTTAGTAAAATACACTGAAAAATCCCAGTTTGATAGTCATAAGATAGTCAGAATTGGAGGGAAACTTGAGATGATATAGTCTGGCTCTTTTTCCTTTATAGATGAGGAAGCTGAGGCTCATGTTCTAGCTACATCTTATAGTTCAATCTCTTTTTCAAATTTTTCTTGGGGGGGAAGGGAGGTCAGTAAGAGAAAGAATAATGACTGTTCAGAAGAATGAATGGGAGGCTAAGTTTCAGAATATAATTTTCAAACATCTTAACACTCAGCCCTATGTTCTCAGTGTCCTCTTCCATTTCTTGATCTAAGAAGAGCAGGGTTTTTTTTTTTTTTTGTTTGTTTGTTTTTTTGCTTTAACATCTCTTTATACCATAAAAATTATTGAGAGCTTTTGCTTACTGGGCTATATCTATTAACATTTACTATACTAGGAATTAAAACTAATAAAATTAATTCATTTGAGTAAAAATAACAACCCATTGCATGTTACTGTAAATAACATATTTTTATGAAAATAATTATTTTCTTCTTACACCCCCAAAAAATGAAGAATAGCACTGTTTCACAATAATGTGTTGTGATAGTTTTGGTTGAAGAAAATTCAGTCTCATATAAATAGGTATTTAGAAAAAGGAGAATTTTAATAGGTAAAAACATATAAGTAAGTTAATATTTTGACCTTAGAAGCTCCCTTTAAAAGCTTTAGGAATCTCAAGAGGTCTGTAGATTTTTTTTTTTTTTTGAGAACTGTTGTTCTAAAAAATGGTAATAACTTTTCACCTTTCATGAAGCACAAACTATATGATGGCACTTCTTAAGAACAAAGTTGCTTATAGGATAATAACTACAATCTAATTGGATCAAAACCTTGATTTTCCAGCATAACATAACTTTCAACCCAAACTTTTTTTAGTTTGTTTGCTTCCTTTAAGTATATGTATTCAGGTGTGGGTTTCAATGTCTCTGGCAGGAATTTCAGACTTACCTGATTTATAATTCTTATTAATTTCTATCTCTCATAAAGAAATATTCTTTTCAGAGTATATTTCTGGTGATTAGGACAGTCTATGTTCTAGAGGAAAAAAAAGCTTTGATGCTATCTTTTGTTTTATGTTGCTTTTTTAGAAGAGAATTATAGAACTCAAAATTTGGGGAATGAGGTGGATCAAGATGTTTGCATCTAGGTGGCACAGAACAGGAGAGAATGCCAGGCCTGGAGTCAGGAAGATTCATCTTCCTGAGGTCAAATCTGGTTTCAAATATTTACTAGCTATTGTTTATCATTTTCAAAGAGGACTAATGACATCACAGGTGACATCTTGACTTGAATTAAAATGAGGCAGAGCTGTACAAAGCTGCCAGTCTCACTCTTCTTGAGTCCAGTGGCTGTATTTAGATAGCTCTTGAAGAAAGTGAGTGAGAATGAAGGACAAACAGCAAGCTACATGCTACAGCTGAGAGCCGCAAGTGAGAGCTCAGTGAATCAGACTGATGCCAAAGATGGATAACTGCTTGCCAAGTCCTCACATCAGAGCTGCAAGTCCTTCTGAACACTTTATTTAGTAGATGTATGACCCTGAGTAAACTACTTAACCCTGTTTGCCTCAATTTCCTAATCTGTAAAATGATTAAGAGAGGAGATGGCAAACTACTCCAGTATCTTTGCCAGGAAAACCCTAAATTGGGGTGATAATCAGACATGACTGAAAAATGACTGAATGACAATAAGAAAAATAAGCAAAGATGTGAGCAAGAGGATTAAGTGGGGAGGAAAATTTGGAAATCAACGAAGGAGAGCACATTGATTGATCCAGGTTGTCAGCTTTACTGTAAGCAGGCTGTCCATTATTTAAGAACCAAAAGAACAATTTATGGGCCTCTTTCTTGATTTTCTTTCTTGCTCACTACTTTCTTGCCTTGCTACCTGAAGACAGAGAAAGTGCTGGAGCATGGAATTCACACCCCTTTATCACCTTTTTTTTTTCAGCTAATCTAAAGTGGTTATGGAGCTCTCAGTATATATAAATTCCTGCTTGGCTTGCCTTTACTAAATGGACTAAATAAACCTTTACTAAACAAGCAGACAAAAGGGAATTTGCCCTAAACTATCTCATAGCTGAGTAGCAGCTGAGTTTGGATTTGGACACAAATATTTGGTCTCTTGAATAAACCCTATACTTCACTGGTTCCTTATAAGCTTTTCAGATAAAAGAAAACTATTAAATGAGATTCTGTTAATAATATCTTACCCTTTAAGAGAACTGTATGCTTTAGAGAAATTTAACATACATTTAAATGACTAAAATAAAATAAAAAATTTACTAAATACCTACACTGTCATATTCCCTGCCTTCAAAGAGCTTACAATCTATAACAGGGAAACAGAAGGAACAAATATATGATTGTAATACAAATTAGATTATGATAATAAGAGATACAGAATGGTATGAGAGATTCAATGGAGATTAGAGAAAGAAGAAAGAATTCATTTAAAAAATGGCTTTTGAGCTGGTAACACAGGAAGTAGGAGTAGATATAAGGGACAGGGAAAGAGAAACTTGTGTAAAAGCATAAAAGTGGAAAAATATAGGGCAAGATCAAAGAAATAGTTTAGTCTAAGTGGAACATATAGTGCAGGAAAGGGTGAAGTGTTAGGGAAAAACAAAACCATAAAATAACAACTTGGAAAGGTAGGTTCAAGCAACTTTGCAGAAGGTCTTGAATGTCAATTAAGCATATCTAGTGATCACTGAAATTGATAGTAGGTGAGAATGGAAAGACTGTAGAGGGAGCAAAAAAGAGATCTGAGAAGGGAGCCTTGAGGGAATCTCATACTTAGAAGAAAAAAAGAAAAAAGAAGAATCAGGAAAAGAGACTCATAAGATTCAAACAGAGAAGTAGGAAGAAAACCAGGATAAAGTAGTGTCACCAAAGCCCAAGAAGGAGAAAGAATCCACCAAATTAGGATGATAGGAGTAGGGATTAGGGTTCACAGGATAAAATTCTCTTAAGTAGGTCCAATTCTCTGATAAATTCTGATGAAAGAGATACTTAGCTTACCTTGAATTGTTTTCAAACATATAAAAAGCATTCAATTACAATAACATGAAGTGTTGTAGCTAATTTTATTTTTTTAAACCTTTAATGAGAATTAATCATGCTTATGAAAGCATTTTTAAAGTCCCTTTGGCAGCCCAGTTCCAACTACTGTAACTACTCAGGAATAACAAAACGGAATTTCTTTTTTATTAAAAAAAACCTCATAATTCAGTTTTCTTTTATTCAAGCTAATTATGCTATTCCTCCTCTCTTCCCCTTAATAGTCTGGTTTAAAAAAGTTCTTTGAATCATGCATTGAGAGAAATCATAACATACAACACACTCCTTTTAAAAAGATCTAGAAACTGACAACAACAACAAAAAGATAGAGAGACAGAGACAGAGATAGACAGAAAGAGAGAGAGAAAGGAGAGAAGAGAATTTGCTCTAGACTTTCTAAGTAGCTTGAGTAATTGCTGAGTTTGGATTTGAACACAAGTCCTTTATCTACTGAATCATGCCTACACTATACTTCATTGAATCCTGTAGCAACATTGAAATATAATTTTTTTTTTAATTCTGTGGCTCAGGAAATTTGAGATAAGACTGGAAATAAACCCTGCAAACCCCTGGATCTGGCAGGCTTTCCAGGTCACTGGGGAAGCTGGGGGTGGGAGAGGAGGTGGGATGAGGGACATGAATAAGGAAGACTTCTTTATTTTATTTTTGCCTTTTAAAAGTAAAGCCTAGTTTATCTCTCTTTTATTAGGAATAATGTGTTTTCTTCCTGGCAAATGCTTTTGCGTTCCTAAAAAGTCAATAACTGTTTCAGTCCTTTTAAGTTCCATATGGAATTATCAATGAGTCATGAGAAAAATGCTAAAGTCAAGATTATAATGAAATGAATCATTGTTTCTGGCTGAAAAACAGAAGCACTTTGCTCTATGTTCATAGTCTGCTGTAAGTAACTGGGGAATGGGTCTCCTCCCCACCACTGGAACTGCAATTCCTCCTCAATATCCCTGTGTTTATATTATTGATGGGAAGATAGCTATTTCAACCCTACCACAGGCATTTTTTGCAACTGCATTCTATGGAGAAAAACTCCTCCCCAGAACTCCAGCCCATCACTGTGGCAGGCTTAGATGCCACAGCATGTTTTTGTTCCTTTTCCAAGCAATGATCACTGTTTCAACAGTTACTTTGGGGACACAGGCTCACTTTCCTATTCAGCTGGCTTTTAACATAGTTTTAGGCTTATAATTATAAATGAGACATAAACCAAGACCCTTGAGCTCCTTCTTCCCCAACATAACCTTCCAAAAGTTTCTGAAACCAAAAAGAGAGGGAAGGAAAAGATACCCCAAACAGGAATCTGATTAAGTTCAACTGGATTCAAAATCTAGAAATAGGCAAGGGTGAGTGTGTGTGTGTGTGTGTGTGTGTAAATACATGCATACCTACATGGATGTACACTGCAAAAGGTACTAAGATTTATTATACCAATTGAGGATATGTTTTTCTACCTATCTCCTAAACCAAAGCTTCTAAAACTGTGGATCAAGTGACCCCATAAGGAGTCGCATAACTGAATGTGGGGATTGCAAAATTATGATTTATCATGAGTAAATGTTTGATTTATATAACTATTTTATATACCAATAAATCCAGGGTCACATAAAAATTTCTGGGGAAAGAGGTTGTGAGTGAAAAAAGTTTAAGAAGCCTTTAGCAAAGATACTACTTAATGACTTCTATTATATCTGAACCTATGTCTATGATGATATTATTTTTCTGAATCAAAACACAGATTGTCTGACCAAAGCTATTTCTTTTGCCTTGGGAAAAGTATACCTTTTCTCATGAAGTCAGAACTGTCCCAGAAAAATAATCAGAGATCTATGATTGGTGTAACCATGTCCTCCATAGGAGTGCTCAGATCCACTTGAAAAGGGCTTTCTAGAGTTCTGTTTTGACAATACCTGCCACAGTGAGTGGTTCTTCAATTCACAGGACACTAGGGCTGAAACATTATCCTATATTTCAAGAAATCCATGTCAGCCTCGCCTCTGAACTAGACCAGAGACAGAGAATACAATACACAGACTTCATGGTGATCTCCCATGAAGAGTTTCTTAATTTAATCTCTAATGGGATTAACAGCTTCATTACATTCACAATCTACCATCTTCTAACCATTGTGGGAACATGAGCTTTTGGTACTTCTTTCTGCTTCTGTGAGAACTTTAGAAACTTCTTACTTTACCTTTCTCTGTTCACCATACCACACCCTAAAAGATACTACAATTAACTCTCAATTATCCATGCTAATGGGAGAGGTCAGTAGCATAGATAATTAAAAAATAATAATAAACAAGTCCTTCAAAGCATTTTTTGGCATTTCCTCTGTCCCTCTCCATGTAGAATAGGTGCTTTTGAGAACACAGAAAGTAGGGAGAGGGCAATGATTTGCCCACAGCAGAAGAATTCATAGTGATATGGAAGGGCATAACAGGGAGGGAAAAAAAATCCTTTGTGTAATGCAGTTTCTTCCATGAATTAATGCAGAGTTAGATCAGAAGAAAGCATCTGAGTTTACACAGTTAGAGGTGATGCTCAGAAAACAATCAGAAAACTTTGCTGAAATCCATGTGTTGTGTAAAGTCATTTGTACTCTAATCACAAAGGTGACTTTGGAAGTCCATTGTTGAATTATAAAATGGCTCATTGATAGTTTTCCCATAGGGCAAAGATATGTTTGCCTTTCTTCTGTTCTGGGCCCCTTTTAGAGGGAGGTTGGAGCATCCTATTCACTGGAGAGATGCCCCCTTTAAGCTATATTTCTAACCAGAAATGACTTTCTCATTTCCGAATCTTTTTTCCAAGTTATTACATGATATAAACAGTGTCAAAGAAAACATTTAAAAATATCACTAATCCCAGGAAGAAAAAAAATCTTTTCCCCAAAACTCAAAACAATAATAATAATCTATAGCCCACTCTATAGGCCTTAATGAAATGTTTCTCCTCTTTGTTATTATTTATAATACTTTAATATTTACAAAATATTTTTACATCCCATTTTGTCCTTACAATAACTCTGTGAAGTATACAAAACCCCTATAATTTTAAGATCAGGATATTTGTACTGACCTCATTCATTTTTATCAAGACCACCCTCTCCTTCTTACCCAATTTTACATCCCTCAAGCACAAGTTGTTTAACTTTTTAACTGGACAAGTTGTTTAACATTTATCTGCCTCACTTTCCTCACATGTAAAATGGGAATGATAATAAAAATCTTTCAGGGTTGCTGTGCAATCCAGTGAGATAATATTTATGGAGTACTTAGTATTGTGTCTGGCATATAATAGGTACTATATAAATGTTAGCTACTGTTATTAAGCAGCAAATGCAGCAAATTCTCTCAGATAGATTCTTCCCATTAAAACCAAATTGCAAGACTAGAAATGGCATTAGAATATCTTTATTTAAGGAAGCAATAATAAGGCAGAGGGGTGCTTCCTATTTCTTGATTTCTTTTTTGATCACTTTTTGGTTAATTTATTTCCCTAAGGATCCATGTACATAGTCTGATTAGTATTTTGACAATTTATCTTAATAGGGTAGTTGTTTTGTGGAAAGAGCAATAAATCTAAAGTCAGATGAGACATTGGACAAGTTTCTCTACTTATCTAGACCTCATCATTATTTTAACAGAAGGGGATTGAATTAGATGAAACCTTGATGATTTTCCCAGGGGAGGTTAGTTAGTGTAGAATTTCTTTTAGAAGTTAAATTGCTGTCAATTTATATATGCCAATCAAGCAGTTCCCAGAAGACTATTTTTAAGGCATTCTGCACTAATGAAAAATTTAGAACATCTTTATCTTAGCACTAGCTTGCGTATCCAAAAGCTAAAGTTTTTCAAAACGTATGATTGAATTCCAGAATTGAAAAACCCTTGAAACTCAGAGGATAAGCAATAAAGACAGAAAAGAAGTGGGGTGAAGAGTGTTAGCAACAAATTGTGTATATGTTCTGTGTCAACTTGTGAGTACAAGTCCAACTTGGCAGATGTAGAAAGATCATGTATTTATAACATATCCTTGAACAACTTACTAAAATGAATAATTAAGGTTTCTTTGAAAATTTATCTTTAAGGAGCTATTTTTACATTTTATATCTACAAGATAAAAAACAGAAACAATTTCCTAGGACAGGGAGTCCCACAAAATATGAGCCCCGTGTTTCCAAATATTGTCTGTTACCTTTTGAAAACAATCCTTTTTCTGATCCCATAATGAAAAACAATTCAAGTGACTGGTGTCTCTAGCAGAACTTGATTACTCATTTAAATTATACCCTAGGAATCCTGGTTCCAAACTTCCCACCTCCCTCAATCCAGGTGGGAAACACGGTCTAGCCAAATGGTAATAATATTTTAAGTGTTCTTCCACAGATAGTGCTTAGGAGCACAACACAAAAGTCCCTCTTAAGAAATGGTCAGGAAAGGTAAACTGGAAAGAAAACTAAGCTTTCCATATACAGACAAAGATAAAATCATTCTACTGCCAGGAAGATTCGGCATCTTTAAAAATGCCTTTTCAACCTTGAACTTTTGTCTGCTTGTTACTACAGAAACCATCTAGCAACCAAAATCAAAAAGAGACTCCACCCAAAACAAAGTGAAACAAAGCAAGATACCTCACTGTGTATGTACGTGTATATGTGTTAAGAAAAGATTCTTACCATTCAAAGAAAGAAACGCTTTTTTTTTTTTGAGGGGGGGATTTGAAACAGAAAAAGCTCCAATTACAGATGGCAAAAAGGAAAGTAGTGTGTGAGTAATGAGCAATGAGAAATGCGTAATGCGGGATGAGAGTATAGTTTCCACACGCCAGCTAAAGCAAGGTTTACACTCTTAAGCAATAAAAACAAACCATTAAGCCAGTCCAGCACTGTCAGGAAGTATAAAACAGTTCTTGAAACTTTGCAGTTACTATACAAAAGCTTTTCATAAACTTCGTTTCCTGATCTTCATTAAATGCTAACATCAAGCTACCATATGGCAATTAGCTGCCTCCTGAAATCAATAAAAAATCAACAATTTAGAAATAGTTGTACAGTAAAATAGTTCAATAATTATTCTCTCCTAGTGGTGTGGCAAAGTGGTTCCAGTGTAAATATAGTCCAGATGAAGTCTTGGTACTTAAGGCCCCAAGTAAATCAGTAGCTTTCACATAGACTTCATCAAAACTAATGAAGAATAAAAGGCCATCGGCAAGCAATGAATGGGGATGGAAGTTAAAGGTGAGCATTTTCAATGACATGTCATCAATGCTAATAGCTAACACAATACAAAGTACTAGGTAGGTGTTCTAAGGGATGTTTGTGGACCTCAATTAAATGACAAATCTGAATATTAAAAATAAAATCATTCTACCCAACATTTAAGATGTTTGATACACACACATGATCAAATGAATACATTATCCAATTACCATTAGAGGATGTGAGTCCTTTGGCTTTTATTTAAATAAGAGAATTCTGTGGATGGAGATTTTGTTTCCTTCCAGATGAAAAATATTTTTAAAAGATATATCCCAAAAGACATACAATAGTTTCAAAGAAGTCATGAGGAATAAATAGGAATAGAAAATTATGAATCTAAATCTTCATTATTAGGAAATCAGAGAATGTTAGAGCTGAAGCGACCTTAGACATCAATTAGTCCCGTCTCCTCCTTATTCTACAGAGGAGGTAACTTAAACACAGAGGGGTTAAGTGATTTGCCCCAGAGTTATACAATTAGTGATAGAACTAAAACTTCAGTCTTTTGAATCCTGCTCCCATCCCCCTCACCTCTAATTCTCATTCTACTCTAACCAGGAAATCCAATTCTACCGCTGCTTCTGAGGAGGGTTAATATATTCTTAAGAACTTGCCCATGTTTTCTAAGCCAATGTGGCATCAAGCCCTGGAAAGACTTTTCAAACATCTATTACCTGTGTTGGAAGTTTCATATCAACCCTTAGGCTCTCATTGATGCATCTCTCCAATGAGCAGTCCCAGAATGTTTTTACTAAATTTTAGCCTCAATTTTAGGATAAACAAATGCTTCAAAGTATGACTTCTATTTGCCTCCTTCAAAAGAAAAAAAAAAACCTTTCACTCAAATGTCTGGCATCAGGATCACATAGAATCAGTTCAGTGAGGCTAACTTGAGTGTTAAACTTTTTAAAAAGTATACAGTAAAGACTTGCACCTGCTCCTCTTTCCACAGAGATGTACTGACATGTATTTTGCGAAACTGGCTGAAGTACAAGCCCAAGCAAGCAACAAAGCTGATTTTACAAGATAAGCAACTGAGTGTTTTCATGTCTGAGGGTGGGTGGCTAGAACACAAAATTGCCAGTCATCCTCTAGGGGGAATAATGCCTTTGAAAATATTTGAGGGCATCATTTAAATAGATGGCAAAACACATTCAGATGGCAATAAATATCTACACTAAAGAAAAGGAGTTCTGGGTATATCAAGTGCTCTTAAATTCTAAAGTATACAAATCCACTTCAATCAGAATAGAAAAAAGTTTTTTGTGCCAAAAATGTGGCACAAAGATTCCAAGGTAGTTTGAGATGAAGTTTAAGGATAGGAATTGGGGGAGGGAGATAGTGAGGGGAAAGGAGAAAGAGGAACAAAATGGTTCCACAATGCTACTAGAGAGAAAAGAATTCTAGTTTAGAGAGTAAGGAGGTATCTTCACTGGTAAAGCCTAGTCTAAGGCCTCATCCTGACAGGAAGTAATGTAGGTTATACCAATGGGATGAAATCTAGCAGATCCTACCAAACAAGAAAATTTTTAAGCCTGAGCCTGAAGATGGGCTATATTTTTATCATATGAGGACCAGCCTTTTAAAATAGAGAACCACTTCATTTAGTTGGTTATGAATCTTTATATTGTAGGAACTTTCCAAAACCATTGTAGGATTGTATTTTGCACCAATAAAGGGGTTACTTCCACCCACAAAACTGAATTCTTGAAGTAAGGTTATGATAAGGAAAGGAGATGAGACAATTATCTGGTAAAATTATTTGTAACCAATTTTCTATTTTCAAATTATAATATGAATGTATATATTTATATGTATAAAACTGTCTACATTCAGAATATTATGGCATTAAAAATATGTATACCAATTTATTATACACAGGCATGTATACATATATGTGTATTTATATTTCTCTCTCTATATATATATATAGATGCATATAATGCATGTGGTTTTGCTCAGACTAATATTTAAAATCATTGGCATTCTGTAAACAATAAGAAAAGTAAATCCAATGCAAAAATTATCACAATATATCATAAAGCAATATCAAATTATCTAGGATAATCTACTGCTTTGATTTATACCAGTTAGCATGGCAAATAAGGTTAAATGTCTCTAAAGGGACATTGAATTTAATATACTGCTGGCTTGCATATAGTAAGTACTCAGTAACCTATGGTTATTTTCCCTCTCTAATGGAGTGGGGGGAGGGGAGGATGTTGTATAGGTCTAAATTACCCAATAGGGTCTTTATATTGACCTGCCCATATGGACAATTGCTTGACTTTATTTTTTCTATTGAGACACAACCTGAAGTAGAAGCTGGAGTAAATATTATGCTGAAACAGAAGCTGGGACTGGTAGTTCTTCTCAAGGGAAGTGGGGAAGGAAAGAAATAGAGATCTGGAGATTCCATAATAGTTAAGATACAGTGGCTGTGGGACTCAAGGGGAAGGAGAAAAGTACTAATGCAGACAAGGAATCCACAAAATTCAATCAGTAATGAAAGGAGATCCATGGCAGAAAATTTGGGAAACTACTACTATTTAGGCCTCACATATTAGCAAACAGCACATATTGCAATTGCTGGCAGAATTCAGTGCTTGAAGAATTCAAAATATCTTACATATTTATGATTGATACATAAAGCCACATCTATGGCCATGAAGTTAGTTACAGCTCTTAGAATGTACTTAATAATCTCTATGTCTAAGGATTCAGTATGTGAAGCAAAAGAAAAAGACTAACAACAAAAAAAAAACAAACCCCCAAAAAACCCTTGTTTTATCAGGTAGGGCTCTGGGGCAGGGGAGGGGGAAGAGGAGGGGAAAAAACCTATAAATTAAAAAAAAAAAAGGTTCTGCCTGTCACATTTTTATACCAAGTCAGTAGAATCTCTTTGTTTAGGCACCTCTAAAAACAAATAATAAATAAAAACAAAAGAAAGTACCAGAAGTTGACAAACATTTCTACATACATCCCTTGATTTTACCAGTGAAAGAACTTGATACTATTAAAGATCTCAGCCTCATCAGTCTCATTCTTCACAATTTTAGTCCATGTTTTCCCAAAATTCACCATATGGCATCTATTCAATATGCATGTATGTATACACATATGCAAAGCTATACTTATATAAAGAATATATAATATCTGAATATGTAGACAGACTTTTTTCTTATGATTTTGAGTTACATTCTAACCAATCCTATGGTATATACATGTTGAATTCACAAAAAAGATAAAAAGATAAAATTCTTTTATAAGATTCTAGAAATTTAGCAAATAATTCTTTCTCCTAAGGCCTTATGCCCTCTACCATGGACTTTGTGAACAGATGAAACAACTATGAAGAAAGATTTGAGAGTTGTAAAGACTATTTACCTATCCACAATGTAATGGGAGTAGGAATTCCTATTTGCTATTATGAGAGAGAGAGAGAGAGACAGACAGAGAGACAGAGAGAGAGAGAGAGAGAGAGAGAGAGAGAGAGAGAGAGAGAGAGAGCTTATAGAATCAAAGGATCTTAGAGCTGGAAAAGACCTTAGGGGCCAGTCAGGTAAGATAAACCCTACCTGGACAAGAATCTCCCCCATCATATGTTCAACAAATAGCCATCCAAACCTTGCTAAAACATTTCCAGTGATGAGAAACACACTACTTTCTGAGGTAGCCTATTTTACTTACGGATGACTCTACTTGTCAGGAGACATTTCAAGTACACATTTACCTTTTTGAAACTTTCAGTTAGGACCCTTAGTTCTGCTCTCTGAGGGCAAAAAATAGCATAATCCTCTTCCATGTGATAACTTGTCAAATGCTTAAAGACAGTTATCATGTTCTGAGCCTTCTCTTTGCTAGACTAAATATGCCCATTTCCTTCAAGTGCTCTTCATATGGCATGGCCTTTTACTCTGCTTACAATTATATCCATTTCATCAAAGTCTTTTCTAAAGAGTAAATTGACCAATAATGATGATAATGATGATGATGCAATGAACTGACCAGTAATAATCAAAAGGCTTTATCCAAAGGGAGTTAAATTGTAAGGTGGAAAATGACCAGTATTGAATTTTAAACTTCCCACTTTTATGACCTTAAAGAGAGGATTAGACATGTTATAAGAACTATTAAATAACATCAGAGACCTTGAATCCAGATCCTTGAAAAGAATCTAAATATAACTGTCAATTGCACCACAAAACATTTTTTTAAATCAGTTTCAGGGCTAGAGTAAAACAGAAAATCTAGGGATAGATTTCTCAGTTCTATCAGGATCAAATATTACCAGTTCAATGGATTTGGCATGCTAGAGTTCTTGAAAACTTCCGCATAAATAGCAGGATAATTTCCAGGTTTTTTGGCTGCAGCAATGAAACCCACCAAATCTTTCCTTTAGTCTGATATTAGTAATGTGCACAAGGAGATTCTCTAGACCAATTGGCAGATATTACTGAAGAAACAGTGTTCAGAATTTCACTTTATAAATTCCCATTAGTTCTATCAATACTTGGTAAAATATAATTTTAGAACCCTCATTTCATATTGTCCAGATTTTTAGTTTGTTTTTTGATAGGTCATTTAGTCTTAAAATTTTTATTTAAAAAAATCTGTTAATTAACAACATGTTGAATAAAAAAATAGTATCTTTGGTGCAAGTATAAGTTTCATTAGCATCTTACTAGTGAATTTGAAGTCATCCCTTGTACTTTTTTTTAATTCCCTTTTAGATGAAGGATTTCAGAAGCAGTAATGCAAACACAAGGTAGCATTGTGAATGCTGTATAAATGCACCATTTTCTTTCACAGATTGGACTTTGTAGAATGAAATGTCAGAGTTCCAATATTTATTATCTGAAATAGGTTTAACATTTGGAAAATACGTTCAAACACAGAACCTTAGAAAGAAAAGCAAGTGAATTTGACAGATAGCACTGGGGTAGACAGAAACCATGGATGACAATATTTTGTTTTACTTGGGGCAAAATTTGAAGACAAGGATTATTTTAGTTTAATAAACTCCCATTTGAGGGTTTTTTTTTTTTTTTTAAGACTCATTCCCATCTGTTAAGGCAAGGGCCAGCAGAAATCAGTTTTAAATATACGTGACCACAATATTAATAATGAAGAACTCTTATATTTTATTTAATGCTTTGGCCAGGATAGCTATTTAAAGGGGTTACTAGTTAAGGAAAGAAGAACAAAAAGCCATCATTCACTTTCCTATAAGTTCAAACATTTTACTAAAGGTTTCGATTGGCCCTGCTGTAATCGCTCTGCAAATTAGTTGGGAATTTCAGTATTTCTATTAAATCAGCAATGTCTGGTTCTTATCCAAAGATTCCGTCTAACGAAGATGCCAGTTCTCATGGATTGGACAGCCCACCCTGCAACATTCCTGAGAATTGTACAATATAATAATCTTGAAAGTCAGCAGAGTGGATTATCCACTTTTTTTTTTTTTTTCTGGACTTGAACTTGTGACCTTAACAGTAGCACTGCAAAAAGCAAATGTGCTATGCACTTTGCCATAGTAACCTTCCATGTATACTTTTCAACTTAAATACACACAACTGAAACAGCTACAATTTTGGAAAATTATGTACAAACCCTATATTTCTTTTGATTATATATAAATACAAATTAGCTATTTTTTTCTAAAAAGTGGTTATAATAGTAAATAAATACAAAATAAGAATCTGACCATTATACTTCATGTGCTGGGGTTGAACCCATATAAAATGTACAACTAAAATACATTTAAAATCTTTAAGGAATAATTCTCTGATTAAAATATTTGTTTTCCCAACTTTTTGTAGACATAAATATATTTTCAAAATAGCTGTGTTTTTTTTTTTCATTTCATTACATAAATAAAGTCTTCATTGGGAAATATTAAAGTGTCAACTTGTGTTTTTTTTTTTTTGCTTTTGTCTAATATATATTTTTTAAAATCCTGCTGTGCTAACGACACCCACATCCCTCCACAACCATATCTTGATAATTCTTTAACACGACTTTTTCATTTTCATCAAGGTAGAGCATGGAGATAGCACTGAGTTCTGTTGGTACACAGCATGCCTTAGGGATTTTGGAGTTAACTGAATTGACCAAAGTCTGAACAATGGCATGATTTGTTGAGTTCAGGTGATCAGCCAATGGAAAGGGACATTCCCCATGGCAGTAAAAGGCATGATACCCTGGTGGGGCAACAATCCAGTCATTCCACCCCACATCACTGAAGTCTACATATAAAGGATGTCGCTTGCAACTGGACTTGAGGCGTTTCCGCTGTTTGTGTTTTGCTTGACGCTTTTCTCTCTTGTGGAGAGGATGTCCTTTGCCATCATGGCCAAAAGTTACTAGTAATGGTCTTATCTGTGACCAGCTATGATCGTCCTGATGCAAAGACCTACTAATCCTTACATGTCTCTTGGAGACCGCTCTGTCATCATCCAAGTGAACCACTTCTACCACAAACCCATGATTTGCCTGTCCCTGTGCAATCCACCTCATCACAGCGGGTGTGACATCAAAGTTTTCCCATTTGCTTGCATTATGATTTACCAACCTTGTGTCCAACAGTCTTGTAATGGGATATTCAGAGATGGATGTTGCTGGTTTTATAATTTCATAAATATTAATACGATGATGGTGATTGGTGTTATTTTTAAAAGCTTCCTGAACCTGCTCCCGAAAAACCTTAAGTTCAGCTGAGGTGATAAACTCCTCATTGGGGATGGAAGTTAAATTAAAGAAGAAACGCCGGACTGTTTTCCCATTTGTTTCTGGCAACTCTTCCAAAGATTCTGATTTGATTGCAAGAAGGAAAAACAAAAACGAAAAGTCAATCAGTAATTGAAACAAATAATGACAATTGAAATAGAAACACTTTCAATTCACATTTTGAAATTTAGCAACTACAAGAGAGAAGATTTTTTTTAAGAAAAGAATTTCTCTTGTCTATGTGTTTGTTTATATGATCATGTACAGTATGAACCAAAAATACAATTCACTATCATGCTTTTGATCCAATACTGGAGTACTACATTCCAGGTGGTTATAATAACGGGGAAAGAACTATGAAGCATTATTTTGGAATTCAAGGACTTTAGCAAAAATCTTTAGCACTGTAGTTAGCAGAGGTCTAATGAGAATGATTAAAACTGACTGAGGATTTACGGAAATTATTGCATTTCTTTTTTTTTTTTTTTTAAAGTACGTCTTTAATGTCAATCCCTTAAGCTCTATTCCAAAACATTACTCTACAATTTAGATGATTTACAAATCTTGATATACAGATTTCAGTGTCCTAATTAAAGACCATGAACTTAACATCTGTGATGATATTTTACAAAGCACACCCTACTATTTCATTCAATAGTCCATAGACAAGGGCATTTATATGAATCTCCTTCTTCAGGGGAAACACATGGGTGGTACTAGGATACTGTGGTAATTAGGTCCAAACAATATCAAGAGAAATAGCTTCCCATCTGTAGTCTTTCCTATGACCTCCACATGACCCCAAAAGCCAGGTTACTTTTCAGATATTTTTTAGAAGAAAATTGTGTGTGTGTGTGTGAACAGGCTTCTTTGTACACATATGCTGCATGTGTTTCTGGAAAGTATATATAAAATACATAATTCTCTTACAGATGAGATTCAAAATCATGATTTTTTCCTTCCAAATTTTCAGTAATATAATATTAATAATGAAAGAACTCTGAAATTTAGATGATTTCAAGAAAAGGACCATGGCTCTTGAAGAAAATGTGGTAGAAAAGAATTTATTGGTTGCATCCTACAAAATACCAATGCCCTGCCCCTATTCTGATCAATCAGACACACAAATTCATTTGTTTTGTTGGGTTTTTTTTTTTTCCATTTTTACTGAATACTGTGTAAGTCACTTTGAGGACTTGCTGTCTCACAAAGAACAAACTGACACATATATTTACTATTTAATTCAGCTTCCTTCTTCATTTTAAAGCTTCCTAAAAGATAAAATGACCACTGATGTTAAATTTTTGCCACTTAGTTAAGGATACCAACTAAATTAAAAATCTAGAAAATTTGTTGTCACAGTTCTTTTCTTCTTTTTCTTTCTTCCTTTCTCTCTCTCTCTCTCTCTCTCTCTTTCTCTCTCTCTCTCTCTCTCTCTCTCTCTCTCTCTCTCTCTCTCTCTCTTCTTCTCTCCCTCCCTCCCTCCCTCCCTTTCTTCCTTCCTTTTGATAATCATTGAGGACTAAAATCC
The DNA here is from genome assembly GCA_023553655.1 of Myrmecobius fasciatus. Taxonomy (NCBI): domain Eukaryota; kingdom Metazoa; phylum Chordata; class Mammalia; order Dasyuromorphia; family Myrmecobiidae; genus Myrmecobius; species Myrmecobius fasciatus. Next base: position 360,886 of record JAJPUD010000926.1, read on the forward strand.
AGATGTCTTTGGAAAGAGACCTAATGACACAGAAAACTGGCCAGGCCACCATTCCAAAGGTGATACTTGTGTATCAGCAAATGAGAGAAATTTCTTCTCACTATTTTGCTTCTGTCTTTAAAGACTAAAATTAAATAGGGGAAGGAGGAGGAAGCAGTAATTTTCCCATTTATGTGAATATTTTAGTTAAGGAGCAATTCAGTTTGGATTTTTTACAAAGTCAAAGCTAATTTTAATTTTCAAGAAACCAAATTAATTGAACAACAATGTAAATGGCATCTTGGCAAACATGCAAGCATTTCAAACTGTGGTCAGCAGATGAGAAAACACATTCCAGGGGATAGTACAGAAAACTTCTTTGCTTGAATTGGGGAAAGTCAATCCAAGAAAAAATATCCCAGGCTTTCTACAATCTGTATAGATCAATCCACCTAAATCTGCTCTTCGGAAACCAATCAGCATTCTCTATGCTTATGGCAACACACTCCCACTGCCAAATGCTATTAATATTAGAATGGCTGCGCTACAAATTAACTAAAACTTTCATGAGTGACAAATGTTTAGCCTCTTCTTTCTCCATCTTCTGCATTTAAACCTTAAAGCCTTGGTTCAGCTAACTCCAAGACATACCAGGATACCAGGAACTTCTGGAGAAAGTTGGGAGAAAAATGACTAGTCATTTCCATGTATATTACTATCTATTTCCATGTATATTATCACCTATCTTTCCCTTCACAGTCAATTTCCCAAACATAACTACATATAAAGTATGATTATCATACTTCCCTTTAAGTCCCTTGATTTGAGAAGGTTGGAAGAATGATCTAAGAAGGAAAAAACCCACAACTCAAGACATTTCATTTTACTATGGTACACAGAAGGAACTAATAAAAAGAAAATAGGAATAAACCAGGAAGAGGAGTGGGGTGAAGGGAAAAGAGGAACATCTCTATCTAGTAGCCAAGAAAATGAAAGTAACTAAAACATAGGATAAGGAAAAGAAGAAAAACTTCTCAATAAACAAAGGAGAGAAATGAAGGGGGAAAGATTGGCATGAGACACATAAGAGAAGGCATTATTCACAAAGAGGGAATAAAATCTAGGAAGAGGTATATCAACAGACCAAACAGAGAAGAATAACTTTAATAAAAAGAAATAAAATCTAAGGACGAGCAAAAAACCTTGATTTTCTAGCCTGTACCTTCAAAGTACTTAAGACAATTTTCTATTGTCCTTTCAAAGTATTAGTGACATGAAGGCAGCCCTGATTATAGATGTGTGAGTTAAACATAGGTCATAGGGATAACAGCATGCTGTCAGGAACCCAAAAACTTTGGGGAACAGCCACCTGATGCTACCTCCCCACACTTACTTTGGGTTCTTTACCTCTCCTCCCCTACATGAGGCTGCAAAGAAAGGCGATGCATCACTTTTTATGGATCAGAAAAACCAAAACAAGATCCAAAAAGTAAGATGCAGAGAAGCAACAAGAAAAACAAAATTAAAGGGAAGGTGAGGTAGCATAGGCACATCAGAGGTAAGTAGAGAAAATGTGGCAATAAAGAATGGGAAAGAGAAATCCCAAATGTGAAAGAGGAAAGAACACATGAATGAAAAATACAAGGAAAGGAATAAGAAAGGAGGGGAGGAAGAGAGGAAGGAAAAAGAAAGGAAACTAAAGAAGGAAGATGGAAGGAAAGAAGACAATAATAAGACAAGCAGAAATATAAGTTGAATACTTACTGCTTCAAACATTTAAAAAAATACATCTTGAGTTTCATTGATATGAGTACCCCATATATTGATGTAGATAGTACACATGGGTATAGGAGTGAGGGAAAATCTCTTCCAATGCTTATACATTTTTATGAGTTACTGTGGCCAAAAGAAAATCTCTTGTTGGAATAGCCTCAAATAACTCAGGGTCATCTTCAGACCTTGGTGAGGCATAAGACAGATACATTAGTACAAGCAAACAAAGAGGAAAAAATGTATAACAGTATACAAGAAATCTAAAAAGTCTCTTTAAAAAAATTGTAAAACAAACAAAAATTAACCTATTTTTTGTCTGCCTATTGGCTATACCAGAATATATTTCTACCCATAAAAAATAAGTTTCCAAAACTTGCTTTTCATTGCTCTCCATGCAGAGCAGAAAACAAAAGTTTAGAAGTTTCAGCTGAAATAGACAGAGGGAGGAGACCTGTGATGTCATCAATATAGGGAATTCCCAGATGAGGAAACTCACTTTTACCAAGGCAGGTCAACACTTTCTTTGAACCTTAATAGTCTTAGGGAGCCACTTGGAACACTAAGAGATTGTGATATGCCCTTAGGTAACATAACCAGAATGTCTCTAATGAAGCATGTGAGCCATCACATCTTCTTGACTCTAAGGCTAGCTCTATATTGATGGGTATCTCTCAGTGGGTATTAAGCACAAAATGTGGATTGCTGACAGTATTGTAAAGTGTCTTTGTTGAGGTAGCAAAATCTTAGGGCATCTTATACTACCTGTTTAGACAGTAATCCTTACTTGTGGAGAAGTGAAGAAAGTAAAGAGAAAAATAGTAATATTTTATAATTGTGTCACTCAGCATCCAAAATAAAATAAAAAATTCAGTTAATCTATAGCATGGCCAGTATTCATTTATCTGAATATATTAAATGATCTGACTAGATTTCTGAATGTCTACTGAGATTTTGGAGTAATATATAATCTATTTTGTCCTTCCCTTTTCCTGACAGGAAGGAAAAATAAGAGAAGAAAATAAAGATAAAATAAAAGGCAAAAAATCTAAAATGGGAATTAATAACAAGAGTTCATAGACCAAGGATCAGAAACAGAAAATCTTGTCAGTATGAACTAAATAGTTATGGGAACAAAAAATGAGGACACAGAATGGAATGTAGACAGTATAGCAATGTAACCATCACAAGAAAGGTGCAGTCCCAACTTTATTTTATTTACTTCATCAGGACCTGTGATTTCCTCATTATAGGAAACTCCGTTCACCAATACTGACTAGCAAATAGTCTGTAATGTATAGAGCTACCTGAAGCCTTGAGAGATTAAATGACTTTTCCAGTGTCACACAAATAGAATATGTAAGAACACAGGCCTTAAACCCATCCTGATTCCAAGACTGACCCTCTAGCTAGTATCCCTTGCTGCCTCTTTCCCAACATTAAAAAATAGTAAAAACTCATGCAAAGTCAACTCAATAATTCCAAAAAATCTTTATTAAATAACCACTACATAGGCATAGGACCATAAATTTAGATCTGATAGTACCCTCAGAGAACATATAGAACCATGGTCCTTAATCTGGGGTTTATGGAATAAATAAACGTGTATGTATTTCATGTTTGCAGGGCAGTTAGATGGTATTGTTGATAGACCAACAACCCTGGAGTCAGTTCAAATCCAATCTTAGGTACTTATTAGAAGTATGACCGGCCAAGTCACTTAACCCTATTTGTATTAGTTTTCTTATCTGTAAGATGAGCTAGAGAAGGAAATGGCAAACTACTCCAGTATCTTTGCCAAGAAAACACTAAAAGCATCCTTTATTTGATTCAGTAGCTCTCCCTCCTAAAAGTGCTGACATAAAATTTGAAAAGATATTTCTCAAGTTAAATTACATTTAATTTTCTTTTGAAAATTTAATAAAACTTCAGGAGAAAAGATAGCATGAAGTACAGTTTAAGTTAAGGTTAGAATCACTGCTTTTGATATTTCTGTCAATGTCACACAAGGTAGAAATAAAAATAGGAAGAATCTAAGAACTTTTCTCCAAAAAAGACAAGAAAGGTAATATGCCAGAATTTTTTAAATGGAGAAAACTCAATGAAAAACAAGAAAAAGGCAAATAAAGTAAAGGTAACAAAGAAATTCTATTCCATCCCCCAACAAGATAATGCCATTATCACAAAGAGAAAAAAATATATCATTATTAATACTCCTACCTCACATAAAGTATACTTTCCTATCCTTCTGAAATAAACTAAAGCATCATATTACCATTTGAACTAAGTTAGGGGCAAAAAGACAGAATTTAGGTGGAAAATTCTACCAATGTTAGGAAAAGACTAAAAGAAAATCAGTTTCATAGTGATTGTTCTCTTACTTTAAATAAACAATTCAGTCATTCATACAGTAGTCAAAAGACTTAGATTCTGGTTCTGTCACTAACTAGCTGGGTGCAACTTCAGATCTTGGAGCCTCCATTTCCTTGTCTTTAAAATGAAACACTTGAACTAAATCAGAAGTTTTTAACCTTTTTGTGTCATGGACCTCTTTAAAAGTCTAATGAAGTCCTTGGCCTCTTCATAAAATAAAATAAAATACAAAGAGAACCAATTATATTGAAATATCAAAATACTATTCTCACTAGAGTTCATAAATTCCTTAAAATCTGTTAAGAACTGCTGAATAAAATGAGCTCTAAAATCTTTTTTAGACTAAATCTTCAATGATCCTACTATGTGAAAGACAGGATCACAGGTATTTCAGGGGATACAAAAAAGCATGTGTCCTTGCTCTCAAAGTGCTCACAAAACGGGAGAACCTTTTACTTTTATACCTAAAATATGCATGATTTTGTTGGTGTAGTGACCAATCCAGACCACTCTCTCTCTTAAAAGATGAAATTATATGTGACTAAAAAACCTATCACTTTGTAGATAGGCTGGTGATAACTCTCTGAACTTTAGACCAGATTGGTCTTTGGATAATTGGCTTCCATTGCTTATACCAAATTTTGTATTAAGCTTGATTGAGAGCTAGTGCTTTCCTTGAAAAGAAAAGAATCTGGGGCAACCTCCATGTTATGGTGACACCTCTTAACACAACTTGCTTTAGTTCTAGTCATATATATTAAAGAACACTCATTCAGGATAGAATATATAGGTTAATGCAAGTTCATCAATTCTTTTGAATCAAATATGACCAGATGTGTCATGGCCCGTAAAGTTTATTTTCCTTATCTAGTCAATATTTCACAACTAACTATACAGTCGAACCTTGTAGGTTCAAAAGAACTGACAAACCTGGGTTCATCTGAAAATCTGCTTGCAAAAATGTAAGTGGCTTATCTATATAAGTAATTTTAAATGGTCTTCTCACCCAGAAGTGCTAATATCCCAAATTCAAAGGAGAACTTTAATAAGAAGTGTGGCACTTTCCTTTGAAATCAGAACACAACATTAAAAAAAAAATAACACAGGACTTCACTGAGTTAAACTGAAGACATGATAACAAATAAAAATGATTTAAGATTTACTAACATGATATGGATTAGCTTTGCAATGAATGAAAGAGCTACAAAAATTGTATTTTCTGCCTTTCTATAATTATTCTGGAATTATATACAGTATTGTTCTTAGAATTCCAAGCTATAAACTAAGGAAATCAATGATTTCTTCTTATCCTGAGAAACTTTTGGTCCTTCCGTAAATAAACAAGCTTTAGTTGTATTCAAACACTGAATTTTGTCCTCTAGTAAAGCATGTAATGGCAAAGTTCCAATATATTTTCATTTATTTTTGTGTACAGTGCAAAGGCCACTGACATACTTGTAACAGTAAGTATCAAGTATCATTTCAAAGAATGATGACTCAGCCTTAACAAAGTTGTAATAAATAAAATATCCAGATTTGCAAAAAATGGAAATATTCATGAGTTTCTGTCACATTAGATATGGAAACCACCTGTGTATAAATATTTCAGTTACTTATTTAAATTAAATCATAATAAACAGATAATTTTTTTACTGCCCCATTCTTTTTGACATGCAGTCTATGAATCCGATAGAAAAGATTCAATTTTATACATGCAAAGCAATCTGCCTTATTTAGATAAAAGTAACTTATGGGCAGCTGGGGTGGTGTAGTAGATAGAGCCCCTGGCCTGTAGGCAGGAAGAACTGAGTAAAAATATGACCTCAGACACTTATTAACTGTGTGACCCTGGGCAATTCACTTGACCCTCTTTTCCTTAGTTTACTCCTCTGTAAAAAAATCTGGAAAAGAAAATTGCAAATCTTTCCAGTATTTTTGCCAAGAAAGCCCAAATGGGTTCATCAAGAGTCAGATTGGACTGACATGATCAAAAACTGGTTTATAGCTTACCTAAAATTGATCAAATTTTCCTGGAAATAAAATGATGGGGAAAAACAAATACAAAAAATGTCAAACCCACCTAAGTTTACATATATTCATGGGAGACAGCCTGGTTCAATTAGAAAAGAACTGGCTCTTAAGACAGAGAAACTTGTGTTCAAATTCTTTCGAAAATGCTTACTCTCTGTGTGAACTTGGAGAAGCCATTTCATTTTTCCTAAACCTCTATTTCCTAATCTGTAAAATGAAGGGGATGGACTAGATTGCCACTGAGGTTCCTTCTATTCTAGAACTCTGATGGTAAATGTATACGTAGATGACATCTCCTTTAAGACATTATGTAAAACTTAAATGATCTCAACATTAAATAAGATATATAACTTTTCTATTTTAAATTGAAGTAAGGTTTCCATATTAAAATGCCTATTTCTAGAGGAGATATCAAAATATCCATTCTTATTATTTCTTTGCTTTTAAAATCCATTTCAGTCAATATCAGGTGAACAGGAGAGGGGGTATGGAATTTCAATGATCCCAAGAATTTGTTGACAAGGGTCATAGCTATAATAACAGTGACATTACTACAAAAATCAACAGAGCCTCTCAGAATTTTCAGTTGCTGAAGAATTTGAATTAGATCTTATTATCCCTAGGTACCAAAGTTCAAATGTCTGAGAAGTGAGATTGAAAATGAAAGTGACTATCAAGATTTTTTCCTTCTTGATGTGGATATTTTGAATATAAGAAGCTATTTTTGTTCTTTTGCTTGCTTTGGGACCCAATAATCACTCAGAGCAAGTGTTTTAGCTAATAAAAGTCATCCTCAGTGCTGTGAGAAAATGTCTGATGGGAGAAATTTTGATTTATTTTTATAATTAGGGCCAAGCTATTACTATTATATTTTGTAATAGCACTCAGCAGTAGAAAAAAAGCAGCTCCCAAAAGAAGCTACATGGGTCATTATCCTATTCTTCTACCATCTGTGCCCTAATCCTTTCACTCTAATTCCTTACCAATTGATGTCTTGTAATATATGACAAATATATTCTAGTACTTTGTTCATTTAAAATTAAGGAATATATTTCTTAACTGATATGAAAACATCTCAAAAATGTGGATAAAAATGACATCTATTTCACAGAATTATGAAGATAAGATGAGTTCTTTGTAAAATATTTTGAAAACTTTAAAGCTCTATATAAATTCTAGTTACATTAATGATTTGAACATCTTCCAAATGAACTGCATTCTAATAAGATTTTTACTATTTGGCTTAAGAAACTTAAATACAATGTAAATCCTGTATTTCTTAAAAAAAAAAAAACCTATAGATTCAGACACTATAATCAATATACTGACATTCTAGCGCTTTTAACTAAAAAGATTTATACCCATTATCATAAAAATCACATTACCTGCAAGTTTAGGTTCATATAAAGTTAAAAGATAGCTGGTACAAAGCTTTCCTCTGCAGGATTGTTAAGGATTACCTTATTTCTACACTAAAAGTATCTCAGATTTAAGCAAAAGACAAAAAAGTCATTGTGGAAATAATACAATTGATTGTCGAATTGATCTCTCACAAGGATTCGACAGGGATTAGAAGCTTTCCAAACCATCCCAGAACAACTGTAATTTAGGAGTTTCTCAAAGTATACAGCATTAAAAAAAAAATACCTATTTGTGGGGGTTTTTTAGGTGGACTTGGGTCTAAAAATCTCTTATACTGGATTTCAGAAAGGGAAACTGAAAAATGAGATGGAAAGATTTAGAGTAAATGTGTCAATATAAGCCCTCTTTGTAATCTTTTTAATTTGTCAAAAAAAATTAAGGTGCAATTCCTGCAAACTTTTCAAATTTATGTTATTAAAGGTGATTTTGATAAAAAGGATGAAATTTTACTTTTGTTGTTCCTATTCCCCCACTATTTGCCTGCATGCACTACTCACATTACTTCCCCCTGTATGTCCATTAAAAGGGAGTCAGGAGGAGACACTGAGGGGAGAGCTACAATCAATGTTCACCTCAACTAGCTGCTAGTTAACTCCAAAGATTAAGAGTTAATGTTGGAGTGCGTGTGTAGGGGAGGGAAGGGGGGAGGAATCCCTTTTCCTTCCACTAGCACAAGGCATAAAAAACTCAACAGGCAAGTTTCCCTGGCTCTTGTCTTACTGCCATCAACAAATGTTTACTGAATGTCTCAAGATCACAATGTGATCTTGAGAAGCATCTTAGCAATCATCTAGTCTTCCCACACCCCCACCCCCATTTTACAGATAAGGAAACTGAGATAGGGAAATGATTTGTCTCATGCTATACTACTAATAACTTGTGGCAGAAAAATTCAAAAACCCAAACCCAGTTTCATGACTTTAAACCACTAAGCTGCTTTCCACATCTGGAAGGCTCGGTAACTAGGCATTGTTGAGGACACAGAGATGATCCGTGCTCATGCCCTTCACCCGCCCAGTTAGTTACCTCCCCAGTACCTCACCTTCATGGTGGAAGCTTCGGACGGTATTAGCCCGGCTGGTTGCTCTCTCCAGCTGGTAGTCCATGGTGGGATCCCCCAGCTGGCCCGAATGCAGGCGGTAGAGATCTAGCATGTAGGGGGGGATGATCGCGTTTTTGCTGGGGCTCGGTCTCTGCTTCAGCCCGAACATACTGAGCAGCCGCAGCTCAAACTCGCTCAAGATTTCTTCCGACTGCTGCGGTGTGGAGCGGCCGGATTCAGCGAACTTCCTCCGGCCCACCTCCGGTATGAGGCCAGCTGAACTACCCAGCAAGACTTGGTAAAGCAGCAGCGCTAGAAGAGAGCGGATCCCGGCAACCATGGTCAACCTGCAGAGAGGATTTGGGGAGTGGGGTGGGGTGGGGGAAAGGATAGGGACGGACAGCAGAAAAGCAAGGATGGAGATGAGTCTAAGAGATCTGTGACAGATGCACCACGCCAGCGGGCCGGGACCCTCGCCGGTGGCACACTTGTCCCAGACGTGCCAGCTTGCCCAGCAAGTCCGCATCTGGTCCTAGCCACGGCCCGTGCCACTTCCCGGGAAGGTTGTCCTGGCGGCCGCCTCCCCAAGATCTCTGGGCTCCGGGGAGCTTCCTTCCACCTACCCCCGCCTCTAGGGGGCAGGGGCGCCATGATTGCAAAGGGGAGTGGGCGCTAACAGGGGCTGCCATCCCCGGCCGCGCCCCGCCCACAATCTAGATTACCACCATCACTTACCTACCCCTACCCCCCACCTTTCAACAATCTCCCGGAAACTCCAGTGGTTGCTGAGACCTCAATTTAAGACTTTAAAATCGTCTGCGAGGAAGCAGATCGAATTTGGGGGGTCCAGAGAGGGGACAACAGTGTTTTATATAGAGGGGCTTCCCATTCCCTTCGCACGCGAAACTAGGGCATTTAAATTGCGGAGAGGGCCATTTGGTAAATGTATAAGCTCCATTTCTCGTGGCTCATGTTAATAACACAAGATACTCATTTCAGCGATACAAAACCACAGAGCACAAAACTTTCAGAAACATTACGCCCGCCATGCACAATTTCTTAACACGCACATACATTAACGTAAACTGTGCCTATCTCTTTGCATTATAAAACACACACAATGTATATGACTTCCTGATACGCATACACCGTATTTTACTTCCAGGCATGCTACAGTCACAATATATGACTTCCGAACATACGTGATTCAGGTCACAACCACTTCCACATACAAACACAAACATATACATACATATATACATACCTATATGTAAACACACAGATATATATATGTGAAACATATTTTGTAGGTATGTTGTAACACTTCTTTTTATACATACATAGCACAAGGAAAAGTAACTCATTGTATATATACAAACACGTTAGGAGGGTTATACCAACGTATAATGTCGGGGTGGGGTGGGGGAGAGGAGGGTTGGGTCTGTATTATTTCAGATGTCAGAGTATTGAAAGAAAAAAAAAAGGACAGAATCAAATTCTTTGCCTTTCTGATACCTCTAGAAACCAGATCTTCCTCTCTCTTCTCAAAATTAGTAGTAGCAAGGGGCCAAGAGGGAGCTAGATAGAGGAAAGTTCTCAAGAAAGATGTGTAACAGAGAGACCGGGTACCTGGTTGGAAATGGGAAAGATCCCTGAGTCTAACGGGTGAAATAGAGGGGCAACCTTCTTTAAGAGGGTTTTTTTTTTTTTTAAATCATCAGCGAAGTGTTAACAGCCATAATAAAATATCTTGAAAGGGGGAGGGAAGGGGCGAAGGAAGGAGGGGCGAAAAGGGAGTGCACTTCAAGTTGTCTTGGAGTGAAGCCGCCAAGAAAGGAGGGGGGACGGTGTAAAAAGGGTGGGGGAGCGGGAGCCAGCTGCAGCTGGGACCGCGCTGCACGTGGGCACTGTAGGGTGTTTACCTTCGGCCGAGCAGCGCCCGCCGGGCGGGGGAGGGAGGGACGTAGGGAGTTTGTCTGTTGAGCTCGGGTAGTTGAAGGCAAGTGGAGGTGGGCCCAGATCCTCAGTCACCGACTGGGAAGCGGGTCAGTATAGGTGCGAAAAGGTCTAGCATCACAGGACCCCATACCGCCCCCTCTTCGCAGTGCAAGCCCTCCCCACCCCCCCACCCCCCAGAGATTCACTCCTCTACCTTTAGGAGACTGCCGATTGACTAAGAAGCACACGGGGGCACGTCCATTGAAACAGCCTCCACATGGAAAAATCTCTGGCGGTGGAGATTGAAGCTGTGATTTTTGTATTCGTTCCTCCTCCCTGGTGCCTGTCGAGGCGGCCCCCTCTTTCCCGGGTGGCAGCAGAGATGATCGGAGTCTCCAGGAAGAGAATCTGGGGGTCCGGGACGGGGAGAGGATAAAAAGGAAAATAAATTTTCCCCGCGGTTGAAAAGCCACCAGTTTTGAAAGGGGATTGGGGGTAGTTATTTTCTCTGCAAGTTCAAGAAGTCCTCAGCCAAGTGCTGACACATAACAACAGCGAGAAGGAGGGGGAGGAAGGGGGAGAAGGGGAAAAAAAAAGTTCTGAAGTCGTCCTTAGGAAAAACCACCCGCTGGCTGCCTTCTCCTCCAAGACGGATAAAAAAGGGGGGTTGTGTCTCTCGGACCCTTCTCTAGCTCCTCTGCCGCCCATCGTTTTGGGAACACATCCTGAGAAAAAGGTGCCCAGAGATGAATCCCTGCGGCGGAAGGTGGGCTGCGATTGCCTGGGTTGTACCTGTAAGGGAGACCTGGGAGGTTAGTCTGAGTAGGGGTGGCAGCGGCAGAGGCAACAGCGGCGGCAAGGCTGGCGTCTGCAGGAGAGTTTTCTGCTCTCGGAGTGTTTTTTTTCCGCATCACTTGGTGTTACTCCAAACTTGCTTTACAGCTGTTAAGCAGAAAATAGAAAATCTCCAAAGTTCAGCCCGCCTCTGAAGCATACTTTCAGCAGATGGTTAGTCAGCAGGCAGTCCCAGTCAAACCAGGCTGGTGGTTTTCCTTTTCTTAAAAAATTTCCCCCTTTGCTTGCACACACGGCAATCAACAAGTTGTCTTGTCCTTTGTGTCAGTAGGTAGAGATGAATTATGTATCTATGCCAGAAAAAATGTTTTCTTCTTTTCAAGTTAAAAACTGGGCGCTTTGCATCCCTAGACGGAGAGGTGGGCACTTGGCCGCTTCAGACTGGTGTGTGATACTGCAGTTCTGAAGCATTAAATTTCGACTTTTCTCCCCAGATACTTCTTTAGCCCTTCCCGTTTCTCTTAAGTCTGTTCCTGAATGGCGAAGCAGTTCGGGATGGGTAACAGAGGATACTTTACTCTCGAATTTCTCTTGAGTGCACACACAATTTTCCAGCCTCCTTCTACTCGCGTGTGTGTGTGTGTGTGTGTGTGTGTGTGTGTGTTGTCTTCTTGCTGTAAATTGATTGAGGCGGTTTGATGCCTCCTTATGCTTTTTGTTTCTTGGCTGCTGCTGATGTCACGACCTCGGGGGCTTGAGACTTCTCTGCCAATCACAGGAGGCCTGTGGGAACTGGGACTCGCCGGAGGGAGTGAGAGCAGGGAGAGGAGAGAACTCCTGCTGTGGCAGCAGCAGCAGCGGCGGCGGCGGCGGCGGCGGCGGCGGC
>JAJPUD010000926.1:378121-392121 GCA_023553655.1 Myrmecobius fasciatus
GGCGGCGGCGGCAGCGGCGGCAGCGGCGGCAGCAGCAGCAGCAGCAGCAGCAGCAGCGGCGCTGTGGCAGCACAGTCCCTGCTTTTAAAGGGGACGCCGCCTCCTTTTCCCTCCCAGGCCCTCACAGCAAACCACCCCACAGTCTTTCCCTTTCTCAGTCATTCCTGATCTCCAGATCTGTGAGGTAGAAAAGGAACCAAAAGGTATAGCCCAGAGGAATGGAACCTTTTGATAGGGGTGGGGTCTAGAAAGAGAGGGAGGGAAAAGCTAGGGTAAGGGGTGGGCTGACCAGCACCAGTACTCAATCCTTAAAGGAGAAAAGAAAGTTTATTAAAAATGATGATGATGATAAAAATAATAAGCTTTTAAAAGTTGTAGCTTCCTCTAGGCGATTTCGGAAGCGAATACGGTAACTCGTTTGTTCCCCACCTGGCCCAGGCCCGTTATTTCCCTTTCAGTTTTTCAGTTTCACAATACAGATGCGTTTGGGAAAACCGAGCAAAGTTGTAAAGTACAACTTCTTTGAAGAGTGGCAATTCAGACACAACTGCCCTTCCAGTAGACACATCTGTCACATCTGTCCTCCGAGCTAAAACATACACACGAGAACCAATAAGGTCATGGCTGCGCTTTAAATCTTTTACATTACACACATATATAAAAGCTTTATGTACACATATGTGTATATATATACTTATGTATGTGTATAGTGAGTATATGAGTGTATTCCAACTTTCACTTCTCCTTTGGTAGAAGGGAAGAGGGAAGAAGACTTAGGTGGCAGTGATGGGGGAGGGGATGTATTATTAATCTTTATGACTGCAATCACTGCTTGCTAAAGAAACTTATCTCATGCAGCCCATCGGCACGAGATTAGCTGCTCAGATGACAGTAAAATAATGCACAGCATGATCCAGGCAAACAAGACAATTCCGGTTTGAGGTTTAGAAAAATCCCCTCCCCCGCCCCGCTTCTCTCGCCCCCAATCGGAAAAGACGTGAATGTAATTTCTTTCTTCTCTCCTCCCCACCCCCATTCCCACCCCCCAGCCTGGCCTTCTTTTCTCAAGTACTTTAGTAGCCAGAGGAGCTGCTGTGGCTGATGTTGGAGAATGACCATCTCCCAAGATTCCTGGATCTCCCTGGAGAAATGACTTTTTTTTTTTTTTTTTTTTTTCTGTAGGACTTGGGCAGCTAGAAATGCATAGTTCTGGCATTCACTAAAGTTGTCAGGAAAAAGCTAAAGCTGGGGAAGGCCAAATCCATGAAAACTGTATTCACTTAATAAACCCCTGCGCCTACAAGCGGAGAGGTAGAGCAGTCAGATCACATAGAGATTTGAACAATGATCTATTATATATGTGTGTATTATTTTTTCGGCAGGGAAGCTAAAATAATTCGAGGTTACCCTTACATAAATCGGATTAGATCCCCACAGAGGGGGAATTAAGCATCTGCTGCTTCCAAAGGTGTGAAGGTTAAAAAAGGCATTTGGAGGAGGGTTGCTCATTAGGAATAAGGAAGAAATAAGAATAAATAATACCACAAAGGGGGGGGGGGAATCCCTACCTAGTATTACTATATTACAGTACATAAGAAAAAGTATTAAACGAATTTAAATGGCTTCATTCAAATAATTTTACTAGAAAGAAATGACATGTTCTATTCAGAAATATGAGTCAAGATCTTTTTAAATTGTACTTATATTTCAATCAACACCCAGCTTTCAAATGGGGGGATAAAGATTGTTATTAGTAAACCCCTTTTAAAAATGTAAAAATGAAATTTTTTGATGGAACAAACCATTTCACAGACTATAAGGAAAGCTATGAAAACTCATTTCATATCCTATATAAAAATATGGAATGTCTTCATTGTCAATCTATTGCAATTCAATTTCTTATGTGGCTCTGTATAAATCCTTTTGCTAAGTGTACCATTGCAAGAGTAGTATGAAAATCTAAAAGTGAAAGACTTTCGGTGGCTTTCTCACTGTTTTCAGAGAAGGGACATTTAACATTTACTCCCCATACCTGTAAGCATGCCTACCTTTAGAGAATAGGAATTGTGAAAGAATTCATATGGCAAACTTTGGGTGGCTAAAATACCCTGTTTCTGTTTCTTTTTCTTCTTCCTTAAAATATAGAAGGAAAGGAAAAAAGGTAACTAATATCCCACTACAGCTATTTACCTTGTTCTTGCTTCAATTTATAAATAGCCACTTAAGAATGTGAAAGCGGAGGGGGAGAAAACAATATTTAATACTGCTGTCACCAGGAGTCAACAGATTTCTGAGATACCCTACAATCTGCCTTGGAAAACACTACAGTATTCTACAATAGTCGCCTGTTTTTTTAGAGATGCCTGCCCTCCTGTGGTGAAAACATGTCAGGACATTTCTGTAAAAGTAACCGTAGATCTCTGAAATTTCTTCTGGTGCTGTCATAGAGATTAATTATCAGTAATTTTGTTCAGTAAAAACTAGCAAAAGCACTAATCTTTAAATATAGAGAATATGCCAAATTTGTATGACTTCTGGTAATATTTTGTAAGACAAAGCAATTTTTCTGCCTAAAAAATTAATTTTTCATTATTAGCAATACTTAGAAAGGTTGAAAATCATTAAGATTGGTAAAGTAAGACTGCTTTCTTACTGAGTTTAGTAGGTTCATTTCTCTGCCAGCTCATGCTAGGAGGGTATAGGGAGTCAACAGCAGTATGAACGTCCCTTAACTGCCCTAGTTAGGAATAGAAAGCCAAATATGTTACTTCTCCCTTTTGAAGTTCCACCCAAGGGATTTCTTTGCAGGGGGAATAAAAAAGACTAATCTGATCAGGAAGAGTGACAGCCACAGTTCTCAAAGAATAAATAATATGAGTTTTCTGAGTTTAGAGGAATCAGAGTTTGATTCTTCTGATTTTCACATGGATAGATAACCCAGATTGAAATTTAACTGTCAAAAACAATAAGTTGGCAATTATCCTTTAGTTTTGACAAAATCAAACTTTATTGTTTCCTGCAGCTATTATGGTGTGCATACACTATTACTATAGTCCCTACCAATTATGCAAATTAACACTAAAATAATGATCATAATAAGTTTTAAAGGTCACTAGCACTAGGTAGATCATTCTACCTTGTAACTGTTGTACTGATTAAATTTGAAGTAGATATCAGGAGAAAAACATAGATCACTTCATCTCCTCTTCATACTAATCAGGATTCTTTCCCAGGTCAAATAGATTATAGTAGAGAACTCCTTCTAGTCTGTGTAAAACTATTACCTAAGTATGAGGTGGAATAGCGAGCTGGACTAGTAGAAACGGGCACAATGATTTTTATGCAAATCCTAGTATACTGAGTCATATCTAAGCTATTGTACAAACCTACAGAATTTACCTAAGTAATAAGTGAAACTTCCATCACTAAACTACTTAATCTACCCATCAACATTATATAAGATCATATATAAAACATTAGCATATATGAATATGGTCCTTCCACTTCTGATCAATTCACAACCTTATTGTGTTTTATCTATCAAATGGACATAATGCCTGATCTAGTTACCTCAGAGAAATGTTATAAAGATCAAAAGGGATCATGTGATTATATTCTGAAGAACAAAAGAACTGTTATATATTCATATTCACTTAATGTACTTTTTGTGTATTGAAAATGCTGTGTGCTTTGAATGAGGGGCAGCAAGGCAAAGTAGATAGAGTGCTGGATCTGGATTGAGCTCTCTATTCAGTTTTAGATCCTGCTTCTGACAGGAGCAAGCTGTGTGATCCTCAGCAGGTCACCTAACCTGCTGGAGCCTTAGGAAGATCTCTAACATGAGAAGTTTTAGACGAGTTCCCATGACAAGGAAATCACAGGTCCTTAAATACATTGATGTGTTCTTAATGTCTATGTCTAATGTTGTGGGATGACTTTGATTAACACGAAATTACAGAGCTATGTAGACTTTGCTTTATATAGTACTTATCTTCATTTCATCTGTGTCTGTTTGGTCTTCTCACCAAAACCTTCAGTTTGTTGTATGCAGACACGATGTCTTAAACATCCGTAGAACATAATTAGTATTCAGTGATCATTTACTGAATTATATTAATATTCATTGCTGATTGGTTTAAATTGTCTAAATAGTCATTAGTAAAGATTAATATATGATAATTTATAGGTATATGTTCTTTTTATCTGTATTCCTTATTTGTCTTTAACTAGTTTAAATTTAAGACGCCTACTATGTCCAGGGCACTGTGCTAGGTGCTTGGGAAACAAAATTAAAAATGAAACTAACACTGATATCAATGTGCTGTTGAGAGGAAATATCACATATATATGAAATTAAATAAAAAATGTGTACAAAAGGATTTTAAGGAGAAGGGCACAGGGTCTTTTATGAAAGACAGTCTGTTAATCATAGAAAAGCAGTTTTAGAGAGGACAATGGTAGTGTAGATTACAGTGTGATAGGGGCCTTGGGGGATGGGGCTAACATGGAAAGTGAATTAGAAGCCTTGGAATGGAACTCAACATAAGAAATCTGTTACATGCAATTTGAGAAGAACCATATCCTTTATACTGCAGTGATAGTATTGATTTAATTATCAATCCATGATCCATTATTGGAAAGAGTGAGGGGGATGGTATTTATATGACTAATGGATTGAGCTCTAGGCCTAAAGCTAGGAAGAATGGAGTTCAAATTTGGCCTCAAATATTTTCTAGCTGTGTGACCTTAAACAAGTCTCTTAACCCTGTTTGCTTCAGTTTCTTCAATTATAAAATGGGAATGATAATAGCACCTATTTGTGAGCATTAAATGAAATAATATTTATAAAAAGCACTTAGCACAGTAACTGGTCCATGTTGTTGCTATATAAAATATTTATTCCCTTCTCTTACTCTCTTCCCTGTTATGCATACAATCAAGTTGAGACAAGAGGAACCTAACTATAAAATGATGAGGATATTTGAGATGTTCACTCTTAAATCCTCAACCAAGTCATCTGTGGCTCAGGGTTCAGGAAGTTCAGGAAAGCCCTTGGCCCTAGGTTGGTTGCCTGTGTGGAAAAGAAAGGGAAAAAGTACTAAGATAAATGAAGAGTTGCTGGTCATACATCTTGGTAAGAACCATGATGAGATGAATTCTGAGACCTGGAGGCTTATAAAAGGATGAGAGAATTTGAGGTACTCAATTTTGGATTATACATGTATGTCTGTCTATTTTCCTACTATCTTTGTAAACAAGGAATACTAGCTAAATTTCAAAGATAAGCTTTATTCATTTCTCTCCAATAAATGTTCCTTCTTTCAGTTGACAAATATTTATTTTGGAGGCTTAAAATGTTTTCTACAACTTATGTTTTAGTAAAATTAATCTGATAATCAAGTCAGTCAATAAGTATCTACTACATGCCAGATGGGGCAGTTAGTGGATAGAGTATTGGGCTTGAAGTCAGAAATATTCATCTTCTTGAGTTCAAATCTGGCCTCATATACTTATTAGATATGTGACTCTGAGCAGGTCTTCCTCAGTTTCTCATCTGTAAAATGAATTGGAGAAGCAATAGCAAACCACTTAAGTATTTCTGCTAAGAAAACCCCAAATGGAGTCATAAAGTTGAATACAACTGAAAAACAACTGAACACACATACGTTATCAAAATATTTCCATGGATTTAATCAATATCTCTATTCAGCTAACTCTCTAATCTACACACCCATCTTTCTCTTGAGGTCCATTCAACCAAAACCACATTTCTAGTTGTTTCTTGGACATCTCTACCCATTGTAAGTCTAGAAGATATTCCAAAAGTAATTTAATCTAATTCCTTCATTTTATAAATAAGAAAGCTGAAGTGCAGGTTGTGGCTTATCTAAAATGATAAACAGTTAATAAGCACCAAGATGGGACTAGAACTCAAATTCTCACTTCAAGAGCTAATATTCTTGCTATTATACTATTCAGTTTCTCTCTTTCCCCCATACTCATCTGGATTCTCAATTTTTTTTTAAAGCCTCCTAGGTGACAGTGGCTAGAGTGCTCTACCTTAGTATAAGGAAAACATATTCAAATCTGGCCTCAGACATTCAATTAACTGTGTGACCCTGTGCAAGTCAACCTCTTAGTGTCTTACTTGTTCATCTATGAAACTAAATAATAGTAGCACATAACCACAGCATTTTTTTGAGGATAAAATAAACTGATATTTATAAACACTTGGTAAACCTTAAAAATAATATATAAATTATTACTGCTGCTGCTTCTCCTCTTCTTCCTTCTTTTTTTCTCCTCTTCTTCCTCCTCCTTTTTCTTCTCCATCTTCTGTTCCTGCTGCCTATTTTTAGTGAGAATATCACCACTCTTTCAGTCAAATTTGAAACCAAAATTGCTGTTATTGTTGTTCAGCTACGTCTGACTCTTCGTGACCACATTTGGAGTTTTCTTGACAAAGACACTGGAATGGTTTGCCATTTTCTTCTCCAGCTCATCTTACAGATGAAGAAACTGAGGCAAATAGGATTAAGTGACTTTCCCAGGGTCACATAGCTAGTAAATATCTGAGACCAGATTTAAATTCAGGAAACCCAGCATTCTATCCACTGTGTCACCTAAGTACCCTCTTGAAGCTAAGGCGTCATCCTCAAATTTTTATTCTCATTCACTTCCCTTTTTCAGTGAACACCTGATCTTGTTGAATTTATCTCAACAGCTTTTTTTCCTTAACCCTCCCTACATCTACAGCTATCTTAATCACTTTCCACCTAAATCATTGCCATAGCTTCCTAATTTGTCTCCCTGTATCCAATTTCTCTCCTTTTCATTATATACAGCTGCTAAATTGAAACTGCAAAAGAATAGTTCCAACCATGTTACTCTTTTGTTCAAGGAGCTTCAATGTTTTCTTCTTGCCTCTAGGATAACATACAAACTTCTTTGTTTGACATTCCAAGCCCTTCATAAGCTGACTCCAGTCTATCTTTCCAGGCTGATTACATTACTCCACCTCATATACTCTCTGCTCCAGCCAAATTTGACTACTTGCTTTTCCCTGTAAATTCCACTTTCTGTCTGTATTTTTTTAAACATTATTTTATAATGTCTTTTTATTTTTATATTTTCATATCATACTCATTTTAATATATCCTTCCCTCTACTATCTGGCATTCTATTTCTTTCTCCCCCCCCCTTTCTCTTTAAAAAGGGAAGAATTTAAGAATTCTGTTTCATATAGCCATAGACAAGCAAAATTTATTCCCAATTAGTCATATCTAAAATATGTATATATACATATATATATGTATACATATATATATAATTCTGAATATTAATCCATAATATTTCTATCATGGAATAAATATTTTTCTTCTTTATAAATCCTCTGGAATCATAGTTGATTGTTTTGTTTACCAACATACTAAAGTCTTTTAGAATTGTTCATTTTTACTATCTTGTATATAAAGAATTTTTACTATATTGGTGTTAAAAGATGAATGTTCCTCACGTTTTACTCATTTCATTCTATATCAGTTCATTCAAGACTTTCCATGTCTCTTTGAAACCATCTTTTCCTCACTTCTTATAGTCTTATTGCATCACCTACCATAAGTTATTCAGCCATTCCCCAATGGATGGGCATCCCCTTAATTTTCAGTTTTTTGCCAACACACACACACACACACACACACACACACTCACACTTGTTATAAACATTTTGGCATATATAAAAACGTTTTCTCTTTTTTTAAATTTTTTTTTTTTTTTTTTTTTTTTTTGCTTTTTTGCTGAGGCAATTGGGGTTAAGTGACTTGCCCAGGGTCACACAGCTAGGGAATGTTACGTGTCTGAGACCAGATTTGAACTCAGGTCTTCCTGACTTCAGGGCTGGTGCTCTATCCACTGCACCACCTAGCTGCCCCTCTTTCATCTCTTTAAGTGTACAGACCTAATGGTAGTACAGCTAGGTTAAATGGCATGCACTATTTAGCTTTTTGTGCATAATTCCAAATTATAGAAGCTTTCCAGAGTAGTTGGATCCATTCATAGATCTACTAATAATATTAATGTGCTTGTTTTCCCACAACCCCAACATTTTTCTTTTCTTTTCCTTTCTTTTTTTCCTTTCCTTTTCTTTCTTTTCTTTCCTTTCTTTTCCTTTTCTCACTTCTCTCCCCTCTCCTCTTTCCTTCTCTCTTCTCTTCCTCTACCTCCCCTGCTTTTCCCTCCCCTCTTCCGCCTTTCACCAATCTGATTGATATAGAACCCCAGATTTGCTCTAATCCGTACATTAATAATGATTTATTTGGAGCATTATTTTCATATACATTCTATCTCGATAACTACCTATCTTCATTTTTAGCCCATTTATCAGTTGGGGAATGACTTTGTAAAAAGTCTTTACAGCATTCATCTGTTTCTGGATTTTTTTTTTTCCTTTTTCACCTCTTCTTCTTAGAACTCTAGCCCTTCAAGGCTCAGTACTCTCATTTGCCTCAAGAGGTTTTTAGAATGTTTCCTCATCCTCCTAAATCTCTTGGCATTTATTTATTTATCTCCCATATTTATTTCTCTTTGAACATTTGTATTTCCCCACACATACACCCAGTAGAATATAATCAATTAATCACTTAACACTTAAGCATCTACTTTATGCAATCTCTTAGGTGCTGGGGATGAAAGTACAAAGAATGAAACTATTCTTATTTACAAGGAGTTGATATTCTAATGTAAAGGACATGGACTATCCCACTTTTTTCATATTCCACAGGACCTAGCATGGAGCTTGTCAAATAATGGGCAGTTAATGCAAAATTTTATAAATGGTCAAAGAATATGAATAGACAATTTTCAGATTAAGAAATTAAAATTTTATAATCATAGGAAAAATGCACTAAATCATTATTGATCAGAGAAATGCAAATTGAGACTCTGAGATACCAATACACACCTCTCAGATTGGCTAAAATGACAGGAAAAGATAATGATGAATGTTGGAGGGGATGGGGGAAAACTGGAACACTAATACACTATTGGTAGAGTTGTGAACTGATCCAATAATTCTGGAGAGCAATTTGGAACTATACCCAAAGAGCTTTAAAACTGTGCATACCCTTTGATCCAGAAGTGTCTCTACTGGACCTATATCCAAAAGAGATCATAAAAGAGGGAAAAGGACCTATGTGTGCAAAAATGTTTGTGGCAGCCTTTTTTGTAGTGGCAAGAAACTGGAAAACTGAGTGGATGCCCAGCAGTTGGAGAATGGCTCAATAAGTTGTGGTATATGAATGTTATGAAATATTATTGTTATATAAGAAATGATCAGCAGGATAATTTCAGGAAGACCTAGAGAGACTTACATGAACTGATCCTAAGTGAAGTGAGTAGATCTAGGAGAACATTGTACACTGCAACAGCAAGATTATACTATGATCAATTCTGATAGACATAGCTCTTTTCAACAGCGAGATGATTAAGGCCATTTACAATGGCCTTGTGATGAAGAGAGCCATCTGCACCCAGAAAGGATTGAGTGTGGATGACAACATACTATTTTCACTCTTTTTTGTTGTTGTTTGCTTGCATTTTGTTTTATTTCTCATTTTTTCCTTTTTGATCTGATTTTTCTTGTGTAGCATGATAATTGTGGAAATATGTATAGAAGAATTGCACCTGTTTAACATATATTGAATTACTTGCCATCAAGGGCAAGTGAGGGGAAAGGAGGGAGAAAAATATTTGTAACACAAGGTTTTGCAAGGGTGAATGTTGAAAATTATCTATGCATATGTTTTGAAAATAAAAAGCTTTAATAAAAAAGTATAAAAAGTAAAAATAAATAAATGTATAATTTGATATGAGATATTATAGACTTAAAATTGATAAGATTTTATATGATGTGAGGGCTGAGAGAGAATCAGCATCTAAAGGTAGTTCCAAGGTGACTTTGGGTGACTTTGGGAATAAGAAAATTATGGATCCATGAACAGAAATAGGGATGTCTAAAGGAGAAACTGATGTGGCATTAAGGATAAAGAGATAAACCACATTTATAATAACTTCTATTTATAATGATATCTGACATCTATATAGAACTTTAAGAATTACTATGTGCTTTACCTACATTGCCTCCTTTAATCTCAACAATCATATGAAGCAGGTATTATTATTCCCTTTTTACAGCTGAGGAAACTGAAGGTAAGGATCATCCAAGGTCACAAAACTATTGTTTTGAGCAGCTTTCAGGCTCAGGATGTCTTGCCTCTAAGAACTGTACTCTTTTTTTCTATGCCATATTGCTTTACCAAAAACTTTTAGAATAGGTTCAAGTTGAGTTTGGATAATGCAAGTGGTACATCCAAAATCTCCTAAAATGTCTTCATATTTTCCCCCATCATCCTTTATTCTAGTTTCTGAAGATATGATCCTCCTCCTTGATAAAGCCAGTCTATCTCTTTTAGTATTCTACCCCTCCTTTGAACATCCCCATCTTTTCAATCATCCCAGCCCTTTCATACATTTCCATCCCCTTCTGTTATTCTGTTTTGGTGATGAAATCATTAGTGATAATTTTTAGTTTAGTTCAATTCAAGGAAATTCATCTAATACTTATTAAGTACCTACTTTGTGCAAGGCTTTGTGCTAAATATTAGGAATGCAAAGACAAAATTGAAACAATCCTTTCCTTCAGGGCACTTCCTTCTATCATTAGTAGAAAGGTTCAGATAGAAGCCAAGTTGCAAGGGGATAATTGAGGAGGCAGAAGACTGTGAGTAAATGTAGTACTAAGTATAGACTGCTCTTGCAAAAACACTTGTCAATGAAAGAAAACATACAGATAGGATGGTACGTATCTCTATGGGTTAGTAGATTACAGGGTATAATTTTAATACAGAGAAGACTCAAATATTACCAGAATGGACTATTTTTTTTAAAAAGATGCTTTTTTCATACTAAATCAAAAATTTAATATAAACACATGGAAAAATCCATGTGTTTCTAAATGGCTTAAGAGTATTCAGCAGACAAACCTATAGTTTTTTGGGTTTTTTTAAGTACATTAAGTACAAATCCACAAAAGTAACCTTGGAAATCTGCTTATGTCGGTGTGGATAGGGGCAATTTCTTGGAATTATTAATGCTTACTAAAGTCTCTAGTAGGATAAATGAAACTCTTACAAGGTGCAGCTGTGGCCAAAATGAAAAGGTGGGCCTTCCACTAGACAGCTAGATCAGAGAAAGGAGCACCATTGTGTTTAGGGCATTGGGTAATTGTTTAGAGCTAGAATGTAGAACAATAGAATGAATGAAAGAAACAAAATGAAAGGATTGTTATAGATGATTTGGTCTGAGCCTTTTATTTTACACAAGAGCAAATTCAAGCCAAGAGAAGAAAAGTGAATTGCTCAAAATCACATAAATGAAGTGTATTGACTCCTGGATTTGAATCCTAGTCTGCTGACTCTGAACCAGCACACTTTCTATTACATAACACATGACTGCCTAGAAGAATCAAGCTTTCAGCTGATTATAGGACATGGTCATTGAGAGACAGTTATCTCAAGATCATATTACAAGGTCTGAACACATCTGGCTTAGCTCAGAATTTGAAAGGCATAGTTTCATTCCCAAGACTCTAGAATGGAAGTTAATTCTCTGTCTGTCTGTCTTTCTCTCTGTCTCTCTGCTATCTGCCTCTGTCTCATCCTCCTTCCCTTCCTTCCTATTCCATCAGGAGAAAAATATATGACTCAGAGAAAACATATATGACAATAATTGTATAAAAATATATATAAAGGCAAGGTAATTTTGGAGGTAGAAATAAATAGCTGAAGAAATCTGAAAAGATCTAATGTAGAGAGCATCTTTTAAGCTAAACATATCCCTTGTTTTTTTTTTTTTAATCTTTTTTATATGTTTTCTCTTTCTATTGTCCCAATGGAATTACTTTTTTAGAGTTTTTACTTTATTTGGCTTTATGCCTACCTACACTAGGACCTAAGAAAAGTGTCTATTTATAATCTGCATTGTAATCACTGGTATTTGTATTTGTAGCTACAGCTTTACACCATAGGATTGAAAAGTATGAATTCTAGTTATTAGGAGGTATGAGATGTGTCTATTTAGGCTAAAGGGATAGGTTTGAAAATGAACTTGTGATGCCATTAGCATAGCATTCTATTGAATAAGAGGATTTCTTTTATCAATGCAAGTCAGTATATTCTTTAAAACTTGTAGTCTTAGAGAATTGTCTGGGGTTCTGAGAAGCTAAGTGATTTGCCCAGAAACACACCATTGGACTGGACTCCAAATTTTCCTGGCCTCCCCTCCCCAAGGCTCTATTTACTAGGAAATACTACCTTATATTAAGCTAAAAGGCCTCTAAATCATCCACATTCATTTTAGTCCTGTATAATCTATGAATAACCCCTATCCTTTAAAAATGGATATATGTGTATTTGTAAGTTCGCGTGACATAGAACCTTACAATTGGAAAAAACCATAAAAGTTATCTAGTCCAGTCCATATATGAAAAGAAATGCCCATTACCTGACTTCTAATAAGTGGTCATTTAGCCTCTTCTTGGTGTTCTCCAATGATAGGAAATTCACTATCTGTTACAGTATCACATTTCTCTTTTGGACAGCTCCATAGTCAGTTTTCTATTTTGATACCTCACCCCATGTTTGAGGTGACTGGTTTCTCAAAGGCTACACACTATTGTGAATTATGAAGTTTTCATCAAATTGGAAAGGACTTGAGTTTGATGCAATGATGGGCAGTGTCCTTGTCTTCTAGGGACTACATTAGCTCTGTCTAGAAAGATGCATTACTATAAGATTGGCTACCAAGGGACATATTTTCAGAGTGGGACAAAACATGTCATAAAGTCGTGATTATTTTGAAGAACAAATAATGAAACATATATCCCTCTTTGTGATAGCAAACTACTTGGACAAAGTGTTATATATGTTGTCATAAAAAAGTTTTTACTTAATTGTTATTCTTAGTAAGAAGAGAGGGTTCAGTTTAGAAGGGAAAAGAGCTTCTTTCACCGCCACTCCCAGAAATAACTGCAATATAAAAATAACATCTAATAAAATATATGTGTATGCATGAACAACTTTTGTAAGGATGCTATCATACTGACATAATTCTGGTTTTAAGAAAAAGAGGGGGGGCGGAGCCAAGATGGCAAACTGCAGACAGCATTCTCTGTGAACTCCTGGGACCTTCCCTCAGACCCAGACAAAGTGAGCCTTGGAACTGGTTTTGGAGTGAGGGCTCCACCAAACATTTGGACTACAACGCACTTCTATCAAAAATCTACCTTGAAAGAACTCCGGAGAAGGTTAGCCTCAGGGGAAATCGGCCTCTGGTCGCAATCAGACTCCACCCGGGGCGGAAGTCAGGGCTGCGATAGAGGGGCGGATTTGAGGCACCCAGGAAGCCCCTGGGAGACGCCTAGGCCACTTTGCTCTGCTTGCGGGCAGGTGCTTTGGCAGATCTGCCTTTGGTAAAGGGTTCTAGCGAATCTAGCCCGACCAGCCTCAGACCGGAAGTCAACTCGGCAAACTGCCCCAGGGCAAATACAAATTGTTGCAGTATTCTCTGCTTTTGACCAATATCCCAACTTTAAATCATGAGCAAGAAGCAGAAGAGAGCTCTCACCATAGAAAGCTTTTACGGAGAAAAAATAGAACAGTCCCCAGATCCTGACATTATGAAAACAATCCCAGATGAAGCCACAAAGGCAGACTTAAGTAGGTCTCCCTTTCAGAAGGCTTACCTGGAAGATTGCATTAAGAATCTCAAAAGAGAGATAGAAGAAGAATGGGGAAATAAATTGAGATCAGGCCAACAGAAATATCAAAAACTGGAAAATAGGACTGGTGAATTGGAAAAAGAAAACAGTTCACTGAAAAACAAAATTGGTGAATTGGAAAAAATCACCAATTCACTGGAAAATAAAAATGGTGAACTGAAAAACA